>JAMJFZ010000464.1:0-107470 GCA_026225945.1 Cricetomys ansorgei | reverse complement strand
CCCATGCTGTGATCCAGTGATTGAGACTCAGTGCTGAGATACAGTAACCCTGCAGTAATTTTTGAAATCATGGAGCACTATGCTCATCTTTGTATAATCTCATCTCTTGGCCTTCAGGGCATTACCATGCATCTGCTTGGATTCTAGTCTACTTGATTGGCTCTTGCTTTCAGCTGGAGGCTTTAGTTTCAACCAAGACCTGCAAATAATTTGGAACGCACAGTTCAAAATTAAAGTTATTTTAAATTATTAAGAGTTTCAAGATACTGAATGGAGGTTGTTTACCAACTCTGGGCCCTTCTGAGCTTAAGGATTTTTGTGGCTGCGCAGGTCATATGTATGTGATCTGGAGCCTGTCCTCATTCTTAGAGTGCTTCCGTGTCTTTACTCAATGCTCATTTATAAATTATCTTATCCAATAAAATTGGGTCCAGGTACTGTATACACCAAGATACCCTACATTTTAACCCTTAACACCCACTTTACTACAAAGTTCAACTGCTTAACTGCCTGTTATCCATGAGTACTGTTTGTACAAAGTCCACTAAAGTAAGGTCCAAATTGGGACTCACATTCCTCCCTCAATCCTCACTACAGTTAAGACCAAATCGATTCTTTCCAGTTGTTCAGCCAAAAACCATTAAAATCATATTTCTTAGTACATTTCTTTTGATTAACCAAATATATATACACTGGATAATACACAAAGTAAAACTCTACCTTTAAAATATTTCCCAAAGCTGACTAGTCAAATCTTCCAAACACTTCAAACCCTGAGTTGTTTTTTTCTCCAACCCTTACACCGTGGTACAGTCTTGGCTCTCTTGGCTTCCTCTATGCTAGTGACAGGCTAGCATATCAGTTCTTTTAAAATGCATGTCAGAGTTGGCTGCTTCCAAATGGCAACTTTGAAAGCTGTGAAGAACACACAAACTCGTCTATAACATTTTAGTCTCTAAAAGTGCCTCTAAGAGGGTACAGGAAGAGTGACCAGATTTTCAATTTTACTTTCTATCAGCTCCAGCAGTTGCTTCATCGACCACATTAGATTTTTTAAATTGTTTTTCAAAATTTTCCTTGTACCTACAAGTTTCTCTGTCTAGAATACTCCTCACTAGAGATGTTCATGACTTTCTTAATTCCATTAAGCTTCAGCTCACATGCACTTGCCAGAGAGCCTTCAGAACTGAACATACATCCATGCATTTCTTCTGGTGCGGTTAACCATTTCTTTTATTCCAGAAGTAACAGCCACAACTTGGTCCTGGATCACACCACACCAATTACCTTTGCAAATTCTTCAGAACTGGCAAGAATCCATAAAACATCATATTGGTTCTAAGTCTCCACTCCCTTCTCAGCTTTGATGAAATGCTATGCACAGAAAGTGGAATCTTTCTCCCTGTCCAGGGACCGAAGGGCCCAATGATGTCTCCCTGAAGAGCAGAGGAGGAGATGAGTAGAGCTATCCAAAAAATGTAAGCGAGTAGTTCTCAAAGTATAGCAAAGCATAACCATGCATCCTCTGTCTACTTACTCTTATTCCACCATGCACTGATGTCCTTATGGATGAGTATATATGAATAAATGCATAACACTTGATAGCTAGAATCCCTTATTTTGCTTATCGACATATCACTAGTTTACATAATGGTCACTAGAACATAGTAGATATTCAACAAAAGTTGGAAAAAATGAGTGAAAAATAAATGCTATATTCATAATTTCTCACCTTGTTCTTTTCACTTAAAAATGGCTTTTGTCTTGCTTTTATGTCACTGAAGCACTTTATTAGAAGGTTTTAGCTTTCTTTTCTACTGCTGTGATAAACACCATGACCAAAAGCGATCGTGGAGGAGAGGGCTTATTTAATCTCATGTTTCCAGTTAGAATCCATCACTGAAGAAATCCAGGGCTGGAATTCAAGGCAGAGACATGAACCATGGAGGAAATCTGCTTACTGACTTGCTCAGTCGTCTTTATTTCCTTTCAAAACCAAAGATGTCTCTTATTTTTATTCTGTCGGATCCTAGAAAGATTGTGCAATGAATGATGATGCGCAGGCCACAGGTAGGGACGTTACCAGCCCTAACTACAGAGCTGGGAAGTAGAAGACATGATGCATCAGACTGCAAAAGGCCATCTTCGTTGTGGGAACATACTTAAATCACAGTCGTTTGCCAAACACAAAGCCTTTTCCCATTTCATTTCTTTTTCAATTTTAAATTGTTCATTCCTGAAGGTAAAACTCTGGAAGAAAATATGTAACTCTCCAACTCAGTAATATTAAATCCTTGATATCTATTACCATAATTTGAGCCTTATTCATTTTATTCATGTATTGAATCATCACACTGTGAACACGAATTTCTGGAAAGAAGCTGTATTTATGACTGACTGATGAAACAGCACTGATATGGAGAGGTTGGGATGTTGCAAGTCCAAAGGTTCATTATCTTATCTAGTGCTAACTTTATACCTCTGTGTCTGAAGTAGCATCTATGCCTAAGAGATGAAAAACCTTTCCAAATCTATTAACTTAGCAAACCACAAGCTTCTACCAACTCCAAAGCTAAGAATGTCATCAGAGACTGTGTTGGGCCCATAGACATGCTTCCTGCATCTTGCTGTAACCACCTCTCTGATGTGTCCACCAATGTATTCCCCATTTGCCTTAATTTGTGACTTTCTTTGTTCTGTAAAGCTATAAAATTGCTTTCCACCTTGGGACATGGGATTTTGGGCTAAAATAAATCTGAGTTCTTGGGCCATGATCACTAAAGATGGCTCTAGAATAAACTATCTCTTATTCCCCTTAAGATGAGAGCTGTGTGTTTTTTTTTTTTTTACATTGGCAATGCTGTACTTTATGTATGTGTACAAAAATTATTTGTAGATTTAAAAATTCTTCCAAACACATTTAAAAGCACTTACATGCTTTGTAGAAAGTTAAAACTCCATGAAAATGCAATGTATCATATCTATAAAAGTACATATTTATTACACAAAGTTATATTATTTATAAATGGTTCAGAAAACAGCTATATACAAAATAAGAAAATGTGGTTCCTTTTTACGCATTCACCTAAACAAACACATTTAAATATTATTACAGATAGTC
Organism: Cricetomys ansorgei; assembly: GCA_026225945.1. Lineage (NCBI taxonomy): Eukaryota > Metazoa > Chordata > Mammalia > Rodentia > Nesomyidae > Cricetomys > Cricetomys ansorgei. The sequence goes on along the minus strand of JAMJFZ010000464.1, from coordinate 104,349 downwards.
TCCTTGTTACTATATAATAGCCTAGCTTGCTTCTCAAATTTTCATGAATATTTACAATGCATTTTCTAACAAATCATCTTTAGTGTTAAATTAAAGGGAACATTTCTGCTTGGTTAGGCCACATTGGTGTATAATTTGATTCTGGTTTAGTGTGATGATATTTTATTTGCTAATATCTTTTTATATTGTAACATACAGTTTCCTTATGGATTGTCAGATTTTCATATTGGGAATCTGCTGACTGTACAAGAAAGGTTTGTTGGATATGTTTTCTGTGCTTTCCAAAAGCAATTTTAAGTAATCTGTGGTGAGAGCTTTCACCTTACCTGTCACCCTTTCATGTACACATCTTTTATTAATATAATAATGAATTAAAGAATAAATAAGAAGGCCAAATGATCAAAGTCAGAGATCAATTATATCCAAATTGAACAGACATAAAGTTCTGCAAAGGTTCTTGACATAAACGCTTGCACTGTGTAAATCACACTTGAGAACCCTGCATGACAGACAAACAGTTTAATATTTTTGGTGAAACACACTTTTTGGCAAATAAATGCTATTGGAATATAATCACAGTATACTATTTAGAAGTTATATATTTATAATCAAAGTATTTTTATAAACTTCCAGATGTTTGGCATTTAAGTGCTGTCCATCTCAATTTTATTCTAAGTAATGAGCACAAAATAAGCTGTTTACTTAGTAAACAGAACAAGATACGCTTAAAGAAATCTGTTGTAGGCAATTCATATGGGTCCGTGTTTTTCAGTAACATTTTGATTGATTAATTTGGGCCAATGTTACTCATCTTTCATTAGATGATCCTTGGTTTTGAAGCACAGTATGACTGATGCGGCCTTTACTTTGCACTCTGAACAGGAAAGTGACATTGTACGAGGAACTTTCTCTTCAGGTTGTGGCTCCTGTTCAGAAAGATGATCAGGATGCTGCCCACTGGGGACCTGTCAGTGGCCATGAGTGAAGTGAAGTAGTCTAGGGAGACTGCAATGTGGGGTGTCATGGAAAACATAGGAAGGGGATCAGGTTGCTACAGCAGCATGTGTGCTAGATCATACGTGTGGCTTGGTCACAGGACACATAGGCCAAACCATTGAGTCAACACCACCTAGGTGATAACTCCTTCTTTTATTGTGGAAAAAAAATTCATGTCCATAACAGTTTCATTTTTCCTTTATATCCTATGGGTTTTTCTACAAACTTCATTAATGAAAGAGCCATGACTCTGAAACAGGCTTCCCAGAAGACAGCATGGCTTGTCAACCATCTGTTTATTTCCTATTCACACTATCACATGATAAGTACATAATATCACAAAGAGAATATGGGAGACAGAAGAAAGGGGATGATGAGTTTAATAAACTCCCTATGTGATTCTTGATTTCTGTTTACTGTCTAGGGATACTGATAAGGTTTATGTTCCCTTCTAATTGAAGAGTTAAAGGCAGGAAAAATCAGAGACATAGAGGCAGCAACAGGTAACAAACTCTACCGCAAGTAAAGAAGAATAGATAGATAGGTAGATAGATAGATAGATAGATAGATAGATAGATAGATAGATAGATAGATAGGTAGGTAGGTAGGTAGGTAGATAGAGATAGATAGGTAGGTAGGTAGATAGATAGATAGATAGATAGATAGATAGATAGATAGATAGATAGATAGATAGACAGACAGATAGGTAGATAGATAGATAGATACATAGATAGAGCACAAACTACTCAGAGACTCCCTACAGAGCAGAGGGACTGAAATCTGTTTTACCCTTAGAGGGATAGGGGTCTTAAAAGTTTTTGGTGGTATAGGATGGGTCCTTTTGCCTTCATTTTAGGTTGGCCAGCTTAAGTAAAGACCGACAAGATAGTTTTCTTCCATCAGATTTAAATTTTTTAAAATTTGTTATCCAAGAAATATTATTCTCCTTCCAGCTGAATCCTTAGCACCATTTATTACTGTGCTGTTACTGTCCTCATCCAAGTAATAAATAATAGTTCTGGACATGACTTGTAAATGGCATTTATCTTAACCTCCCTGGGATTAAAGTTGTTTTCCTAACTTGATTATGAAGTCCTCAAGACAGACATCATTTATCACTCATGCTCTTTTTATAATCCCTTAGCTTCCCTTTATTCATTAAATACTAGGAAAAGTTCTGTCACCCAGATAGAGAAAGCAGAAAGCTGGTTCAGAGTCCAAATGCCAAGGATCAGATTGTCACTCCCTGGGGTACCTATGATCCTTATGGTATCAGTTGAGTTGAGTTTTTCAAACACTTTAAGCATGTGTAGAACATATTCTCACAAACAAAATGTGAGAAACAGTAGTTCTTCTACCATGAAAGTAGTTACCTTTGCATTGCTGTAACCCAAAATCATAAAGGAGCAGCATCACTGTTTCATAGGGATTGGTCAATGTTCATTGATCATTTGATCACATGGGTTTGAGCAGGACATCAGAGCAGCAGGAGGGTGTGGCAGCACAGAGCTATTTACTTCATGGTTGACCAGATAGCAGAGTCAGTAACAGAAAGCAGACAGGGACAATATGCCTGCTCTCAGTAAGCTATCTCCTCTTGACAGGCTAATCTTTAGAATTTTCCAGAATGGAGTTACCGATTGAAAACAACTATTCCTCTCATGAGACAGGTGTGTGTGTGTGTGTGTGTGTGTGTGTGTGTGTGTTGAGGGGATGTTCAGATTCAACTATTAAACACAGAACTTTTTTTTAAAGAAAATAAAACAAATAGTATGTATAGACTGCTTAATGTATGATACTTAATAGAGAAACTGCTTAATGCTTTTGAGGAGTACAATATCACCAGTATTATCTAAATGAATGGAACGGTGAAAGAAATATCAAAATCGTAAAATCTGATGATTTATTCATTACTATAGAGTTTTCTTTGACAATCACAAGAAATACTGAAGTTTGAGTGGCTTAAATATTAGAGATTTACTTTCTCACCATTCTGGAGGCCAAATAAACACCCAAGTGTTTGGGTCTTGGTTTCATTTGTGGTCTTTCTCCTTTGTCTAAAATGACTTTTTTCCCCCTGTGTCCTTTTTCTACTGTGCCTGTATCTTAACCTCCTTTTCCTGTAAGGAAATTAATTGTATTACATTAGAGTTCACCCTATTAAATTAACTTAGAGTTAATAATTTCTTTGAAACTCTAACTTGAAATATGTCTCATTTTTAGGCAGTCGGAGTTATTATATCAAACATAAATTTGTATTCATGAGTGAGTGCAGTTTGGTCCATCAAGAATCAACAAATGGCATCGTAGATATAACAAACAATATGTCATGGAAAACTGGAGAAACACCATATCACTTTATGAGATCCAGGAGAGATACACCCTTTCCATTGTCTGGTGTGTTTGATAAGCTATTGTGTTCCTGTTTCCCTGATATGGTATGCCCTTATAGTTTCAATTCTCTCTGATAAAGCTGTAGGGTGCTTCCCTATCTACTTCCAGGAGTTAGTAATTTATCTCTCTGTGGTGAGTCATGCCTGGTAGATCATGTAGCTTCAGGATCTAACCAGGGGCTGCAACCTTTTGCCTCAAAACAGGGTCAGAAGCTGCTTGTAAAATGGAGTCTTCTAGGGCAAAGCACGGCCTGAAAACCCACTGATTTACACAATATGGAGACATTTAGAGTAGGACATAGCCTGATGTCAGCCACAAGGACAGTGTCTTTAAAATAAGGACTTCCATCTGCCATTCAGCATAGTGCCCAGTACGCAGGCTGCTGGCACAGAGCTGACTGTCGCAGGAGCACCTGCTAGTGTGTAATGTGAACAAGTGATCTGCTTGTAAGTCACTGGGATTTGAAGAGATGTTTCATGTTGCACAAAAGATACTTGCTATGATGGCCTCCCACCAGCATATGCTTATGCCGGCATAGCACATTCCCTCATGACAGGCATAGGAACCTGATTTGCCAAAAGGAGAATGTTAATATGATCGTTGGAGATCAAAAACTTAACACAATATTTTTACTACCTTTACTGTTTTGTATACGAATATGCTGGTTTCCTGTGTAGTGGAAATTTCTCCTGGGTATTAAGGATTACTATTTTGGTAGCTGGAGTGGCAATTTTTGTACCCTTCTCTTTCTCTTTCTTTGCATAGAAAGAACTCCATTGCTGTTTGTAGAGAGTGACAATAAACATGGAAAACCAGAGCTGTCTGCCCTTATGGCAAGCCAGAGACTCCCAGCAGCAGAACTTGCACTCATACCAGGATCAAGTTCACCAAAACATGCTACATTAATAATTTAATTAAAAACCATTCTCACAGACCCTGATATTTCTCAGTTACTAAGTGGGGTTGATAAGCGAGTCAGGCTATTTGTAGTACGTAGAATCTGGGCTGTAGAAAAGAGGAAGGGTCTATAAGGCTGACTGGGCAGCTGAAGCAAAGGCACAGAAAGTAATCTGAGAACAGGATTCACGGAAGGAGGCTATAGTGCACAGTAGATGAATGGGTAAAGACATCATCATTAGCACCTAAGATGGGAGGATCAGCTTCTGTAGTCAGACCTCCATATTTGAAGTCAAGAAGAACTCACAACAGGCAAAACCTTCAATTTTATGAATCATAAGCTTATATATACATCATTGTCTTGAATAAACACCAAGTATTGCATGACAGTTAAGAAGGCAGATGTTTTAGCCAGCTCTATGCTGTACTCTGCTCAACTTTGGAGAATCGATTAATCTGTCTTCCTTCTGTCTGGGTAGTGATCGTCATAATCATCCTTAAAGTGAGATCAGCAAGCTGGTGCCTACGAAACTCTAGGTAAAATGTCCGAGTCCGAAACAATGCTAAAGAAATACTATTAAAAATGGCTACTAGCTCTTAGAAATGAATACTTAGTCATATATCTTTATAAAGACTTGGCCTCAAACATCCTTAGTCATGCTGTGACATTGGAGACGTTACTTATTAAGCATGTGTCTATGACAATCCGAAGGGACAGTGGCACCTCAGGGGCTTCTGTGTACTAAATAGGAACCTTGCTCTTGGGTCTCAGTTTAGGTCTTGTCACAAACAGGATGGAGGTCAAAGAGTTCACAGGTAGTGGAGGTGAACATAACAGATGTGACTGTGGCACAAGGAAGAAAGAGAATGTGCCTGGCTAATTCTCCTGAGGTTTCAGCCCTCTTGATGACTATGAAGATTTGAGTCAACCTAAAAGAAGCCAGGGGCTCAGCAGCGGCGGCCAGAGTATTTTCTTGTGAGGATTCTATTTTTCTTTGCTTTATTGAATTGCAACTTTATTCTTTCGGGTGTATTTGGAAGCTGAAATCTGTCTTCCGTGAATTGACCCTGTGGCTAGATAGCAGCTCTGTTGTACTAAGGCTGATTGGGAGGACTTTGAAGAAAGGAAAGGGTGAAGGAAATGAAAATAACGCAGATGAAACCACCAAATGATCTTTTCTTTATATAAATTCCTAGTTAATTTCAGATAGAGCCGCAATTGATCTTTCAAAGTATACAAGTATACGGCTGCGCTGCAAAGACACTGAGGGGGCATTTTACTGGAAATGGAAAATGCGAATATTCAGTAATCTTAATGTTCTCCATAAAAACACATGAGCATAGTCTTGAATAAGCAGTAAACGTTAATTTTGATATCTTTTGCTATAAGACCTGTCTAGAAAAGGTGATATAATAAAATACACTAGATAAATATTATCTTGACTATAACAGTTACATTTGTTATAGGCAAATTAAAGTATCATGTTTGCATGACTGGGATATATGAATGATCCGGTAACAACAAATGTTTTCATGTGTTTTTGTCCTGGTTATCATATTATCATATTAGATGACAACTTTGATGAATTAGAAAATGCCCAGTCAGTGAGCTTGGATTAGCAGTTGAGTCACTGAGTGTTGGATAACAAGGACACAAAAGAACACCGAACTGGCATCAACAAGAACTGGAAAAGCACAAAGCACACAAATGTGAGTGCTGAGGGCAGAAGAGAAAGTAGGATGTGGAAGGGGATGGCCAAGCAACAGGAGACAGCATCGAAGGAACTCTCAGGAAGCTTTCTGTCGCTCTTAGGAGGTGTCTGAGCTGCTAAGTCCTCTGTCAGCTGAAAACTGTAATAAGGACCTTGCATAATGTTGCTTTTTTGATAGAATGTGGAAATAATGAAGGGAGTTTGAGTCCATGTGTCAGTCAGCCTTGGAAACGGATACCAGGGAAGAACATCACGCACACACCAGGATATCATCAGCTATCAGACTCATTAAGAATTCACAGTGCTGAAGTTAATGCAGGAAAATTCTGAGCATGGGAAGAAATACCAGAAGTAGAAATATATACACACATTGGAACTACAAGACAGGTGTTCTCACTGTTGGAGAGTACTGCAGCTGATAGCTACTGCGTAGCTCCACAAGAGAGACAAGGAATTTTCATGCAATCCTTGACAGACCTCAGCAGAGGGAACCGTCTGTCATGGTAAGCACCATACTGGACAGTGTATTTGGACACCATACTGGACCCGGATCACCTGATCTCAAGGGGATTCTTGTTGATAACAGTAGCTCCTCTGGTGTTTCATTGATACAAAAACTCTGTTGCCTCATCCAAAGGCCTATTTGCATAATGTAGGAAACCTGTAGCTTAGTCTCATCCCATAATCCTTTAGCAGCTGAGCTATGTCACCTTCGCTGTGGGGAGCTTGAAGGCCTTTTAAAGGCTGAGTTATATCACCTTTATGGTGGGGGAACTCAAGGCCTAAGGGAAGTGTTCTCTCCTTGTTGTCAGAGACTGTGGGAGAGGAACTCCAAGAATTCCTCCACAGCAACTTTCTCTTCCACAATGACTCTGTCAGGGAGCAGTGACCAGGTGCAGGTCTTGAGCAAACAAACATCTTTATCACAGATTTGCAAAACGCCAACACCTGCAGGTAAAACAAACTAATGGCTTGGGCAGCCCTTTTCCCCCAACAATGTAAGAAACAATTATTATAAACATAACTAGAAATAAACTTCTCCAATAGAGTACTGATACGCCAGTGGAGGCTTAGACAAAATTTTCTGCCATCTCTACTAATAGAATAAGTAAGTTGAACAGGAAGGAATTCATCCTGTACGGCTTGGTTGAATGAGAACTTCCCCTAAAAAGTACAAAAACTACTTTCTTCTGCACAGCAATGTGCAAATGTCTCCCTGCCTTCAGCAAGGGATGTGTGAGGGCCCAGTCTAAGGAGACAGGCATGAAAATTTTGCTTTCAGGGAGTCATGAAACATTCAAGAATGTGAAGTAAGTCCAGTGAGAAGGAGAGGGACTCAGGGGAAAAAAAACAAGGAAAGACAAGTTCAATGCTAAAGACTATGGGCCAAGCCAGATTAGGAAGGAGGACCTGGAGTAGAAGTCAGGAAGAAAATGCTTAGGGCAGGACCGAGGACACTAACATAGCTGAGCTGGTGCCACCCAGCCCTGCAGGTGCTCTCTGTTAGCTGAGTATTTTGGGTTTCTGGGCTTATTTGGTTTCCAAAGCACAGGCTTGGTGTCTAAAGGAACCATCTCAGAGATCTAGCAGGGTCTCCATCAAGGTGGCAGATCCTGTATGACTCCAGGTTCTGATTAATTTTCTAAGTGAATATCCAATATTTTCTAGAATATTTAAAAGGACATTAAAAGGAAGATTGATGTTGAACTTATCAAACAAATTGCTGTTATCTGTTTGTTTAAATTTTGGGAGATCCTTTTGTGGTTTGGAGTCTATACAAACTGGGATGAAAATATCTCATCATCAGGCTGTGTGTGAGGGTGAAATAAGCTACATCTGTAAAGTGCAGCATTTGCCACCATGGTTGATTTTGTTTCCTCCTCCCTCATTTTCTGGTGCCGACTTTCCTCTTTTTTTCTTCCATTTTATTCTACCCAGCTACCCAGAGATCAGAAAATCAGACCTACCAAGGCCTTCAAAGAAGCCAGATTTTCAGAGCTCAGGTTAACCTCACCGCAGTGGCCTTCAGATGCATTAAGTTTCTGTCTTCTTCCCACGCTATCTCAGGAAGCACCCTTGCCCCTTGCCCACAAGGACGTAAGCAGAAGAGATTGTAAACCTGAGTCAGGGTCCCTTGGGGAAGAGGAATGGAAACCTCATAAAACAAACTCAAAGCATGTGTTTTACATAAGGGTGGCAATCACAAGGTCAGATAGTCAGCTGTTTCCACAGATGGCTGGGGTCTTTACCTCACCGCTGTTTGAGACCTTTCACAGATGACTCATTCCCCTCTCCTCTACTGTAAATCTGTGTCAGTCACTAAGATGATATAGACTTGCAACAACTTCTTCAGAATAGTTCTGGGAGGTTCATGTAGAAAATGTAGCTATTTGTGTGACCAAAGCAATGTATTATTTATTTTACAAAGAAACAGTAAAGGTAACCACATTGCAAGAAGGTATCTGCATAAGGGTGGTGCTGAAACCACACAGCAAGTTGGGTTTAAACAGATTAGAAATCTGAGAAAAATCACTTAGAGCGATGGTTCTCAACCTTCCTAATGCTGCGACCCTTTAATAAAGCTCCTCGTGTTGCAGTGAACCCCAACCATAAAATTATTTTTGTTGCTACTTCATAACTGTAATTTTGTTACTTTTATGAATTCTATTATCAATATCTGATACACAGATGGTCTTAGGCGACTCTGTGAAAGAAATGTTCTACCTCCCACAAGGTCACAACCCACAGGTTAAGAACCGCTGACTTAGAGAATAGAAAGCAACGTAGAAGAAGAAATGGCATTGGAAAGGTATAGGCAGAGGAACAGGAATGTGGGAAAAGGTGGTGTTTTTAAAGAATCACCACCAAAAGTCTGAAGAAGTCAGAGTGGGCAGAGACTCTTAGTATGGACCAATGTGGTGAGATGGCTCAGAGACCTTTTGTGGTTTCCATTTCTCCAACCCTAAGATTAAATCTGTCTCAGTGCCAAGTGGCCTGCAGTCTTACCTCACACTATCTTGTTGTTCTCAGGCATGCAGGCTTTAAGTTCCTCTAACACAGTGGTATTTCTTCTGCCACAGGGCCTTCATGCCTATGTTTCTATGCTTGGACTCTTTACCAAAGGTCAGTGTATTCATCTTTCTAGTCTTAGAAAAAGCATCATATGTTTAAGCCACCATTCAGCAATCTAGACCAGATAAGCATCCTGTGATTGTGCTTTTATACAATTTTATTCTGTCTTAATATTAATCTCGATTTTTTTTGCTGTTCAAGTTTTAATGGTAAATTATTTTTTACAATGGCAAAACTGTCTAATGTGTAATTTTCTATCTCAGAGCCTCTGCCTCCTCCAGCCACTTTTGAAACAGTAAGGTACATTGCACGTCAACTGCTGCCACAGGAGCCCTTAAAATGCAGAATAAAGGATTGATCTTCAAGTAAAGCTTACACAATGCAATCCAGGAGACCGTGATATCTTCATTTAAAAGGTCAAAATATTGGACTTTAAAAAGCCATTCAGACAATTCAAACTCCAGCTAAAATTTTAGAAAATTTTGGAGCAATCAAAAGATGGAATTTGCCCCACCAAAATCAATTTGTAAGTGTATATTCATTTGTGTTATCTGATAAGAATGTCTTGATTGCCAGAATGTAAAATTTTTGGGAGTAGGACTCAACTACTCTTTAGCTTAGCCATCTGGATTTTTACTTTAGCTTGTGACAAGCTGACAAAAAAAAAAACAACCAACACACAAACCTTGAATGATGCTTCTCTTTTTAACTTTTTTGTTTGTTTGTTGAGACAGCATCTTGTGTATATCAAGATGCCTTGAACTTCAAAACCTTTCTGCTGCGTGTTATTCCTTCTGCACTGCTTCACAGTTGCGGTTGAGTCGTGAGAACTCTGTCTTAACTAGGTCGATAGGAAGGAAGAAGTGGAAAGCTTTGGTCACATAATTCATACTTAAGATAATGCGAGATGATAGAGTCTGCCATGATATTTGCTACATCCCTCACATCTTGTGTCCCAGAACCTTGGTTAGGCATGGCCAGGGAATAAAGAAAGGACAGATACAGAGACACAAGTACAATGAAACTGGGAAACAGAGGGGTTCTGTTAGAAGATGGAAACCTGGAACATTAGCACGTTTATTAGGTTCAGCATAGGGCGAGGGGTTAGCTGGTCTTGGAAGGTGTTTTCTGCAGGTGAGCAGTCTCAGAACATAAGCCTCTCTAAGAAGAAAGCTGCGGTTGGCAGTCTTTGCACACACTGATCAAACGTTCATAAACGAGCATACTGTGGCTCCCAAGGAAACCTTTGCCACTCTTCTTTAACCTGGCATATGTGGAACACAGCTTTGCACATTTCCCATGGGTCGATTGGTCTCAGAGTTATCGACAGATCTTGCTCGTGTCAAAATACACACCATCCAGGACTTCACTCACTCAAGGATTCCTCTGCTCCCTACAGATATTTGAAATAGATACAGATTTCTGCCTTAAATGACCAACCAATATAACCAGTCCATTCAAAAATGAATTTGTTTAAAAACTTAGAAAAAAGAGGAAGCTTTCTGTTTGTCTACAGAAGAATGTTCAATACAAGTTTTCTTACAAAAGTCAGAAATAAATAGTGTTCATTTAGATTATTATACAACATTTTCTTATTGAAAACATAAGATCAATGTCTAATGAATGAATAATTTAGAATGCTAAACCACAGAAAGAGAAGATCTGAATGTCCAGGGATAACACTTAGAAAATTATAAACCCCAGTTAATGCAAGTTTTCCACTGAAATGTGGTCTCCTGGAGACAGAGACAGATAGGGACGGATGTGGAAGAATCCTGAAGTGGCATCTCTTTGCCTGAAGGCAAAGAGTTTTAGCAGATGGAGATTAATTTACATGAGTTTAGTTATGGAATCTGAAGCCAAGGATTTGGCAGTGCTAATCTAACTGTATCTAGGAGAAGGAAATATGGAATATGACAGCCATAGAAAGGACACTGAGGACAGATATAAGATTAAAGTCATGTTTTGTTATTTTGGTCACGATTCAGGAGTATCCTGATTTCACTTCATTCTCTCTGTCAAAAAGATATATAGAGAAATAAGGCTCAGGAGGTTAAACCAAGCAACCCATTTTCCAGTGCTTGCTAGATATTTCTGTGGAACACTGTGTCTAGGCCAAATAGAGGAGGGAGGGGCCAAGTAACTGCCTGCCAGGCTAAATTACCAAGTCTGCCCATTTTACCTGCAACTCAAGTGGCTCGTGCCAGTGATAGTTTGTTTCCAGTGCTGATTAGATTCACAGACAGCTGAGAGAAAAGAGCCAGGACAGTTGAGATAAGTTTTTGACTTGCTGCCTAATGCTGCATCTCCCAGATCCTAGCCAATCAGAGCGAAAACCACCTGCAAAAAGAGGAACACCCCAAACAGGGAAGATTTGGCTAGACCCATGGATCAGGTAGAATTCAATAATCTCAGAATCGTCCCTCTAGCCTATGGACAAGGCAGGAATATCCTCGGGCTCACTTCAATCCTCCAGCAGACCTGCCCCTTGGATGCCTCTTGTACCTGAGTTTGCACTCCATTGATCCCTCCACATCCATAAAACTGCATCCTCCAGCCACATGCAGGCATCATTACTCTCATGGGTCCCGCTATTTTTTTCACAAAACATATTAAAGGCAGAGGAAATCAATTAGTTTCAGCTTCAATCTTGGTGGCCATCAGTGAGCACTTGTTTGTGTGAATTTCTGTGCTCTTGTTTTATGATAGTTACTTCATGTCGTTTTTACAACCACCTATAAAACAGACAGTATGGTTATTGTGCCCATATCATAAAGTAGAAGACTGCAGTGTGCATCAAATGCTCCTGATTTGGGAGATGAACTGAAAATTTTCAACTATGATTTTATTTATTAGTTATATACTATTAGCATATCAATTTAGAAGTGATATATACTAAATGAAGAAAATACTGAATGAGTACATTAAAACATAGTTATCCAGAGCTGATTTTGAATCAGTTGAAAATAAAGCTGTCTTCTTCAATTTTAGCTGTTTGACTGACCAATGAGCCAGCAGATTTCTGGTACACTAACACTTTCTTACATTTTCCAAACTTCAGAATCAAATGTCCATTAAGTCACAATAAAGTAGAAAGCCACAGGCAAATGCCCTCAGCTCCATCAGAAGTAGACTGTTCTGCAGTATCCTTCAGGAATTTACCAACCTGTGCCGCCATATCTGGATAGCATCATGGGTCCAAATTCAGCAAAGTCAGAATCGTTTCATCCCCAAGCTTTGCAAAGCAGCAACAAAAGCAGGACATAGATAGAGTGATGTTTCCTTTTCTCTATTTAATACCATTTCCACCAGAAGCTAGTGATTATGTCCTTTATTGGGAGAGAGCTTTACTTGGAACAATGTGAGCTATCCCTTCATCCCGGCTTTTCTTCTCGGTAGCACCTGTCAGCTACAGGTAGACAGTTTCTAGCAGCCAAGAGCAAAACAGGACAACTACTGGGCCACTGCTGATCATACAAGAAGTGTTCAAAAGAGGTTTGGTCTTGGGGGTTATAGTTTTCAGGCCAAATAGGTATCCATTCATTCAGTGTAACTGACACCCTCTGTATTAGTTCATTTTGTGGTGATATGAAGACAGTAACTGAGGCTCACAATTAGAGAAGTTCAAGATCATGGTGCCTGAATTCTGGTAAGGGCATTACTGGATGCTTTGTGACATGGCAGAGCAGCAGAAAGGGAAGCAGCCAAGTTCAGAGAGGCCAATGAGATGATATTGTTTATAACAATCTGTTCTCGAAAGAATTAGTCCTGTCTCTGAAGTCAGTATTAGCCCCTTCCAGGGATATTTCTCCATAACTTATCTGCCTCTCACAAGGGTCCTACCTTTTAAACTGTTCTACTACCCAACACTAATGCACCGAGGAACAAATTTCCATCCATGACTATTTGGGGAACACATTGGAACTGCATCCAAGCCATATCCCATCTAAATTCAAGACTATCTTCTAGAAAGAGGAGTATAATCGAAGACATGCTCCTGCCTCCACAAAGCCAGCATTATGATGAAGAAAGAAAGGGATAATATATACCACCCATAAAAAGCCAGAGTGATGAAATCCACCCGAAAATGAAAAGAAGGTGATGGAATAATTAGCCCTTTAGACACGGTGGTAAGAGAAGCCACTGAAATTGAGGCCAAGCAGAAGCTCTAACAAGAAATATTCCAGGCAGAGGGAAAGGTCACAGCAAAGGCTTGACTGCACTGAGTTCATCCTGTTGAGGAATTATACATCCCTAAACAGACAAGCTTGTTGTGCTCCCTCAGTCACTGGGTCCAGAAGACCTGAGGTTAGTGTAGCCACATCCCATATGTTGAAGCAGTCGGGCAAGGTGTGTGGATTTCAGTCTAAAGCCCAACAGAAGTAGAGGGTTTTCTGCAGACAGCTCACATAAAGTCTGCCTTACCCTTTAGCAGAGTCCTTCTTGGTATTCTGCAGAAGTGATAGGAGAATGAGAAGGAACGCAAGATGGGAAGAAGGGTGCTCTTGAGGCCCAGAGGAGACAATAGCCACTTGCACACAGGGGGAAGTGTGTTAAGTACAAGAGGATGTCAGCAGGACTTGTTGCTGGAATTGCTGGAGAAAATAAAGGGGCCAAACAGTAAAAAGAAATCCACTTCAGGTTCAGTCACAATAAATTTCACTCACATTCAAAGAACTAGATAATGGTAGAAGGAAAAAATCTTTTTTGTATCTAGCAGGTGTATGTGTGTAAAGAAGCTTGAGTTTTGGACCTATGTTTGGTCTGGTTGAGGAATGTCACTAACTCCCCTCCCCCACATCTTCCCTTTACTCCAGCTGTAGCTGAGGATAAGCTGACTAAACTTGGAGGCTGATGATTTTTGTGACTGATGGCAAAGTGTGAAAAGCAAAAATAAAGGATTTCATTCTTACTAGAAAACATTTTGGAAGCCCAAATTTCTCAGGTATTTGCATCAGAAGTTTTTCTTTTTTAGTGAAATTTTTTAGAATGTTAGATGGAGGTTCAGTTTGACAACTCTTGTCTTGATTACTTTCAAAGCATTTTAAGTGTTATTGAAGTTACAGGAATATAGCTACATTGTTCCAGAGACTTGAAAATTATCCTATTTTTCTCTTACGTAGTTGAGACTCTGCTGCTGCTTCCAGTAATAGTAATAATGCTGGCTAACTTGTACACATCCCTTACTAATCACTAGGTACAAGTATCCATTTAGTCTGCCACAAACTTATTGGGTATTTGGTATACATTCATAGTAAAGGAATATGAAGTGAGATGGAAGTCTCCTGTTCAACATCAATGATCCAGGAAGAAATATAGTCATCCTCACAGTTCAGGTTGAAATGACTGTTGAGAGCCGAGGCATGAAGCATGAGTTACAGAGGGGTCCTAAGAATCCGTAGCTTTGGGGACAAAGCACATTTGTGACATCTCAGACCACTAAATAGTCACAAGAACTGTGGACACATATTGTCATTTTGAAAATCTTTAAAATTTACACCAGAAAGAGAAAACACAGAAGCCCTCAAGTGAGTGGAATTGTCTGTATTTTTTTTTCTGAGAGGGTAAAGCAGAATGACACTGAAATGCAGAACAAAGAAGAATGTGGCATCAGAATTCAGATGCTTCAGGGAGAGTCAACACCAGCTCTCTGTAACCACAAATGGGTCAAGCTTCCATGTGTCCCAAAGGGACTGAAGGCAGAGCTCTGAGGCCACTAGTCCCAGCTCTTCAGTGAATGTTCAACCTCAGGTCATCCATTCCTGCTGTCTCTATCCTACCTGTGGACATCTCACCCCACTTTCTGAGAGACCCAAACATTTTGGGCCTCACCTGATGATGGTGAAAGTTTAAAAAAATGTGTAGGAAAATGTGTTCATCCTTCTGCGTGGTCTGGAGGAGCTGTGCATGAGGTACCACTGCTTCTACTAGAGGCTGAAAGTAACTCAGAGGAGACAAAGACATAGCTTAGAGCACTGCACATGAAAGCTGCAGGCCTCCAATAGACCACTGTGTTCCAGTCACAGGGAGAGCTATGCTGTTTCCTGGGCCTCTGTTCAGAGAGCTTGTTAAATGACTCATTTATTCTTCACGGCAGCCCTAATTATCCCTTATTATGAGACCACTGAGAATCAGGAGGATTTGCAGACTTGCTCAATTCCCACAGCCAATAATACCGCCAATAATACCTTCCACTGAACACTCTGTCTGTAAATCATTGTTGGCGCCCTCTGCTCTCAAAAGGACATAGGTATCTAACGTGTATAGTCTGCTCCCCGGCACTTCTGCATTTCGTGCCTGTTAATAGCTTATGGAGAATGGTGCTTATGACTTCAAAGGCATGCACTCTGTCGCCTCAGAAATGTGCCCGACTCTGCCCGAATCGCCATTCCCCTACTTTCCATTCAGGGCAGCCACTACTCAGAATTCATTTCCCCCTGAGCAGCAGTGACTGTCACCCTATCATCTGCTCTTGCAATACACAGTTCTCAGATTATTTTTTACCATTTCACTTTACTGCTTTGTCCAGTGAAACTTTTGGTCTTGCCCTCTACACTGGAAGCTCCAAGATGCTAACCCGTCCACAGAGCACGGAGTCTGGCTCAAAATGGCTGATCGACAGTTCTTCAGTAGAAATGACAGGTTAAATTTTCTTTTCCCTAGTTTTATATTCGTGACACTATTCCTATTCTCAGCCTAAATATTCTAAAGTTTCTGCTCATGATATCACCAGTCTGATTTAGTTGATTTAATTAACAGTTTTTTAGTACATAGGAATGCCTATGTACTAAAATCCTTGGTGATGACAAGATTCCATGTTGCCATGGAATGAAAGAAAAAGCAGAGAAGCCAAAGGAGATGGTCTTTATAGGATCCTCCTTAATTGTATTCAGCTGTTCTCTTGTTTCTTCAGAAGCAACTGAAATTTCTTTAACCATGGTCCCCCTTTAGCCGCTCAGCCTGGAAGCCACAATCACGTGCTAGGGATCTGAAAGGTCACACATGCTCTGAGTTCTTTCAAAATTGACAAGAACTGCCATCAGAGTAAAACACATGCAGGTCCTGACCCCAGCAGAGCTATGCTCTACGTGTGGGCATTTGTGCACAGCACTAAATCTTGAGGGTCTTAGGGGACGGATGTAGCATTTATTTTATGGTGTGCTGCTGTTTTTTAAGATTTACTCAAGAAACACACATTAAGTGAATAGCCAAGGGCATGATTGTTGGCAAGTAGTTGCTGACACCAATCGTCTTCTCACTATTGCTTTTATCCTAGGGGATTTTGATATGGGAAGGCTTCAGAGGATTCTGGAATCTCTGAAGATTTTATGTAAGCTGGTTATATCCATGAGGGATTTTATTTTTAGAGAACATATCTGTATGTATTTCCCAGAATTGTCTTAACAAAGCATTATGATCTAACTAACAGAAACGTATTACCTTATGGTTCAAGGGGTTGAGCCTCTAACATTAAGGTGCTGTCAGAGCTTCTTTCTTTTATGTGTTCAAATGGAGAATCTATTTCATGCTTGTTGCCTAGAATCTGGTAGAAGAATAAATGAGATTCTCCATGTGAGCTGTCTGTACATGTTCATCTCTGTGTCCAACTTTCCCCTTTATATCAGGACATAAATTTTACTGGATCAGAGTCCACCACGATGACCTCATCTGAATCACGTAAAAACACTAAATAACTTCTCATTCACACAGTTATTAGGTCAACATATTTTGGGGGGGGGGAGGTGGGGCAGCACATAAAGGATTCAAGCCATAATGTATCCATAGCTCTTATTAGATTTTTAAAGGAATCTGTACCAGAACCTAGCCATCAAGCCTGGAGATTTCAAGATAGGCCAGTGTGTGTCTTGAGTGTCACATCATGGAGAAGTCCCACAGTAATTCTGATGAATTTGTTTAGCACATACTATGGGATGACTGTTGACTATCCCTTACCCAAAATGCTTGGGACAAAAGCTTTATGGATTTTAGATTTTTGTTTCCTGATTTTAGAATACTTAAATATTCATCATAATAAGTTCTAGGAATGTGACTCAAATCCAAACATAAAATTTTTTTTTTTTCATATATTTTTCATATATAGGTTAAAGATGTTTGACATTGCCAGGGCACCTTGGGCGTGACCTTAGAGCACAAAAATATCTAAACAAAGCCATTGGTGCAAAGGTATCAGAAATATTGGAATCCATTTGAATCCCTCTGCAGAGCTATTGCTCACTTGTCACGTGGTGTGAGTGACAGTGACAGGGGGGCTCTTTGTGGTTTGTATGTGCTGGAGGTTTTATGTCAGTTTGATGTTTTGTGGTTAACATGATGCAAGCTAGAGTGATTTTGGAATAGAGAACCTAAATGAAGAAAATATCCCCACAAGACTGGCTTATGGGCAAGCCTGTGGTGCATTTGCTTGATTGGTGATTGATGGGGGAGGGCTCAGATCACATGGGTGGTCCCACCCCTGGGCTGGTGGTCTTGGGTACTATAAGAAAGCAGACTGAGCAAGCCAATAAGCAGCACTCCTCCATGGAGGTTTCATCAGCTCCTGTCTTCGGGTTCATCCCTTGAGTTCCTGATTTTCCTCAATGATGCACTGTGATGTGGAACTGTGAGCTGAAATAAACCCGTTCTTCTTTGAGCTGCCTTTGGTCATGGGTATTTTATCACAGCAACAAAAACTCTTATTAACTACGCCTTGATAGTGGGATAGGGAGGAGATAATAAAAGCTGGCAAATGGGCATTTTACCCGTAAGAAACTTAATAAAGCACATACCTAAGTCAGGATTGAGCCATTCTTCTGACTGCTTCCGTAATGTGAATGTGTACAAGAGAGTCGATGACATTTCCAGAAATCATGCAAAACAAAACAGACACCCACACAGGTAGGCTCCTTGTCTCTCACTATTCCACAACCTGTGTCACCTCAGACTCTGCTGAGAAGACTGTCACTACGTGGGGCCTCTTGACTCTGCCCCTCCAGAATTGTAAGCCAAAAAAAACGCTTTTCCCTTCTAAGTATCCTGTGTTGATTACTTCATCCTACTAATGAAAGAACAGGACTAATATACCAAGTACCACCTGGAGGTTTATGCAATAATAATGCTTGTTAGGTTTGAAAACTGATTTTATGTAGTAGCAGATGACCTTTGGACCTAACTTTTTCTTAGAGGGGTAATTTTCTTCATGGAAGTGATAGAAAGTCATATTTCAGTAAGAAGAACACATCTTTTAGTATCAGATGTTGCCACAGTGTAGGAAATGAAGACTTAGCTATGCAATCGACCAGCTATACAGCATTATATACATATACATATACATATACATATATATATATATATATATAAATATTATACATATATATATATATATAGTATATATTTTATGTACTGTAAGCCACTGGCTCACACAACTGCAGCCACAGCACAGAACACAGGTGCATATACTCAGATGGCTTGAATGTCGTGTGTGTTGCATTCACTATAAATTATTGAATTGCTGGTACTAAACTACATATTCCAACTTTAAATATGAAATAAAATGAATACCATGTGTCAGTGTTCACACAAATAAAAAAACAATATGTATTTTAAATGGAAGCAGTATAGAAATAAGCATTCTTCATGCATGACATACACAATGAGTTATGGGTCCAGTATTTTTCTGCTCATGGTAGCTGAGTTAAGTAATTCTACATTAAGGCAAATAAAAATATATTTCTATCATTACTATCCTAGCAATGTTCTTAAAAGAGATGAATCTTGATGCTAGGATGGCTATAATTTTAAATTTTTTCCTTCAAAGTGCCATTTTAAAATTGTTTGCAAACCTTTGGCTGAAGAGACTCATTTTCTCATCCAACTGAAGTTGTGAAATTATTTTGACTAGACGTGAACGACAAAAGCATTGTCCCTGCATTTGAGGTACTGTCTGCAGCTGGAGGAAGGCTAGACCTACACATCTGGAAAAGCTGAAACACAGCATGTGTGGTATGGGCAATGCACAGGCACAGAGCCTGAAAGGAATCATGGGAATGCTGAGGGAGGAGGTGGTAGAAGAATCCAACAAGAGTTAAATGGGAGTTTTTGAATGATGTGAACTTAGGTGGCAGGGAACTGTAAGTGCTTCGTGGAACATTTCATCAGCTACTTTTAGCCTTCCTTAAATATTTGAATAATCTTTAGGCGGGTTCCTATTTTAAGAAGTCACAAGTGGCAAAGTTTCTGGTAAGAAAATCATCTTTATAAGAGGGTGATTGGAGCCCAAATGTCCAGGCAGGTGTCTTGACTTCCACAGCCCAATGCAGAAAGCAGGGTGATGGTGCTGTTAGGTACGGACCTTCGTCAGCCAGAACCGAAGGCAGCTGGAGGCTGAGCACTCCCTGAAAAGCTGCCTCTGGAGAGGAGGAAACATATTCTTCCAGTGTAGAATAAAGCGTCAGAGACATAGGAAACTGAGTGTCCACCATGTGGGCACAATCGTAGCTAACCCCCTGTTAGTATCAGTAGTGCTGCATTTCGGCAGTAGCATGGCCTTTGACCAGTCCAAACCACAGGTCTCCACTAAGCCTTGTGATTCTGGGCACATCCTGAGCCATATACCCATTCAAAGTGGAGAGGAAAATTTCTATCTTATTCATGAACTCAGAAAGTGAGAGTGTTTTTCTCACTTTAGGGTGGGTTTCTATAAAAATAGATCAGAGAAAGAGTAGCAGGTATGAATATTCCTTCCAGTGCCAAGTGAGCCTTTTTATTAGGTGTGTCGTGGTCCTATTTAATAATCGTCTTTATTTTGAAGGATGCCCACTAGCCAACTTCTATGGACTGCTGATGACAGGAACCATCCTGACATTTAGATGTAACCCAAGCATTATCTCTCAAAGTAAGCAGTGAAGAGTCACCAGGCCAGTGCAAAAGCCCTGTTGTGCTAAGGGAGTTCTGCTGGCTGTTTAGGTAGTGGAGAAACACACTATACGCACCATAAGATTCATGCTGAGATCTTCATCAGATATAACTCCCCCAACTTGGGGCTTTTATTAATTTCTGTGAAGGAGTTTAATTACTAGGATGGGTCAAATGAAAAAACACACTCACTTTCTGTGTCCATGAATAAGTTTTCCTTTCTGTTTTGATGGTGGCTATGGCCTGGGATGTGCCCAGAGTCACAGGGCTGAGTGGAGATCTGTGGTTTGGACTGGACAAATGCCATTCTGTGGGTGGGAAATGGGAAGTGGGCAATCACTGCCACAAATTCTTAGTAGTCTGGAACTCTTGGAATGTGTGTGCTGTGACATTTTTCTTGGTCCCTAGTTGGCCTTCACTGTCCTTTGGGATTGCAGGAATCAGTGTAGCTACTGTAGAGAGCAGGTGCTTGATGCTGGTTTTTAATTATGAATGCATTACAGATAAAGAGAACTGGGTGGTTTCTAGAAAAGACAAGATAAAGGGTAGGTAGTAGTGTGAATATTCCTCCAGAAGCCAAGGATGTCAAGAGTCCAGACATTGTGGTAGCTGAAGAGATGGCTACAAGTGGTAGCTATAAGAACTACACTCTGATGTTACCTGATTAGTGGTGAGGACTAAGGGGGAGATAACAGATCTAGACTGGCTTTGAAGCTTCTTTCTGACCCAGCCAACTAAAAACTGTACTTTAGGGAAGATGAGACTTAGCAGACTCTGAAGAGAGGCTAACCAATCTGGTTCTTATTATGGAGAGTACTTTATTTATTACAGAAGAGTTTTAACTTCCTTATAATTGAGTTCATCCATATTTATTACAAAAACAAATACATCAAAGAACAACTTATGAGATGTCGTTAAATCTGCTTAATTGTGTAGATAAATTACAATATATCTTGTTTTAAGCATAAAGCAAGCATCACACATTTCTCTTGATAACTAAAGATGATACATGGCCAAATTAAACACAGTGATAGAAGAATCTAGAACAGTAAGTTGTATTACTGGAAGTCTCCCCAGCAATCAGAAAAACCAACCCTGCTTAACAAATGAGGAAACTAGACGCCAACAGAGCTGGTGAGATCCACTCTACAGACATTGAGGGCACTGACTACGTGCCAGGCACTTGCTTGGTACTAGAGATATTAAAGTAAACAGAACATGATACCCGTACTCAAGGGGCTCTTAGCTGGGATAGTGGAGAGCAGTTTCCAGTAATCAGGAATTCCTTATACAGCATATGATGAGTATTATGAGAAAGGCATGCCAAGCTGCAAAGTGCAATGACTTCAGGCGTGGGAGCAGCTTGCAAAGCAGAAGTCTCATGTGAGTTGACCTTGGAAGCATTGCCAGATAGTCATATAGACACAGCTGTAGAGTTCCAGGAAAGTCAAGGCAAGGGCTAGCCTAGTGCATTTAATACTTACAGGAGTTAGAGTAAAAGGAATTCTAATTCTGTTTGGGGAGGGGGGCTCTCAATTCAGTGCTGTTTTAGAAGCCTCTGGCTACTAGAAATTACATGAAGGTTCATCACATCAATCAATCCTCTTGCAGATATGTGTGCACAGGTGTGCACACACACACACACACACACACACACACAACACACACGGCTCTCACTTCATCTCAAATGTAAATAGTAAGATTGTTTAAGCCTTCTGCTTAAAACTTGCTTTCCCTTTAGAGGAATCATTATTTTGTATTATGAACTTTCGATTCCTTGCAGAATATATACATCCCTTGGGCCGTTGCCACAAAATTCAAGTCTGGAAGGAATATTAAAGGGCCATTTTGTAGTAGCCAGATGTCAGTGGGAACTGTTGCTACTCTGGTCAGAAAAACAAGGGACTTTCTTAAGGAGAGAACTGAACAAAATCATTCTACATTTTATTATTACCTTCAATTCTTAATGACAATAATTAAATATTCATCCCTGCAGAGGCAAACTCCTTGTGCTGACCCCACCCCACCCCTTCCTACTCTACAGCACTGAAGTGTGCAAAGTGTCCCTGACTGCTAGTTGAGACTGCTACAATTCTCCATTCTAGTTTCCTTCTGAGCAGTCAAAGGCAGATATACAAGAAAACCCACATCAGGGTTTATCCTCCTAAAATTATCTTTACTGCCAGTGAAGAGTTGCATCCAAATCAGCCTCTAATCCATTTCCAGACAGGGTCACTAAGAGCTGTGGCTTCTGCCTCCACGGCTCACCAGGAGCAGTCTTCGCTCATCTTCTCTGGCTGTGCTGTCTGGCATGTGCTCGGTGGGGTGAACACAGAGGGGTCCTTAATGCCTAGCTGCACATCGAAAAACCGTGTGGTGGACAGGACCACAGTGTAATTTCTGATGAAGGTCTCCTGGACTGGATAACAATCCTTGGCTGTATAAACACCGATCCAGGTTTCATCTACAAAGGAAGAGAGTTTGACCTTTTCAGAGAGAAGACGGGCAAATTCCTGTACATTTGTTTTTTTGTGGTGGGTAAAATACAGATGATGTAAAATGTACCTTTTAACTTTGTTTAAGGATGCATTTGGAGGTTTTCACATTGTTTCACAACGGTGATCATCACTTACCTTGCAACTTTCCCAAACTGAAAACTCTTATCTCCTCAATAATTTCCCATCTTTCTCTTTTCTAGTCTCTTGCAATCAGCATGCTACTGACTGGTAGATTTGGGTACTTCATGCACACAGCATTTATCATTTGTGACTGGCTTATTCCCCTTAACATGATGGTCTCAAGATTTATTCATGTTACTACATATGTCAGAATTCCCTTCTTTTCAAAGGATGACAAGGATTCTACTGTAGGGATGTATCCCATTTTGTTTATCTACCTATCTGCTGTTGTTATCTGGGTTGTTTCCAACAGTCTGGTGCTAGGAATAAAGCCAATATAGACAGGATGTTTGAGTCTCTCCCATCATTCTTTTGTGTATAGAGTTAGATGGTCTGGATGATACAATAATTTTATGTTTAACATTTTAGTTAAATGCCATACTATTTCTTTTAGACTGAATGTCTACTCTACTTGTTTCAAAACAACCTCAGGATTAAAAAGGATTGGTTTTGTTTCAAAGCAGGCCTGTTTGCATTTAGAGTAATGGAACAGGTCTGGATACTGAGACTTAGGAAGCAAGGATGAGCTAGGAAATGTTGGCACCTAATTTACAAGTTTTCTTGGAAAGAATTCCTTTCAGGTTACAGTCCTTTCCTTTCGGAGATCATGAAAAGTCTACAGCAAAGGATGAGACCATAAAAGCCCAAAGTGACGAGGCGCACAGTGACACTGGAAGATGGAGGCATTACAATAACCCACTAAAAAAGGCAGTTACACATAGTTGCAAAGTTGAAAAGGGAACTTCTATGGGCTTTAAAAAAATACATCCTAAGCATGTAAGTTTCCCTAACAACTACTTTCCTTAAGGGACTTAGAAGACAACATTCCTCAAGATACACCCTTTCCAGCCTTACAGGATCTGGCTGTCCTCCTGTCGGACCACTCCTGGACTGTGATCTGTTCCTCAGGCCCCCCAATGGAGTACTCATCTTCAAAGGTAGAATTCTGTGGAATGTCCAGAGGATCCCAGGGTTCCGTCAAGGAGATCTTTGCACACTGTTTGGTGGCTTGTTCAATCTGAAACATCACTCCATCCTTATAGAGCAAAATGTATTCAAACAATCTGAAATGTGGATTAAAAGAAAACAGTTGAGTTTTATGTGAAAATGATCGTGTCTCTCATCAGCGCAGAGCCCAAAGGCCTTTGATATAAATGATCATATAAATTACTTTAAAATGATTACAAATCATTTGTTCTTTACAAACTATATTCACACCAAATTAGCCAACTGCGTAAAAATTAAAATTCAGAAGTTACACTTGAATGTTCATGGGGTAAATTCTTATCAGTGCACCACTACATGTTAGACCCCAGGCTTAGGCTGTCAACAGGAGGAACATGTGTGGCTTTCACAGTTGGTTTATGATGATTTGCCTTGCAAGAAATCTTCACTTTGGTTGGGTTCCTGTAGAATTAAGTCAAGGAATAACAGAAATATCCTAAAAGACAGAACACACTGCAGACAGATGACAAAGCACCCGCACCTCACTGCCTGGATAACCCTCATGAGTGATTTGCTCTGTTGACAGAAGACACTCTTGGGCGGCAAGGACAAAGGCCAAGGAACCTTCAGAGTAAACGACTCATTCATAAAGCAAGCTTGCATACATGCTCTCTACTTCCCCTAGTTGACTTTACGCATATCCTGCTCATGGGGTGAAAGAATGGTATCCTAAGTCTTATATCTATATCTGACAAAAGGTCTCTAGGTATACTGTGCTGTACCTCTTAAAACTAAGTAATCTTGGTTCTTCATAAAGCCTCTGGACTCACAGTCAGTTCAAAACTTAGGTGCTGCTTGAACAGAATGGGAAGTGAATCCACCGCCTTAAAGAAGGCGTTTCATAGGTGAAAGGAGACTGCCATCTGTGGGCTGGGAGTATGACTAAGTGGCAGAGCTCCTACTCGGCATGGGTTCAATCCTGTACCACAAGGAAAATGGGTGTCAACCAATGATGTCTGCTGGGTGAGCTTCAGGCTCCACAAAACATGTTCAAGCAAGATGCATGTTCTCTATTCCAAGTCTGTGTGTAAAACTATTTTCTTCAGAATAAAGCCTTATCAATAATGTTATCTATTTTGTCAAAAACAGTATCACTACTAGCATCACACTTTGAGTTTCTATGAGGTGGTAACAGAAATATGACCAAGACCTCATTATATATATATATCCTGCTTATTCCAGAAAAGATATGAACCAGTTTACAAGGGTAAAACAAACAATGAATGAAAAGATTACATGTATTTAGAGGTGGGAGTGAATGTAGAAAGAAAAGAAAATGTGCATTTACAAGATACTGTTTTTATAAAGAGCTAATGTTGTGCTAGAGACGATGATTCGATGATCAAAGTGCTTGGGATACAAGCATGAGGGCCCGGCTTTGGATCCCCAGCACCCACACAAACATGGGGATGATAATGGAAACCTGTAACTCCAACACTGGGTGATTTGGACAAGAGCCTGATGGATCCCTGAAGCTCACTGTCCAGTCAGCATAGTTCGGGTTCAGAGACAGAACTGGTCTCAAAACAACATGAAGAAAGGTAGCCAGGGTCCAGCTCTGGCTTCTACACGTGTGAACACACCTACCCACGTGCACATACTCACACATCCACACTAACAAATACATACACCACAAATTTACAACACACCACACCCATAAATGCTGTCTTAGGTGGAACTAACCTCTTATGATATGAATGTAGTATCCACATAAAATGGTTAGCTTTTTGAAGTGTGGGGTTGGACTGTCAGTACCGTCTTGCTGTTAAGCCTCCAACACAATAGAGCCTACATAGTCATTGACTGAATTTAGAAACGTCAACAACAAATTTGAAAGCACAGTCTATGACTAAATATAAGAAGCCCTGCCCATAAGCAAAGCCTATCTATGGTATTTTTAATGTCAAGTTGGCCATCTAAGAAATACTCTGCTGTACACTCCCAGAGCTATGCAGCTGAACTGTTTCTCCATTGTTAGCACCATGCCGTGCTTTTTCGAACTGTGGTTAACTGTCCCCTGAAGACCTTATATCCATGTGTATGGGGGATACCTTCTTGAGACCAGTGCCATCAAACCCAAATCTACCCTAGCATCTATTTCCTATACAGACCTTGCCACCTTTGCCAGGGCTTACTGGCCTACATGAGAATATGTGACCTAGCGGGCCATGTTTAGACGTCCCTGAATGTGTAGAATTGGGATTGGAGGCCTACTAGTCAGCCTGTCTTTGGAACTGAACTGTCATGGGGGAACTCAGAAGCTGTGGGGAGGCTGATTTCCACCATGTGAAATGAGTAAGACCAAACAATAAAGCAGCTAGAAGGAAGAACTAGCAGGCTGGGGTTTCAACAGCTGCATTATTTTCTGAGGTGCTCAGAGACTCCCCTATAACCTTCCTTTGTTGTTATAAAGCTTCATCTTTGGCTCATGATTTTGCACTGCCTTTGACCAGAGCTCATTTCTGATAGAGACAAGAAAACTTGGGCTCCACATAGAGTTCAAAACAAGAGGTCTATTTAGTCAGCTTTCTGTCACATGGTGAAGGTCTGAGTCAACAACTTGTTAAGAAGAAAGGTGACTTTGACTTATAGCTCCAGAAGTTTCAGTCCAGCCAATGGACCTGCTGTTTGGGGGCCTGTGATGCCAATGGATCTGCTGTTTTGAGGCCTGTGATGAAGCAGGACCTCACAGTAGGAACACGTAGCCTAGAAATTCGAACTTTAGAGCAATGACCACTCCTATAGACTAGTGACAAGTGGGCACCCTTGTAACACCCACACTGAACATCGAAGGGTATGCAGTTGCCGTATTGTGCTTCTTTTCTGGATTCCCTCAACAGCTTCCTCGCGGGTCATTGAACTTATGTCTTTAGTTTCTGTCACCCTCACAAACGATATTGTGTCTAAGGCTCGATGAGACTTTGGCTCAAGATTCTCGGAAAGAACACATAAGTGGCCAGGTGTGCGCTGCCAGTGTTATGTCAGGAAACAAGTCATTCATTTTCTGTTAACGTTGCTGACTTTGATCACCAAGATACACAATAACACAGACGTCTCCATGAGCAATGAGCCATTGCTGTTGGGTGATACTTTGTGATGCTAGGAATGCCCTGTTATCTAGAGCTGGTTTTAATTTTAGTTACCCATTAGGTGCTTCTACATTTTCCTGTTGTATTTACCGTATGTATTGCTCATGTGTGGCTTGCATGTATGTGTGTGTGTGTCTCTGTGTGTGGGTGAGACATAGAGTGAGTGAGAGAGGTAAGAACTGTAAAAGCCCACGTTCCAACAGAGGTCAGAGGATAACTTGATGTTGTTGGTTCTGTCCTCCACCATAAAGGTTCCAGTGAGCAAAAGCAAGTGATCGGGCTAGGTGGCAAATGTCTTTTTCTGTTGTGATACCTTAGCAGCCTTGACCCAGGAATGATAGACGAAAATTATTTCCTGAATCAATGATTTCATTAGAGGCTGATGTAATAAGACTAATGGCAGAACAAATGGCATCTATGTTGCCCAGCCTGCACAGATCCCACTGTTCTTAAGGCTCCATATATTAAGTGTCTGATAAGCATCGACTCTTGCTTAGTCACTGAGAGTTCCTTCCAGCCAGTGTCTGCTCACACAACCCCACTGATCTTTGAAATGCGTGGTGACTTTCTGTGATAGCAGGTGTCTCAGGCTCAGGGTGGGCTTTCCTGGTCAGACTTGATGTGAAGCAACCTGGAAGTCGGCGTGAGGCAACAGGTGTCATTGCTGGGATGGATGGCCTTTCAGCAATCAGAGCTTCTTATGTTCACAAAATCATAAATTCACATGGCTATTCCAGTAACTTCCTATTGTAGGTTTTATTCATTACTTTTATATTTATCTTTTCTATTAAAATAGAAAATGTTTCCAAAATTATTAACAAAATGGTTTGCATGCTTTATACTATAATCAAAACTATTATAAAAATATGAAATAAAGTTGTGATTTCATCACAGAGTTTTTGTCCTTAGGTTGGAGTTTGTTGGGGCTAGGAATCATTCTGTGCTAAAATGTTCACAGGGATTAAGCCATCTCTCCCTGTGAGGGAGAGACACTACCCAGATTAATAATCATTAGCTTCCTTTGTTTCCGTTTGTTCTGAATTTAGGAACTCTACATTTTTCTCCTTTACTTTAATTTTATTGTGTAAAGTGATAAAATGTCATGTTTTGAAACTCAAAAAGCTCTAGAGAAACATATCAAGGAATATCTCTCTCCTGCTTCACATCCTTTACAGATAACACTTTCTATCAGCTCCCGTCTTGTTTTCACTGGCTCGTTTCTATTCTCACACGGACAAAAGCACTTCAACAAATAACTGCTCTCTTCCGTTTGGGAGATGCAACATCATCTGAAACAGAACACCCAGGTCAAAAGGTAAGAGCATCAGCGGTTCTTATAAACATTACCAGATTTCTCTCTGTTAGACTACACTGTTTTGTGCATGAGTGCTCGGTTCTCTTTACAGTCCTGCCAATAGAGGATGCTGCCAAACTTGTAGCTGTGCCCATCTGATAAGTAGGTTAGTGAATCAGAGTCCCAGTGCTATTTTTTGAGACCTTAAAAAATACGTGTAATGTCCTTACCAAAAAAAAAAAAAAAAAAAAGACACAAACCTAAAGTATGATGTTTGAGAAAATTTATATAGTGCATAGACTAGAGGTCATACCAATATCATGACATCACACTACAGAAGCCAGGGCCCTAGGCGCTTGCCCTTCTGATGAGTGGGATGGTTTTCATTCATGCAAGGAAGTTAAACACACCTGTCAAAGCAATACTTCGTTTTGTTTTTCCTTTGAAAAACAACTATCTGCTATCAAGTTTGGGGACTTTTTTTAATCTCCTGTTTTCTATGTTTTATTTATTTTTTATTAATTCACCTTTTATGTCTAAGTTGCAGATATTCTTGGCTATATTTTTACAATGAATTTTTACAATTTTGGTAATATTTATTTTATTGCTTCTGGATTTTTTTCATCCTCAGAAAATTACCCTGACCCTGTATTTATAAAGCAGTGTCTCTATGCCCTCTGTATCTGTGTGTTCCTCTCTTATATTTAGAATTTTAAACCAATTTTCAGTTGATTTTTATATATAATGTAGTACCTAAAAACTAATTTTATGATGTCACCGTTGCTCCAGTGTCATTGTTGAGCAGTCCATCTTTCTCGGTGATGTGAAACTGAATCACTACCATGTTTTCAGTCTCCAGCTGTACCTGGATCTTTTTCAGGACTCTTCTACCCTGCTGGATTGCATGTCTGTTCACCAGACCCACACTAGCTTCTTTAGAAAGAATAAATAGCACGTGCCAGCTATTGTTTTCTTCTTTGTCAAAGTTTCATTAGATATTTGGATCTAACATCCTTTTCCCAAATAAAAGTTTAGAATGAAGTATTTCGCTCAAGTCAACCTACCCCAAGCTTCTGGTATTTTTATCTTGCTCAAGATAAATGTATAGGCTACTGTTAAAAGACTACTAGCCTTATCTTGTAAAGTCATTCTACCCCTCTCAACATGTATGTCCACTTTTGATTTTTATGATTTAGTAATATTAAAAAATTTTCTTAACAAGTTTTTTTCAACATTTCTCTTAATTTCTTTTTTTAACTTTTGTTGCTAGACTAAATGGAACCTTCTCTTGCCTGTTAGTTTATAGCAGATTATATATATATATATATATATATATATATATATATATATATATATATATATATATATACAGGTTTTTATTGTTAATTTTATACTTAGTCATCTTACTGAGTTCTCTCATTGCTTGAGTTTAGTTTCAATTTTTATTTTCAAAACTGCCTTCATCTGTTTCCTTGAAAAGGTGTTTCTTCATTTCTCTTTCCTAACTTTCACCCTCTAAGCATTTTCTCTGGTTATCCTGGCTATAAAACCAATATCATCAGAATAGAAGTGATGGGTGTCCTTCCTTGTCCTTGGCTAAGTGGTAGAAATATTATGGCCTCAATATTAAAATACATGGGCTTTATTTATCAAGTAAGAAAGTGCTGTCATTTCTTACAAAATACTTTTTAATTGTCATATTTATTGATTTTGATCAATTGCCTTTCCATCAGACTAAGAATATTCTCACATGCCTCTTGTCTTAGGTATGTTGAATTTTCCAAAGAAGAAACTATTGCATCTGTCTGATAAATGTCTCTTGGTTATGCAGTATTAGACTCCATTTGCTAGTTAGGAATTTTTAATCAATAATTATACAATATTCATAAGGGAGATCATAATACTTATAAACAGATTCCCATTTATCTTGTGTACACACACACACACACACACACACACACACACACACACGCACACGGGCTGGTTCTCAAGTCACTGTCATTTAAATGATTCCCACAGTTTTGTTGATATCAATGATGATAACTACACTTTGGTGGTTATATATATTTTTACCTTCTTGTACTAAATATCTCTAATGGAAATGTAGAGGGATTGCTGGACATAGGAAAATCCCCTTTTATGAGATATTACTGCTTCCACCAAATAGGTCTTAAGAGCTTTTAACTGGATGTAAAGGCATAGACATGTCTCTGCGCCAACATATGTATTAGAAGGTTACCCTATTATGAAGAGGGAGAAAACTCTCCAATGTTTTACTTTTGGTGTAAAGCCTTTGAACAAAGTGAAAGGCATAGCAGATAACTCAGATCTAGAGACCAAGACACAGCATTTACTAGACCTGTGTTGACTGTTTATAATTTTAGTCTCATCATTTCTAATATCTAAGAGTGTTCTAAAAATTTGAATTTCAGAGTGCTTTTATGAAGATAATGGAAACAGTGTGTGTTTAAATTGTTGTACAAACGTGAGCCATCATTACTATGGTAGAAAGTATGATCAGATTTGTGTATACTGTTACCAGCTAATGACCAAAAAAAGACTATCCATCTAACTTATGTAGGTAAAATAACTTACAATGTAGCAAAAGAGGGTTAATTGATGTAGGTGGGATGGAAAGACAATTCCTGACTGCTATAGTGAATAACAGCTTTGTAAGAGGTACAGTAGGCATTTCTGCTCTTTCCTTTCACCTGCCTCTTAAAACAAAAGCTAAGGGGATCATATAACACACTCTTAGTTGCCTTTTGGGCTAGGAGTCTAATTGGCTCCAGCCTTGCAGACTTTAGGGGAAACCTATAGAGAAAGGAAGAATTAGAGATTTACAAAAAGAGGAGGGCACCTGTCCAGTTCTATTTTATGTACCTTCTGTTTTTGACTGTAGTTGGATAAAGACATAGTGCTTGTGAGTCAGTGTGCCCACTGGCGACTCTGAGGCAATATCCCAGGAAGGCAGAGCAAACAGACAAAGCAAAGCCTGGGGTTTTGAAGAAACTTGCATAAAACTTAGGAACACGTGTCACAAATGTATCTCAAGGGTTTGGAACTGCAAACCTCTCCTGGTGTCAGTTTCTCTGACACCTGTTCAGCATCACTAGTGGGGTAGTTAAATAAACCTTGCTTGACAGACACTGTATAGTGAAAGACCCTTATGAAAGTCCTATGAGAGTCTTCCCTTGCAGAATGAGTAAGGCCCAAGCACTTGGCTAATCTTAAAATCTAAAATATTCAAGTCTAGCCTGGAAGTGAGTTAACCTAACTAGCTACTGCTTGAATAGCTAAAACAAAATTATTTTCTGGCTTGGATTGAAGTACTCAGGAGAAAGGGAAAAGAGCTTTCAGACTGGCAACTTCAGTGTCTGACAGTTACTAACATTTTTATTTTTAAAAATATATTAAAATATGTGCCGTTTAGATTATGATTTAGTAATGAATACCAGAGTCAGAATTAGACTGGATATCAATGGCTTCTCAGACTTATTCCCATTCTCTAATATTCTCTAATGTGATGCCCCATCCCAGTCTCCACAAGGGAGCATTGATTGCTCATCCACTCTTAAGTATGTGATCATCTCAGACACACTAAATTATAGACAAGGGAGTGCACTGATATTATATTTTGATTATAAAAGAACTTTGGCTTTTATGGAAGATATTGGTCAAATCTTGGATTTGTTTATTGGATTTATTTAATGTGCAATATAATGGATTAGTAATCTCCTGACTCCCAGGAGGGAAGTCTGAGCCACAGCCACTAGCATCCTGGCATACGTGGAGTGCGAGTTACACCCTACAGTAATTACAAGGCAAAAAAAAAAAAAAAACTTGTAAAATTCATTGTGGACTTTCTGCCAACCACATAGAACAAGAGGAAAATTAGATTACTTAAGAATGCAGTCTGAGGTAAAGTTAAGCCAGTGGATAATTTATGTGTGTAATGTAAGAAGCTATAGGTGACAGACCTTCAGTACTTGGACACTGGTTCAAAGGAGAAAAACAAAAGTGCTCAAGAAATTGAAGTGCTTTCTTTTCCAAAAGTACAGCTTGATTGATACTGGCAGCATGTAGGGATATTCTTTCATCTGACGAGAGACAAAGCATTTTTTTCCCTCAAGGCAATAGTTCAAGCCAGTTACAGATACTCAGAGGAATGGCCTCATTAGAACTGAGGAGTCTGCATTGCCCTGAGGTATGGTGTCTTCCACAGCTATGGTGCAGGGAGCTGGAGCAGGAAGGAGGGCTAGGTTTGCAGTCGGCCCTGCACTTTTAAGTAGGTAAGTGCTATTTCCCATCAGGCTGAAGTAAAAACTAACTCTCTCTCTCTCTCTCTCTCTCTCTCTCTCTCTCTCTCTCTCTCTCTCTCTCTCTCACACACACACACACACACACACACACATACACTTTCAGAGAACATTTAATGAAACACTAAGAAAAAAAAAAGAAAGAAAAGAAAAGAAAGAAAGGCAAGATAAAAATGCAGTGGTATTAGTGTAAACCAAACCAGAGAAGAGAAAGAGGAACCAAAAGATGATAAGGATGGTGATGATGATGATGATGTTGATGATGATGATGATGATGATGATGATGATTTTGAGGAGGAGTTGGAGGAACGGGGATTTAGAAGTTACTATTTAGGTAACAGAAATTTAAAAATAAAGAAATGAATACAAATGTTAAAGACAAAATAAGAAATTTAAAAAATGTATTTAAGAGGACCAAAATATAAGTAAAGAGACTATCCATAGAACAGGAGGGAAACAAAATTAAATTTCTAGAAATAGTAGTTAGGGAGAGAGGGGGGTAGCTCAAAGTTAAAGCAATTGCTTAGCATAAGCAAATCCTTGGATTCAATCCCAAACACTTCAAATTTTTAATTTAAAAAAGAAATGAGACTTAAAAACTTTATAGTGGTTGACATAACCTGAAAACATCAAATTCAGGAACAGAAAAAAATCTTCAAAATGTGGACAGAGAAAAAAATATTAAAACTAAATTCAGGGCTAGAGAGATGGCTTAGTTGGTGAACATAAGAATGAGGGTCTGGGTTCAATTCCAGCATGTGCCTTGAGAAGCTGAGCCCAGTGGAATGTTTGTAATCCCAATGCTGGGGGACAGAGACAGGGGGACCCCTAACACTTTCTGGGTAGGCAGTCTAGGCATATTGGAAAGATCCATGTATAATGACAGACAATAAAAATAAGAAAGAAAGAAAGAAAGAAAGAAAGAAAGAAAGAAAGAAAGAAAGAAAGAAAGAAAAGAAAGAAAAAAAGAAAGAAAGAAAGAAAGAAAGAAAGAAAGAAAGAAAGAAAGAAAGAAAAAGAAAGAAAGAAAGGAAGGGAGGAGGAAAGGAGGGAGGGAGGAAAGAAGGAAGAGAGAAGAGATGGGGGGAAAAACCCAATGTTAACCTCTATATAGCTTCCACTTATGTACACACACACATATACACACATACACACAACTAACCTAAGCCTGGTATGACATAAGAGTTCACTTCTAGAGCTCTGAATGCCACAAAATATTTAAGCAAAAAGGAGACTTTGACCCCGTGAATTTTGTGTACCTATAGCTACCATGTGTACAACAACAACAAATGCTCTCAGACATTGACAATCTCTGACATAAGGAAACAACCACAGCACTCTCTATGAGAAAAGCAACTGAGAAAATTCTTTAGCTGACTGAAACATGAACCAAAGCAGAGTCCAGATCAAGGATAAAACAGGTGTGGAAGACATTTCAGTGAACAACAGAGGAGTAACATGGTTCATGTTTCTCTTCCTGATAGAAGACAACATGGCCAAGCTCCTCAGATGTCTTCCAGCAAACAGACTACAAAATTCCCTCTGTGTTGCAGGAAGTGAAGGAATTAACCATTCAGAAGCTGGATTCAGGATAGTGAAAGAGGAAAGATGACAAACTGAAATTCTTTTCAACATGCTAAGTGGGGCTTAAATAAATACCTGCCTTGTTTAGTAGGAACCCTTCTGATGTTAGAAGGGCAGGTCCCCAAACTTCCTCTTTCAACCCCTAAAGGAGAGTTAAGATCTCATAGTGGTGGATTCTCTGGGGCCCCAGAGTATACAGGCCAGATGTGGAGCTCTAAGGAGCACCACTATTGATAATCTCAGAGTGTGTGACACAGTGGACGGATAGAGAGCATAGTTCTGAAACAGAAGTGCTCCCATGACCACAAAATATAGAGCACAGGAGGGCCTATCACCCAACAGGGCATCTCCATGGATGTTAAGGCTGGGGTGGGCTCTTCCTTCAGAATTCTTTACTCCTAAGGATTTGAGTTGAAGATCATTCCTGGTCCACTGTGCCCTTTCTTCTGAAATGGAATTTCCATTCTCCCACGCCTGACTCCACACTCCCACCAGGTTCCTCTGCCAGACTGTTGCTGGGGACTCTGATCACCCTAGTGAAGCCCAACATCTTGCTCAGAAGGCAAGTGTGCCTTCTGAGCTTCATGACTCATCAGCATCTTGCTTAGGCATTACAGGAAGTAAGACCTGAGATTACAGGAGACCGAAGAGCTATTTCACTAAGAGACTTCAAGTGAATGGTTCAGAAGCTGTGGACCCCAGGCAGATGGCCTGGTTCACTCATTGAAGCCTAGGTCAGGTCATGACTAAAAGAATCCCACATCACTATCCATCCAAACTCACTCCAGGAAAGTGAAGGTGATGCCATGTTAGGCAATCTGTTATATGAACCACCAAGATAGCCATATTTTATCCACAGATTAGAATACTTTCTTTATAAGGTCAATGAATTATTCACAGAAATGACCAATATCCTTGTAAAAACCAGCAGCCTTCCAGAGTCAGTGGTGAGTTATAACCCTACTTGCTTTAGACAGAATCCCAACAGTGTGACATCAACCCAAGGTGACATTCTGACCATATATTTCTTGTTTATAGTATCACAAATCACTATACAGAATCAGACTCCCTACAGATAGAATGTGGAAAGTTGGACACTCATATTTTGCTGGTGGGAGTATCTATATGAAATAACTTTCCTGAAAGTCAATTTAATCAGTTATTGAAAACTTTTAAAGTGTGAAAGCCCATTTCTATTATTTGCATTTCTAGGGAACTTTCAGAATAAAACTTAAAATGTTTAATATACATTGCATGAAAATATAAGGTCACATATAAGGTTATTGTCATTTATACTAGTTAGAAACAGAAGATAAGGCAGTGTGGTGGCCTCATGATAAGGGACTGCCAAATTAAATTATGTTCTCATTACCAAGTTTATTATCATTTAGTTACATGAAAACTGAACATCGACTCTTTAAACTTAAAAATTGCATTGTGTATCTCCAATATATTTTTTGTTATAGGCCTGGGGATTGAGCATATAAATAATACAGGCTTTCTAAACTGAGCTAAACCATAGCTCTAAGCTTTCATTTTTGAGATGTAAACACAGAAATAGGAAAAAAATTAACCAACTTGGAAGTACATGTGTCAGAGTTGTGGATTCTGGTTGACGAACTCTAAATGGAAGATCCTCATTTTATTGCTTTCACTGTTGCCTAGATTTTTCAGTCCT
The DNA here is from genome assembly GCA_026225945.1 of Cricetomys ansorgei. Lineage (NCBI taxonomy): Eukaryota > Metazoa > Chordata > Mammalia > Rodentia > Nesomyidae > Cricetomys > Cricetomys ansorgei. Next base: position 68,720 of record JAMJFZ010000464.1, on the reverse strand, counting down.
GAACATGTATAATGTTGATAATACAAAAGTCATTAAACAATCTTTATCACTTATTCTCATATTTGTTCTTGACATATCTTTATTGAAACTTACTCTGCCCAGAATGTCTTAGTACAGGCGATCCAATAGTATGCCGGACAAAACGTGCATCCTCCCATTTCAGAGAAGAGAGGTGTCTTGACGACCAGATGAGCCAACTGACAAGACAAGGACAGGCTGTGACAGTAGCCTGAGGAAGGAGGACGTGATGGAGAGGGCTTGGTGGGAGGGATTGTGCCGAGTGGTTACAGAAGGTCCCTGGGATGGAATGGCTGGCTCAATTCTGAAATGAGGAAGAGCCAGGAGCTCAACAAATGACAGAACTGGACTAGTTGGTGTGTGTGAACTTGCTCATGTACTTCCTCTGAAAAGCAACCAACGATGACACAGTCTGTGCTACAGGATGCATCCTGTGCACGTTATAAAAAGTCCCCCCAAATATTCAGGTGGCATAGTAGGAAATGCACTACGTGAGACATTCTGGAAAATGTCCTTATTGTCTCTGTCTGTCTTAGATATCCTCCTGTCCTGAGTATATGGAGTATATTGTGTCATTATTGCTCAATTCCTTACTGATTGTTTCAAAAGATTTAGCCAGGTTATATTCTAAGATGCTAGAGAGATAGGAAAGGCATGCAGAAATCCCTGACCTCATGACCTCTGGGTGAGGCATGGCTGATGAGAGAGCAACAAAAATAATAACCCATATGTTAGGTAATGACAAATACTTTGACCGTGTAAGGCAAAGGCACTGCAGTGGGTGTATGAGGGTGCAGAGAGAGACAGAGACGAAACATTTGAGAGTGGAGTCATTCTGGAGGGAAAAGACTTTCTAGGTAAGTGGGAATGGCCAACACTAGTTCCAAACAAACACACAGAGGCCATGAGATAAGGCAAGGAGAAGAGGTATGGAGGAGCCAGGGAGTAGATCCCACAGGGACACCTATGAGTAACGGCACTGACTCTGAGACAGATGGAGTTGCACAACACAGCATTTATCCGAACAAATCACTTACATTACCTTGCTTGAAAGCAGACTAAAGGAGGCCAGAGCAGAAGTGTCAGGAGTAACAGGTATAACAGGAGGATGTTACAAAAGTTCAGGCAAGAGACAGTGATGGTTTAGACTAGGATAATAGAGGAGATGTGATCAGATTCTGGATATCTCTTAAAATTGAAATCAGCTGGATTTATGTCATTCCCTTTTGGCAAGTAGGTGAGAGAGAAAAGGATGGCCACTTGAGTGCATGCTGACCAGTCAGAGGTGCTGTACCTAAGATAAAAAAGGACGCAGTTTAGTTTGTTTATGTGTTTGCTTCTTCTGTTTGGGATTGGTTTTGGTTAGTTTGAGTATATGCAGAGGAAACACTGATTTTGGACACTGAGTTCAGAATGACCACAGATTCCAAAGGAAGACATTGGCCAGGCATCTGGATCCATAAGTGCAGAGACCAGGGAGATCTCTGGACAGGAACTAAACATGTGGGAGATCTCCATGAAAAGGTGGCATTTAAAGCCCCATGACATCACCAAGACAGAGGGTTTAGAAAAAGTAAAGGGACCCTTCCATCATTAACATTGCAGAGAGCAGGAAGGGCAAAGTGGCCGAAGGAGATGAAGTGAGATAGAGGACAGGGAGCGTATGGGGAGGTGACTGAGTTGGTAATGTGCTCACCCTGCAAGCATGAGGGTCCCCAATACCCACATAATGTGGCTATGGTGGCACATACCTGTAGTCCCAGCTCCTGGGGAGGCAGAGACAGGAGACTTACTGATATCCTGTCTAGGGAATCCATGAACCCCATTGAGTGATTGAGGAGCTCAATGTTGACCACTGGCCTCCACACGCATGCACATTCACACATGTGAACACGTACACACACACACATACATACTCATACATGTGAACATGTATACACACACACACACTCACACATGTGAACATGTACACATGCACACATACACACTCACACATGTGAACATGTACACATGCACACATACACACTCACACAATCACATGTGTGAACATGTACACATGCACACATACGCACTCACACATGTGAACATGTACACACAAACACACATGTGAACATGTACACACATATACACACACACATGTGAACATGTACACACGTATATATACACACAAATAAATAGAATAAAAATTATTTTTTAAATAATGAAGAACATTAGGAAGGCAGTGTGCTGAAAGTCAGGAAGAGGCACGTCTAGGTTGGGGAGTGGCAAGTAGGAGAGTTGGGGTTGACAAAGAAGAGCTGAGGGAGATTGGAGCCCCTGGTCCTGCCCAGAGCATTCTGCATAGGGTTGTGGGTGACAGTCTGGGTGAAAGGGTTCAAGAGAGCCTAGTAGAATAGAGATTGGATTTAGTGTGAGATACACTCTGAACGGAGATGGAAATGAGGTTTCCACTGTTATTCTTCAAGAGACATTTTTCCTTAAAGATGGGTAAAATAAAAATTTATGAAGAGAGAAAAGAGAAGCCTTTTACTGGAATTGGGAAATATAAGACTATCACATTTTTTCCAGGAAAAAATGAAGCACTAGTTGGTGGCATATTTTCATTTATTTGGGCATGCAGCCCTTGACCACCTTCTTTAAGGTCAGAATTCTGAAGAAACAGCTCAAGGTTATTGGAAAGAACATGTTTCCAAAACAGTATGGTGGCCACCTCTGACTTCCATTCATAAATTAGCCTTGATTCTCCTTGGCTTTGCTTGGCATTCCTTTTACTAACTGCCCATCCTTGAGCTCTAAGGTCTCCAGATCCTCTTAAAGCAAATTTCAGTTCATCCAAGAAAGAAGTCACCCCCTCTCTCTCTGAAAACATCAGCATTGCAAATCAACATGATTTATTCTGTGAGTCTCAAAATGCCACAAGAAGCTCATTTTCCTGAGTTAATAAAACAAAACTATCTCTAGCCATCAGAGAAGCAGGCAAGCACAGGTCAAGGAAGGAGTCATGCTCAAGCCTTAAAGTAATGACTTCTTAAAATGAAAGTCCAGTCCATGCAGAGCAGGGTTCATGCCAGTCTACCTTGCTGAGTCTTACAGACACTCTTGAGGGCTTGCAATGATGCCAGGTTGATAAATTCAAAAGAAAACAAATATCCAGGGAAAATGTGACTTGCCTTTCCTCCTCCTCTGCTTGAACAAGAAACTAATGCCAGTGAGGAGGCCCAAGAGTAGATTTCTATAAGGTTGCCTGGGGGACAACCAGGGTGAGGCAGGAATCACTGAGGGGAGAAACACCCTAATCTGCAGTACATCTGAGGGTGAGGTCTTGTTTATTGACTGTGTGAGGTTAGAGCTACATACTTGACAGGGCCAAGAGGAGAATGCACCATGTTGTGTTGAACTGGAATGGAAATCCATTGAAATACCTCCATGGATAAAGATTGGAAATTTGGAGACAAATAAGATTTAAACGTGTGAATATCTGTGGATGAGTACATGAGAGTGTGATTGTGCATGTGTGTGTGTGTGTGTGTGTGTGTGTGTATAAGTGGTGTTGGTGTGTATGTTGGTGTGTATGCTGCTGAGCAAGCCTGGGAGCAGTGCTACCTGAGAGCAATGAGCACAACCAGTCTACAGATTTGGATTTCCAAGTGTTTTTCTCCATTATCAGTAACCAGGACGTCTTGAGAAACAGCTTATTCCAGAGGAAATACAGATGAAGAGTATCTTACTGTGCCTCAAAAGAATAAGAAATGTTCTAAAGAATATCAAAGCCAATTGGAAGAGGCTCCTTTGGCAAACTGGGAAAGCAAAACAAACAGGGAATACAATGAGACCCTGGAGTCCATATTGAAACAAGTAAATTTAGATATTAAGTGAGAAGACCTGATAAAGAATTGGAATGAACAAGATGCAAAAAATATCTTCTCACAAAGTTACATATTAGTTATACAACAAAAAGGTGCTACTTCATGATGCAGCAATGTGACAGACAACATCACTGGACTAGAGTGATCACACAGGTACCATACAAAGTGTTAGTTTTGTGACACCTCAGGCTGAGTGACTTGAATGTAAATACAAGCCAACAGAGGAACACTGAACAAAACACCAGGACAATAATCTTTAAAAGCACTAGGTGTGAGAACGACTTTTGGAAGAGTTCAAGACAGAAAGAGATCAGAGGCAGGAACTCAATGTCATGCTTATATTTAAACTCTATTCTTTTGTAGTAAAGAGCACACAAAACTTAACAAGCACAACCAAGAGATACCTGAGTTTTGGATGTGAAAATTGAGCCAGTGTTAACTTTCTGTTTTGTGGTTGTACTGAAGGTTACAGAGAATGTCCTTGCTTATAAGAAACACAACTGGTATGTCTGATGATCATGAGCATATTTTGTCATCCATAAACTCCCTACCAGTTTAGGGATTAAAAGAAAAGCCTCTTTGTACTATAAATATAAGTAGGAGATAATTTCAAAATAAGATAATGTGTTTGGGGAAAAAATCCTTATTTTTATTCTCAAACACACAAACACTGGTCTTGAAGGAGCTTTCCTATAAGTCATTCAGTTCAATTCTCATGATAATACAGTATCAGGGAAGAGAAGTGCCCTCCTGGCTCAGGGCCAAAGCATTAGATGGTAACTCCTGAGGACAAGCTTAAGTGAAAAGGAGAGAAAGAAGCTTAAGTTTACATGAAAGAACAGGATGAGAACTTTTAGAATCTGTGCTAAAGGGAGCAGTCAGCCTCAAGTAATAGAAGCACCAGTATGGTTTTATGATACCAGGCAATTCTCTATCTCATAAACAACAACAACAACAAAAAAATACTTAGAAACTAGTCATCTTTAAAATTCAGAGACTCATACCCTATGGCTGTCTAACAGGCATGTTTCCACACTGTCCAGTGCATGCACTTAGTTTCATTTAACAGTAGAGAAGATAAATGCTATTCTCTTCTCTGGGGACTACAATGTTCTGGAATGATCGAGACAGACATGAATTAATCACAACTTGAATGAGAATCCATTTGCTACTCCATCTGTGACATATTTTTTCATCACTTACGGACAAGAATTTCTGATGGAATATAAGATCAATGCCTAAACAGTCTATTAAAATATCTCCATGTATGTTCATTCAGTGTCTCTCTGGCCTCCACATTAATCTCAACACCAAAGCCGTCATTTGCAAGCAGCAATATGTAACCCCAATGCCCTGAGAGATTTGTTCATGTCTACTTTGCTCTTCTCAAAGTTCACCATACTGATTGAATTATAAAAATAATCAGCCTGCTTTTCCTTCAGTCTTCTCAATATAATCCCCATGGGTTTAATCCAGAAACCAGGAGAGACAGTTGGAATCAGAAAACAAAATAGTATCAATTACTAATATTTCCCATTCTTGGTCCAGGCTTGTCTTATCTGAAGCTCAGAAAGTATTTTAATCCTTTCCATCATCTCAGGGAACAGAGATCCTGGAAAATCCTAGTCATGTCCCGGTAACTATCACTGGGATTTTCCGTAACCATCTGGATGGGGAAGCAGGCTCTTAAGTTGATCCAATTCTAAACTTACGTCTCAACTTACTAATAAATATGAAGAGACAACCATCCATATTTTCTTCAAATAACATCTGGTTTCTTGGCCATCCTGCAATTATTTGACACAGTTTTGAGTTTGAAGCAACAAATCTACATTTAAAGAATGCAAATTGTATTTATGCACTAAACATTATTTTCTACATTTGTCTTAGGGCAAGGGATAGAACTGTGAGAGAGAATCTAGCCAAAACTTTTGGAAGAAGTGGAATGCAACTGCCTTCTACAAGCTATACCATGAAACCATGATGGTATAAAGATGAAGAAATGGTGACCCACCATAAAGACATGAAATCTGGGCCAGCAAAGCAGGGCTGTGGCTTACAAGTACAGTGCACACGTCTGAAGCCCACGCTAATTAGTTTTGAAGTAATGAAGTAAGAGATTTCCTGAATCAGGTTTGAATGGTACCAACCTGTGTTCTGTTCAGAGTAGGAGGAATCCAGACCAACAGAAAGGATAGCAGGAGAAAGGACCAACAGAAAGGAGGTACCACGATTGCGAAAATAAATATGTTACAGAAGTTTATTTTTAGTTGCTTAAAATAATCATTTTGTGCACTATTGTGGGAAGGGCTACCTAGGCCTTGGCCTTTTGTATTGTTTGCAGGTGTTGGATTTATGTAAGGGATGTTTGATTGCTCATGATCTGCATGTGCTATCAGTAGAACACCTGAGGCATTCTGTATAAGTAAAAATATCTGAGCTCAGACCTCAGGGTTCCACTGTCCAGTATGGTGCTGGTAATGACAATGGTTCCCTTTGCTGAGGTCTGGCATGGTTCACACCTATGAAAATGCCTCCTTGCTTCTCTTGGTAAGACACCACAATAGATGTACAACTACATAAATACATTGTTGTTTCACCATCAACTTCACCTGTATCTTCATTGGGGGTGATATTGCTTTGATAAAACACCATGACTTACAGCAGCTTGGGGAGGAAAGTATTTATTTCAGTTTGTAGCTTGTAGTCCATCTTCCAGGGAAGTCAGTGCAGGAACTAAAAGCAGGATCCTGGAAGCAAGAACTGGAGCAGAGGCCATGGATTGAGTGCTGCATACTGGCTTGCTCCCTCATGGCTTGCTCAGGCCACTTTCTAGTACACTCAGGAACACCTGCATAGAGGTGGCACAGCCCCAGTGGGCTGAGCCCATCTCTACCAATCATTAAATCAAGAAAATGTTCCATTGGCTTTCCCACAGGACAATTGGATGGGGAGTCACATTTTATCAACTGAGGTTCCCTCTTCTCAAATGACTTTAGCTTATATCAGGTTGACATCAAACTAGCCAGCATAATTGTCTTCTTATCAGCTTGACACACAAACACATCGCTAGTCAACTACAACCTTTCCTTTTTCATTTGTCCCCAAGACGCCATGTTAATATTAATACCATAATATAAAACATTCCTATTTTTAAAAGTCCCACAGGCTTCATAAATTTATGCAATTTAGATGTTCAATCTCTTTACTATATTTAGACTCCTTCAGGGTTCCAAGCCTCTCTAAAATATTCTGTTTCTGTAAAATTCCAAACTTTTAACTGTGGGATCCTGTAAAAATAAAAAATAAGTCACACACTTCTTATTTAAGAAAAGAGGAATCAGGGCGCAGTTACAACCAGATTAAAGCAAAACCAAAGTCTAACAGTGGAAAAATTCAGTGTGGGGCATCTGGGATTCACTCATGATTTTCATGATTTCCTGGTCCCCTCCAAGTGTTCTATATCTCCACCTCTGCCATTGGCAACACACAAAGTCTGCTTCATAGGTTCAGCCTACCCCCACTCCATAGCTCCTGCTGCTGTTGGCAGCTACCCCATGGTACTGACATTTCCAAAATACTGCTGCAAGCTGGGCTGTACCTTCACCAACAGGATCTCTTCAAGGACTCTGACCCTGTCACATGGTGTCAAGCCTCAACTTTTCTCAATGATCTCTTTAATGCTGGAGCTTTCTACTGTAACTGAGGCTGAACCTTCACCAATGGCCCCTCCTGACCTCTCACAGTGCCAAGCCTTAACTGCTTATGCTTAACTGACCACGTCATGCCTGTACAACTAGTACAACCTGAGAAACTCTTATACGTTACCAAGTTAGGTGGACAGCATGAGGTAAGAAGCCCAGCTTCTGTGTGTTGAACCTGAGGAAACACATCCCAGGAAATTTTACCTTGATGATGCTGGTCTCTTCTTAATCACAGCTAATTTTTCAGCCTCAGCTGGCCAATATCAATTGTATAAGCAAACCAAAGTTTTAATATTAGCGGTTATTAATTCTCAAATTTTCATCTAAAAACTTCAAAGGCTAGGCCTCCATTGTCTATACTGCTCTCCACATTATGTTCTAAGTTCCACAATAGTTCATTACACTCTGAACTCCCAACGGCTTTTCAAGCCCAAGGTTCAAATGTTACCACAATCCTCCCAAAAATACATAGTCAGGTCTGTCCCAGCAATACCCTACTTCTGGTACCAATTTCTATCCTAGTTAAGGTTTCTGTTGCTGTGAAAAACAGCGTGATCAAAAGCAACTTGGAGAGGAAAGGGTTGCTTTATCTTAATTTCCATATTACAGTTCATTATCAAAGTCAGGACGGGAACTCAAGGAAGAGACCTGGAAGCAGGAACTGAAGCAGTAGACACGGAGAAACACTGTTCATTGGCTTGCTCCCATGGTTTTCTCAACCCTATTTATTATAACCCCCAAGAGCACTAGCCCAGGGGTGGTGCTGCCCCCAGTGAGCTGGGCCCTCCCATATCATTTAACACTGAAGAAAACAAGCACTACAGAGCAATCTGGTAGGGCAATTGAGGTTTCCTTTTCCAAATGATACGAACATGTTTCAAGTTGACAAAAAACTAGCCCACACAACCCGATAATTGTTAAACATTATGCTGTGATGAAACGTTTATTTATAGTGGAAAACTCAACATTGTGCATAGAACTGAGCCTGGAACAGACAATCACCAAGCCTTTGTTCATGTATTTGCTCCAACTCTTTTCTCATAACCTTTCTGATTATAATTTGGCTCCTCACATAGTTTTGAATACAAGAGAATGATCTAGTCTATCTCTGTGGATTTGAGACTGCTGGTCTCCGTGCCAGCTATAAAACTTATCGCAATATAGTTTAGCATTTGAGTCTGTGTTCTGAGTCAGTTCCCAGAGGGAAGACACTTTTGTGTGCTGCTCAACCAAATGACTGAGTTCAGAGGGGCTGGCACATGGGAAATTGAATTCTCTAGCACATGGGAAATTGAATTCTCTAGCATATGGGATATTGAATTCACCAAGCTGATGGTGGTGGATGGTGAGGGAACCAACTGTGACCACGCACTACACACCTTCTCAGTACGATGAGATAATGTACTGCTTTATATATTTTAGCTTATCAAATCCTTATAGTCTGCTAATAAATTAGTTGCTATAAATATTGTCACTTTAGAAAAGAGGAAAGTGAGTCTCATAAAGCTACAGTAATTCACAAAAATCTCACTTTTGGAAGACAGAATCAGACCTAGGTATATCTGAGTATATGGCCAAATTTCTTAAATAGTTAAAAAATATTCCACAGGAAAGAATGAACCTTGGTCTTCTCCTGGTCACACAGCTTGCCATCGGCAGTGATCTCTGGTCATCCCAACCCAGATTCCTCATGTCTACTCACCAACAGATAACCACTGCACAGTCTTCATAAATACACTTAAAGAGTAGTGCCCCGCCCTCACTCTGAGTGGAGAGAGCAATCCCTGTTTCATGCCACCAGTACACTTAGTGTCAGGTGCCAACAGTGGCAATTTGCTTAACTCCTCCCTTTCCCTCCATACTCTGCTACCTCTGATCACTTATATGTTCTTCAGTAACACCTCTTTAACTCTCCCCTAAGGTAGCTAGCTGTCCAGTTTTCGCTATATCTGAAGCTACTATTAAGCTGTTGAATTTTTGCTTCCACATTCACACCAAGTTGCTCTAGTTTCCATAAACCCCCTGAGAATGAGATCTCAATCACAAATCCAGTGATCTTCATGCCACCTAATGATGGCATTCCACCGTCCAAACTCCTGCAGCATGACCACTCATCACACTCTGTGCCTTCATCTCTCTGTGACTGGGCAGCAAGTCTCAGAATATACTTGGCCCTGCTTGTAAACTCCCAGATGACAACATACTAAGCCTGGAGTGCACACATACTTATGCACCCTGCAAAATCTTTTCTGTATGTCAACCCTGACAGATTCACTAAGGTGTTTAGGGACCACTAATTTGGGACATCACTTTCTTCTCCAGGAAGCCCCGGTTGCATGCCCATTATAGCTGTATTCATCACATGTCTGCTAATCCCTCATCTTACCACACAGGGATAATTAATTCATGAGATGCCACCCTCAGACTAGTCCCTTCCCTGAAAATCAGGACCCACTCCATTGATGATTGTGAGCCATGAACCCAAGATTACTGAATGGAGAGTGGATGAATGGATATGAGCCTAGTACATTATAGATGTCAGAATCCACACAGCTTTCTTAAGCCTCAGTTGTGAAATAGAAGGAAAGGTTGTCAATCTCCCTAGGTCTTAATGTCTCTATGCGAAATGAAAATGATAAAACCTACCCTGTAATGTTGTGAAATCTAAACAAAGTCATATAAACACGCCAAGTTTCAGCACTTGTACACTATGTAACACACTCAAATGATGGACATTGTGTCCCTCAAGACTCAATGAAAAACATTCATGCTCTTAAAAGTCTTGTACATACTCTGACTCTTCCATAAAGACACTGCTGTTTCACCCAATCCAGGTGAAAAGCTGTCCTTATGTATCCTAGGAGGACTGGATTCAGGGTCCCTGTGGATACCCAAATTCATGGATGTTAATGGCCCCTAAGAATCACAAAAATATTGCATGCAGCTTACAAATACCCTTCCATACATTTTGGGTTTACAATAATGTTATGCAAATCACTGTACTGTTTAAAGAACAATGATGAGAAAAATAGTAAGCATGTGCTCAACACATGCAATGTGATTTCATATATTTCCTGCCTGTGGTTGGTTGAATCCTTGAAGGCAGACTCTAAGCATAAGGTGGGTCTCCTGCATTTGATAATGTGTGGTCTTGCTGAGTAGATAGATGGCTTGGAAAGCTCTGCCTTTTCCATAGTTTACCAAGAAGCCCAACACTTCTAAGGCAAATGCCTTCAGGTGAAATGGTATCACCAAGCTTTGCTTTGTGCTAGAAACTAATGGTTCCCATTTACCACCAGTCTTACTGCCCACTGGAGCCTCCACCATAGTCATTCCTCGTATCTACTCCTGTTGCAAAGGTTGTGAGGTCATGAAGAGACGAAAAGAAGCCAGTGTGGCCCCATGAAACACACTGGGAGATGCCAGAGGGCTGGTGCAGGGAGACAGGTGGTGATCTTAAATTAGAAATTAGGTCTTAAAGGGGCCAGAAACAAAGTGATAGCCCAGAAAAAGTGTGTCCTCTGTCATCAAGTAGATAGCTAAACGGATTCCTGCTTGTTTGCTTGTGTGATGTGTGTTCTCATGTGTGTGATAGTGTGTCTCCCGTTTTACAATTGGTGGGGTCATTAAAAACAGGGAACAATTAATAAATTGACAAGAGTAGGTTAAGGAAAAGGAAGATTCAGGTGGCAGTGCACCTATGTAATGGAATTTTAAGGTGACAGTATATGTACTTAATGGAAGTTTTAAGGTACATGTCCTCCAATGGGAGTTTTAATTAGTTTTCAAAAGAAAAAAATAATCTTCAATATGTAAACAAAAAACAAGACGTAAACAAAAATAGGGTAATGAGTCAGTGAGCTGCTTCCCCACAACTTCTCTAGTGTTCACCTATGATCAGCATGACAGAAGGAAGAAGAGAACCAACTCTGTAAGTTGTCCTCTGGCCTCCACAGGGGCACCACACACACACACACACACACACACACACACACACACACACACACACACAATGTAATTTAAAACTTTTTAATTGTAAACAAAATCGTTAGAGAATATTAGGTATGACCCTTATAGGTGACTTCTAGAAGAAATGACCTTTCGCTGTAGAGGTCTTCAAGTGCAAGGAGCCTGACTCAGCACTGAAGACTAGGGCTAACTTGGACTTAGGGTGCCTGCCCTTGGTAAGATCTTTCTTTGCATACCACTGCCTCTCTGGGCAGACCATGCCGTCCCCATGATCCCTTGGGGAAGTTCTTGTGGGTAGGGAGGAGCTGGGAGCAGCTGGAAGCCTAGGTAGGGTGCCAAGCCCCTGACCTGCCTCCAGTCAGTCTGCGCGCCTACCTCTTGCAGGGGATCAGCGCCTTCCTCTCGTCCAGCACCCGCACGCGCTGGTTGAGCCCGTCGTAGGACAGCAGGGCGCGGCTGTTGTACCCGCTGCTCTGCCGGTACAGAACCTGGCGTCCCTCCCACTGCTGGGGAGCCTGGCATGGCAGCGGGGTCCCCGGGGAGCCCGCGGTCCCCAGGCCGCACAGGCTGCACAGCGCCAAGATCCAGAGGCCACTCAGCAGCCAGGTTCCCCGAGGCTCCCGGACCACCCGGAGAGGAGCGCGCACCGGCATCGTGATCCGCCGCCCCGGGTCAGCGAAGGCCCGACGTGGGCGCGCCGGGTCCTCTCCGTGCTGGGCGGAGGCTGTGCTCCCGGGCTCAGCGCTCTGGCGCTGGCCTCTCCCGCTTTTCCCACCTACAGACTCCCGGCAGGAGACCCGCGGCCCAGCCTGGGAAAGCCGCATGACTAGCCCTGGAGCTCCTCCTGCCCCGCGGCTGCTTACTAAAGCTTGTTTTCACTGCTCTCTGCTGCCAACAGGAAGCGCAGCGGCGGGGATGCCACTAGCATCCTGAAGGGCATCGCGATTTAAAGGATTCGGGGCTGAGAAGAGGGAATGTGTTGAGAGGACAGGCTTCTTTCTCCAAGAACTGTTGTAGCATTCAACCAGCAAACCCCCATTGGGGGCGATTTCAGGGCAGGAGGAGAGCAGAGGTGCGGCACTTTCTCTGGCTGCGGTAACCTGTTTCTGGGGAAAATTGCGGCCTGTTTTTGTTTGTTTGTTTTGTTTTTTCCCCAAATTAAAAGTCTCACGATGGGTCCTTTCTGGAGAAATGACACTAATTGCTGTTGTGGTCACTGAGCATTCTCAGTCTCATGCTTTTACCCTGCCTCGAAGTCATGCTTCAGTGAGACTTCTCTCTCTGACCCAACATGGCATAGTTTCAAGTCTGGAAGTTTGTTCACCTCGGATCTCGAGATATTTACATCTTTAAGAATAGATTGGGTTTCTGTTTAAGTAACATTGGTATTAAAAATATAGAATCAAGACAAGATAAGGCGTGTTTTTTTTTTTAGGACCACTGCTTTACAATTTTATTTACATTTGCACTTAATATCAAATATGGAGAAGAGCGAGGAAAGTTGGAGTGGCTGAGGGCGCTCCAGAGGGGCAATCTGAAGCCAGATCACTTAGGGCTTTACAAGCTGTTAAGGGTTTTGTTACTAATACTGAGGGCTGTGGGAGCCATCTGCCTGTGAAAAGCCAAGGAGGAGCCTCATAATGGATGTTCAATAAAAAGCTTACTCAGGTCTAACAGGGAGAATATGCAGGGCCAGAGAGAGTGGCAGGTTATCTGAAAAGAAGCTCTAACACAGGCCAGAGAGTCTAGCTGAATTAAGGCAATTGGGACAGGTTGGGTGTAATGGAGCTTGGAAATACAAAGAAAGATTTCAGTTTGAGACTGAGGTTTCTGAAATGGGTCCCTGGGCATTTGGTTGCTACATCCTAGTTAGGCTGGTTGGCTTTGGGAATGCCTGAGGGCTATCCTGGTAGAGATAACCAAAGACAGTTCTGTATAATGTAGTACTAGTCTTGGATTTGGAAACCAGGGGCAGGTCACTGGAGGGAGAACGGTGGAGAGGGTTCCTCTCTCTCGGGGATTGGGGATGGTAGATGATTTACACCCCTCTCTCCAGGAGATATTTGCCAAGGAACTCTCCATCCCAAAACTGCCAAGGCTGAGGAAGCCTGGAATAGAGTGAAGAATGAGAAGGCGGTTGAAGGTACAATCCTGGAGAGCAGCAGTCAGGAGAGAAGTGGGTGCAAAGGACCAAAAGGAAGTCACCCCAGAGAAGCACGCAGCCAGAGGATAATGGCTTCAGTGCTCAAGCTGGAATCACAGCCTTTCTGTAGGGCAATGTAGCAGTACACTACTGTGTGAGCTCAGCAATGAAGACAAGGAGACATTTTTACGTGTGCAAACCCTGCCAGACCTCAGCAGAGGGAACCACTGGCCATGGCATGTGCCATACTAGACAGTGGAACCCCAATTGTCTGATCTCAGGTGTTTTTTATTGATATAGAAGCTCCTGAGGTGTTCTATTGATACAAAAACACCGCCCCTTCATCCAAAGACCTATTTGCATAATGAAAGAAACCTGTAGCTTAACCTCATCCCACAATTCATTAGCAGCCCAAGCCATGTCACCTTTACAGTGGGGGAACTCAAAGCCTCAGGGAAATGTTCTCTCCTTGTCGCTGGAGACTGTGGGAGAGGGACTATAAGAATTACTTCACAGCAACTTTGCTCTTCCACAATGTTTCTGCCAAAGAGCAGTGAGCAGGTGCAGGTCATGAGGTAGCAACCATCTTAATCACAGAATTACATCAAGCCAACACCTGCAGATAATGCAAACTGCCAAGGCTTAGGTAGCCCTTCCTCCAAAAATGTACAAAGCAATTATTATAAACATAGTTAGAAATAAACTTCTCCAACAGGGCAGGAAGAGGAAGAACAACTGACAGAGTTTCCTATGAGTCCCTCAGCTGCTGATCCTACCCCTGTAAAATACAAGGGACAGACTGTCAGTGGGCCTGATAAGGTTCCAAGAACAGTGAAGAAACACAGGCTGAGGGTGAACTTAGGGTGAGCTCATCAATGAGCTCTACCCCTCTACCCTATCTTATCCCTCTAACTGTCTTAACATTTTCTTTCTTTTCTCCTTCTTTTCTTGTTTTCTTTCAGTGTTAGGATGAATCTAGGCCTGCACCCATGCTAAGTAAGTGCTCTATTACTGAACTGTATTCCTGTCTCTCCCTTTAATAAAGAACAAACAATCAGAGAGCATCACGGAAGCACATGAAACTTTGAGATGTGGTGGTGAGGGGCCTGCATAGCTAAACATGCAACAGTTCAAAATGGCTGCAGAAGAGAAATCCCGCTCTAGGTATGCCCTCCCCTGACAGTTGGGGTGGTGGTGGGAATTTTTACTTTTTCTTCCTCCCATTAGAGAGTTAAGCTGAAAATCGTTTTTGCTCACTGAGGGGTTTGGACTCGGGATTTTACTACAGGAAAAGGCTTGAGATGTCATTTGAGCCAAACTCTCTGCTTGATATTTTCCTAGCCTGATTTGGCATCTTTGGAACTTGAGACCCATAATACCTGTCTCAATTGGCCCGGATGTCTTAGGATACTTTGGGCAGCTTCCAGATAGAATCAGAACTCTTAAGTGACTTAACACCTTGAAACTGCTTGTCCCATAAAGAGGACAAAAGCAATTGTGTCTTTGTTTTGTTCCATTTTGCCCAACTACTTTAGTCCTCATTAGATTCACAACTCTGCTAACTTGTGGGTCTCAGCTTTGGAGAGGCAAAAGAACTGTCCTAAACCCAGATTTAAAGTTCCCCTATAGCTTTAAAGATTAACATACAGAGAACATGTTTCCTTACTATTCATAATGAAAACAAATTTACATCAGAAGTCTTGCTGTCTCGCTGCCAGACATGTGATGTAAACTTGCAACAATGACACCTCTTTTCTCTGAATAGTGGAGCCAGTACTGACCTCAAAGCTGCCCCTCTCTAATGCAAAGAAGAAGAAAGTAAACATGCAACGTGTGTGCTTGCTTTCCAAATAGATTCTTACTCAAGTAATGAGATGCAAGTGTATCAAAGATCAAGATTTCAGAATGCGGCAATCCCAAGTCGTCTTTGTGTTCTCTTGGTAGCTACTCATGTAGGGCTCAGGAATTAGTATTTAGAAAAAGGAAGTGAGAAGAGAAACTTCTCAAACCCACAGATGATATTGCACTCCTGGGAAGTTAGTTCTAGTTCCTGGAGCAAGTACAAACCAAGTGCTTGGTAAAACTTGAGCCAGAATTAAGTCCAGTAGCCACAAAACAACATCAGTAGCAACAACAACAAACGCCACACAACTGGGGACCGGCTGGAGGAGGCTTATATAAACTGCCAGTGCTGGTTCCAACACCTACTACATTAGGCTTTCTCCACTCCATACTGCTCTCACTACCCGACGCCTCGCACGCCCCCTACCGGAAAGAACAAATGTTTCAAAGGGCGACAGCAGGTCACATTCCTCCAACTCTATTCTTAAGGAAAACTTTAAGGCGGGCTGAGCAAAGAGTGTTGTGCTCTCTTCAAAGTCTCCCCTGAACTGTCTCATATCAGGAGTCCCAAATGACGGAATGTAAGATGCTCACTTTCTTGATCCGAAGAAAAAGGACTAGCCAGCCTTAAAAAAATGAGGTACTTTGTGGGGAATGCAGGGCTGCAGCCCGTGGCTGCGGAGGGGAGGAGATGATGTCACCGCTTCTGCACCCGAGACTGGGGGTGGAGCAGAGGAGCGGGAGCCCGCTCTGCGCTCCCAGCTGCCAAGGCTGCTGAGCCCACGTCAGGGGACACGTCCGGATAAATAGGGTCCCGCAATGGCCGTGGCCTGCTGCGCTCCGAGCTGCGGGGCCCGAGACTGGAGATTCCCGCGCGAGCCCCGGAGACAGTGCTGGAGCTGCTGCTGCTCCGTGTTCCCAGGGGCCAGCAGAGGCCAGACCCCAGAACTCCTGGTCAGTGTGGACTGGTGCTCCAGCAGGAAAACTCACCGGGCTGCTCCTGGGTGAAGAGACAGGGGGAGTCGCTGGGCTGGAGAGAAGGGTCCTTCTTGCAGGCGGCGGAACGGGAGGACGGTACCATGTTCCTCTCCATCCTGATGGCCTTGTGCCTGTGGCTGCGCCTGGCGCTGGGCGTGCGCAGCGCACCCTGTGAGGCTGTGCGCATCCCCATGTGCAGGCACATGCCCTGGAACATCACCAGGATGCCCAACCACCTGCACCACAGCACGCAGGAGAACGCCATCCTTGCCATCGAGCAGTACGAGGAGCTGGTAGACGTGAACTGCAGCACTGTCCTGCGCTTCTTCCTTTGTGCCATGTACGCGCCCATCTGCACCCTGGAATTCCTGCACGACCCCATCAAGCCCTGCAAGTCTGTGTGCCAGCGTGCACGCGATGACTGCGAGCCCCTCATGAAGATGTACAACCACAGCTGGCCAGAGAGTTTGGCCTGTGACGAGCTGCCCGTCTATGACCGCGGAGTGTGCATCTCTCCTGAGGCCATAGTCACTGACCTTCCGGAAGGTAAGGCAAGAGGAGGCATCACGGGAGGTCAGGAGATTCCAGGGGCCACACAATTTCATGAGAACCAGGTGATCACGCGTAGAGCTAACCAGCCTCTGCCCCACACATAGTTCACATAGCCTTAAGAGATGAAGGGCAGAGAATTTTACTTCACAGGAGTTTCTCAAGGCAGGGAAATCTGTCAAAGCTCCCTGAAGGATGCTGGGGAATAAGGTTGCTTGGGAGTAAACCATTTAAGTGTTTTTGTTTAAAGTAAATAGCAGAAACAATAACCGAGGCAAACTAACATTGCTGTAGATGTGGGTTGGTGTTAAGCGTGGGTGTTCTTTTCCTTACCAAGTTCTTGAATCAGTCCCACCACGCAGTGGTTAATACGCTCTTGCTTAGAGCCTATTAGAAGTTCTTTCTCAAAGAGCAATACTAATTCTCGTTCCCCGACAGGAGTAAAGTTTGTAATGTAGTCGTCCTGGAAATTGGATAAACTCCACTCCGTTCCTATGTTGTGGTCACCGAGCCGAGAGGGCTGTGGCATGTTGGTTAATCTGATCACTGTGTCACTTTCCGATTTTCTCTTTTCTCTTTTACTATTTTTGTTGGAAGGGGCAAGCTGAATTCACTTCTTGAAATGAAACCTGAGAACGTTATTGCATTGTTTCATTAGTGCATTGTTTTATCGAGGCTTCTCCTAAGTCAGATCATCCTCTATTTGAAGGAATTTGGTCCAGGATGTGACTCAAGAGGGCGGCGGTGTCAGTTTTGAGGCCTGGTTTAAACTCCTCTCTTATTCCGAATATTAGAAAAGACTTGAATTAGAAAAATGTTTAAATTCCATAAATGCCCAGAAGCTCCGCTCGGATTTGGTGATGTAGCTGAGGGCTGTTTCTGTACCACAGTGTGAGGTGGCAATGTGGAAATAGCCTGGTTGTTCTGATCGGCTAACTATTAACTTGCTAACTTGGAACATCAGTATCAGGATGGCAGAGGGAGGAAGGGATGAGATTGACTCAGGATGGTGTCAAGGATGTTCATTCACATCAAGTTCTGTTTGAATAAGCAAATTCTTAGCTGAAAGACTTCTTTCTTAAACCTGGAGTGTCATGAGAAAAGTAGGCAACAACCGCATGCTATTTTCGCTCTGGCAATATTGTGTTGGATGTTTGTGTTGGCTTATAGCCTTAGATGGTGTCTTACTTCATTTAGATGAAGGGACCCAGTCAGTGACTACACCCAGTGGCCTTGTTTGTATTTCAGATGTGAAGTGGATAGACATCACACCAGATATGATGGTGCAGGAAAGGCCCTTTGACTCTGACTGTAAACGCCTGAGTCCTGGTGAGTTCTGTCCTCAGGTCCTCTTGCTTTGCACCCAGAGTGGCCTCTCCTCCCAACTTCCCACATATTTTATGTATCTTTTAGATCGGTGCAAGTGCAAAAAGGTGAAACCGACTTTGGCAACATACCTGAGCAAAAACTACAGCTATGGTAAGTCTTCGGATAACAACATTTGCTTTGGGGACTTGGCACATCAAGGTACTGAAATCATACCGAGCTATATGTAATAGTCAAGGAAAATAGGATGATAGGTCCCCCTCCCACTTTAGTTAATTACATGGTTTCTGGATTGCTTAACGACCATAAAACTTCTTGCTTTTCTGGGTAAACCAAGGAAAAAATCACTTGCATAAAAATAGTTTCAGTGGGAAAGCCACGGCAGGTCAGGGCTTTGAGGAAGTGGGTGTGGAGTCAGTGAAAAAATCACTCATGCACACACTTTTCTTGGATGAAGATCTCAGATCTCTTTATCCATACCTTTTATAGGTGGCACCAGACTTTTCTCTTAATTCAGCCTTTTTCTAGATGGCATCAGACTTTTCTCTTTGTTTAGACCTTTTTCTTCCCCTTTCCATCTCTGTATAATTCAAGCTTTTTCCTCTCTATACGATTTAATTTTACACACAAACACCCACCTCTTGTACGAGAAGGCAAACTTCAACAATCTTATTCTTTTCATTTCCCATAATCACACACTCATTCACACATTCATGCTTCTTGTGGATGAAGCAAAGCTTCAACACACACACACACACACACACACACACCTCATGTACATCTACATCTTGTAGGCTTTTTCATACGAACACCTTATCCACCTTATCCACACATCTTGCAAACTCTCTTGTGCATGATGTCTTACGGATTCATTCAGCTTGTGCATTCAACTAAGCTTCAACACACATACATCTCACATACCCTTTGAAAAAAAGCACTTAAGCAGGTTACCATGCACAAAACATCTTTCATATGTTCTGTAAACCAATATTTTCTCTTAGCCAATTTTCTTGTTAGGCTGTGGTTTATGGTAACTGAACAGTGATCAATCATCCTATTATTTTACTAAAGTTAATAAGTAAGCGAATCCTAACTTTTTATCCTAAATTTTTATCATATAAAGAAAATCTATCTGTCCCATTGTCTTTGTGTTCTCAAGGTGCATCAGTAAATTAATAATAATTGTAAAACAAGGAAAATTAAATTTGATCAATCTGAAGAATAGCACTGGAACTCACCTGTTGTCTATGAATAAATCATCCTTTGTATTTGCTTCCCGATCTAGCAAATCCTCAGCAACCAAGAATATGTTTTCTCTGGGTAACTTTCTCCATAGCAGCTGGCAAAACATAGTCTTTTTAACTCTACATGTTTCTTAAGTTATTCTTTCTGGAGTTTCAATTGAACCAATTTAATATCATGGCGTTACCTTTTAAGAATATCACCACTGTTGTTAAGCAAAAGGGTTATTCAGGAGACAGTCCCCCAGAAATGGTGGGCTGTACTCCTCAAGCCCCAACACTGATATGGCTCTCAACAACAGAAAGTGCCTGAGGCCACTGTTCTCTTTCTCGGGTTTTCTCCGTATAGGTAAGATGAGGGTTTGGACCCAGGATTTGATTATCTGAAGACCAGAGGATGAAGACCTGACCCTGTGTCTTTTTCCTCATCAACAGCTACAGATGCTTAACTCTTCTCTCTTTCACTTGAATAATCATTTAAAACTTCCTCCAAAGGAAAAGCAAATCAATCCTTGTATTTTTAAAGCTTTAAGTATTTTCAATTCTACTATCATAATTTGAAATTAAATTAAATTTAACTATGTTCTTTTTATGTACTTGAGATCTGGGGCATTTCAATTGCTCGTGCCAGCATATACATGTGCCCAAACATGTGATACATGCATGCACATACCACACACACGTTTACATGGAAAGAAGAAAAACCAAAACAAATCAAGAGTCTACTTGGGCTATCTAATATTTTGTTGCATTTCTTAAGTTATTGAGCCTAAAATAACAATGACCAAAAAGTAACAGGAAAAGCATAGTTTTTTTATCAACTTAGTTTTCATATTTAACTAAAATTATGTATCAGTAAGAAACTTTAGATTATTTACCAAGTCAGAGAGTAGGGAGATATGGAACTCTGGGAAAATAACCTGTACTCCAGCTGTCAGATTTGAGAGTCACAAATAATCAATTCAACAACAGAAAAATTCATTTTCTTCCAAGTAGCTTTTTTCTTTTTCTCTTGAAACATGTTCCATGCATATATTGTATAAACCTGGTCTGTTTAGTTCCTCCTCCATCCCCAGGTCTAACCCATTTCCCTGATACCATTATCTCTGGGTGCCGTGATTTGGAGCCACCTTGTTGAGGGACTGTTCAGTTGATACATCTTGGGCTCCTCCTCAAACCAGCTTCCTAGGATGGGATCCAAAGCAACCTGTTGTTGCGCTGATCTGCAGCTCCACTAGAAGAACTAATAATAGTGAGGACCTAAAGAATCCGTAACTTAAAACTTGATGGAAGATGGTGACCTGAACATCTATCTGTAAAAACAAACTCACTTTCACTCGCCCTGGGCTGGGCATTGTCAGTTTGTGAAATTAATGAATTATGAACAACAGCTTTCAAAGATTCCTTGCAGTTGGAAAATGTTAATGTTAGCTCTCAGGCTGTCCAAATATCCAGAAAGGAGCTCAACCTGGACTATTGGGGATTTCTGGTGGTTAGACAAAAGCCAGTATTCCTCAGGGACCTGGCAGTCATGACTAATGATTTTCTCTGTAAAAGAAAATTTAAACATAAGATGAATGACTGAAGGAATACAAGCTTTACCTTGAGTTCCAACAGGTGAAAATGTTTATGTGAAAGTTCGGTTGACCTATAAGCCCAATTCCAAGCTAAAGCTGGCCTTCTAACTCCCTTTACATTTTACAGTGTGATTCATGAATTTCAAGACAGTGTTGACAAAATAGGATGCTTTGCATTGGCAGATGCCTGTGTGGGCTTTCTGCCTGCATTGGGGATGCTTGGACATGACCATAATTACAGGAGTAACACTTTAAGAGAGGCTCTGGATTTGGCCCCAGAACACTGTCAGATAACAGCACTTACTTGAGTTTTAAATTGCAGTTATTCATGCCAAAATAAAAGCTGTCCAGAGGAGTGGTTGCAATGAAGTAACAACAGTGGTGGACGTAAAAGAGATCTTCAAGTCTTCCTCACCCATCCCTCAAACACAAGTCCCTCTCATCACAAATTCCTCCTGCCAGTGCCCGCATATCCTGCCCCATCAAGATGTCCTCATCATGTGTTACGAGAGGCGATCAAGGTGGGTTCCTTCCGGGGAGCAGGGGAACTGCATACAAAAGTGTGAATCACACTCAGCAGTCATGGCTTGAAAGATTAAAGCAATGCCAGGTATCATTCAAAAATATTTTAGTAGATGTCTCTTATGGGATACCATATTGTCTAAAGATCCCTTTATTCATAATCTGAATACTCTAAATTTTCCAGTTAACAGAATGAAAGAAAATTAAAAAAAATATTTAAATAGAATCTTTAAAAACCTATTTCAGAATACATTAGGTGATTTAAAATATATAGACAAGTAAATTATTTTGAGTTAGAGCAGCTTTATGGTTCTGTTTAGTAGCTTAGAGATTAGCTAGTAGCTATCTCAGACTAAATATATACCTTGAAATATCTTTCATAGAACATTGTACACACACAAACACATATAGAAACTTAAAGATGGTTTCCAAATCTGAGAATATATAACTGTTAAATTAAGTCATCACAAAGAAAAGTATAATTGAATAAACACACACATACCTCTAGCTGTAAGCGTTGGTCTACCCACATCTTTCCCTGGTCATCTTTTCATACATCAGGACATTCCTTAGAATATAAAGTTGAACTCCTCAGCTCAGGTCCTAAAACCAACCCCCTTCCCCTGTACCTTGCTGTAATCTTATTAGGAAAATCACACATTTTTATGCAACAGGCCCTCCCCTTTAGTCTCTAGCATTCATGCTTAGATGCTGCTTCTTGGTAAAGCACAGAATTCCATTCCTCTAAACAGAAAAAGGAAATGCATCTTTTGAAAACATAATCTCAATGCCTAGCTATGAATTCCATCAGCTGTTCATCCCTTTCCCATAGTGTTGCATGTTCTTAGCATTCAGTCTATCCACATAAGCTGTCTCTCTCAAGAAGTGGTCACCGCTTCTGAATTCACCTCTTGGATTCTGTTTGTACTTGCTGTAGCAGATCAAGGTTCATTTGGGGACATTCTAAGTAATGACTAATAAGTCATTAAATTCTTTCTTGGCAGACTAGTGGATTATAGACTCGTCCAGTGCAAATATTTTTGTATGACTGGGATTTATATACAGAAGATTTTTAAAGTAATTAGAGATATGCATTATGAGAGACACAAAACTGGCATAAAGCTATTCTTTGAAACCATGTGACTTAATAATAGCCACACAGATAAAGCAAAGGAAATGTTTTCCTTTTTATTTTCTTTCTCTTAAGTACTGAGGATTACACCTAGGGCTTTGAGCACATGGTGAGGCAAGCTCTCTATCACTTAATTAAGCCTTCAGCCCTCAGTTTTTTTTAAGACAATGTCATACAGGTTGACCTTGAACTCATTCTGTAGCCTTCAGACTTGCAATCTTCTTGTTCCAAATCTTTGTTCCAAATAGCTGAAGTTATAGACATGTGAAAAATAGACCCTGCAAAGGGAAATATTCTGAAAAACAATTAAAACAAATAGAATATTTTATTATGAAGGAAATGTGACAAAAGAATATAATATGAATGTGTAGGTTTCAAATATATTTTGTAGGAGAATAGGCCTGAGTGAAAGCTAGGAAGGGTCTATATTCCAGGGGTCTATGTTCAGAGGACTATGTGGTCTGGATGGAATGTAGACACACTTTTAATCCCAGTATTCAGAAAGCAGTGGTGGTCCATGCCTTTAATCCCTAAGACAGGAAGAGAATATGAAGCAGACACAGGAGGCAGAGTTCAGAAGGAGTCAGTGTCAGATTGGAAGTGATGTCTGAGATGAGTCAGAGTGAAGCACAGACAAAGTGACTAATCAGAGGAAGAGTTAGTAGAAAAAGTCAAAGTAAGGACATGTCCAACTCTCAGGAGAAAAAAGTAGGCTCTCAGCTCAGGGCAGAGTCAGTTACAGTAATCAGTTACCGTGCAGTCAGTCAGTTACAGCAGGCAGAATGGGGCAGTGTGAGCTCACAGAGACACAGAAGCTGTCTGAAGAGTCTGAGTTCAGAGGGAGCTAGTCAGAGTGACTCAGTCTGCAGTAAGTCTTGGAGGTTTATTTGATTGTATAGAGGTTTAAATGTTTAAGATTGTACAAAAACTAAGGCTGAAGTCTTCCAGTTCTAGACTGAAGACTAGATTGTATGGAGGCCAAAGGGCTCCTGGGCTTCAGTATTAGAACCAGTGATTGAATTAGGAACGAATAAAAAGCCTCTGCTCTGAATCAATGTCTACATCTGGTGAATCTACATCTACAATATCTATTTAGAAAAATAGTCTGATTTTTCACTGCACTGATTTTTCTGCACTGCACAGAAATAAATTTAAGATGGATTAAATTGGTAAACATTTTAAAACCACGGTCAATAAGAACAAAATTAGATGATTAGAAATATGATATGTGAAAGGCAAAGTGCTTTATATCACAAAATCAATCCAAGAAATTGCAAGGGAAAATGTCAGTGCACATTTTGGCTGGATGATATTATGTGCACAACAGCCACAAAAGCAAATGGAAAATAACATGCCTCTGTAATGGATATGACAAACACAGAGATATTATTATTTAAAATTAGCACTTGAAATGTTAAGAATACAATGCATAAATGTCTGCATTAATCCATGTAGAAGTTTTCCATAAGTACAAATATTAAATAAACACTAAAATTTACCTTTGTATTTTAAAAACTCAAATAAACAGAAGATTCACTTTTAATTAATATTTTAACATTAATGAATTAGATGAAAATTAGGCTATTTTTAAAACATTTGATACTCTGTTGAGAATCGTTTTTTAAGTATTTATTTATCTTTATGTGTGTGGGTGTTTTGCCACAGGTATTTTTGTACATCATAAGCATGCAGTTCCTATGCAGGCCAGAAGAGGGCACTAGACTCTCTGGAACTGAAATTAACAGCTGATGGTTCTGGGAACCCAACTCAGAGCCTCTGCAAGAGCAGCCAGTGCTCTTAACCACTGCACCACCTCTCAAAACAAGAAACAAAAAAACCCTGTTTAGCCCCGTATTCTATGTTCAGAACCCTGTCTAAAGGAAGCCATAAGCTAGTGCACACTGTTCTGAGGAGGATATTCAATAAGGAGTAATGTTAGATAAACAAATGGAGAGTAGAGGACAGTTAACTGGACATCCACAGTTGTACCATATATTGTTTACAGTTTCTTTTGTGTTTTTCTAATCACTCCAGAAAACAAATGCAACGATGAAAAGAAAT
This sequence comes from Cricetomys ansorgei, assembly GCA_026225945.1. Classification (NCBI taxonomy): domain Eukaryota; kingdom Metazoa; phylum Chordata; class Mammalia; order Rodentia; family Nesomyidae; genus Cricetomys; species Cricetomys ansorgei. The sequence continues at coordinate 43,792 of JAMJFZ010000464.1, read as the reverse complement.
GCAGAATGTGTACTACATGTACAGTGTGATCAGAAGAACACAGGAATGAGGAAAAGCCACACATTACTCATAGTGGATACACAGCTTATGGGGGTCAGGGTTGTTGAAAATAAGCATAATTTTCTGTCTTGGTAATTGTCTTTTATAATCAAGTCTTAATTGCCAAGAAATGTTCTTTTTTTCCCCCAGGATGATGCTTCTTGAAAATTGCTTAGTTGAAAAATGGAGAGATCAACTTAGTAGAAGGTCCATAGTAAGTATAATTAACAAAATGGTGGGCCTGGGTAGAAATGCATGTAAGAAAATTCTACAGATTGGGGGTTCCCCCACAATGTCTTCTCTTCAAGCTCCCTCAAGAGCCAGTAGTGGCAAGAGCACCTGTCCTTTGAATCTGTGGTTGAGAATCATACCTAATTTACCTGGAACATTATCAGAAACTGTTATTCAACTTCACAGCTGACACAGTTGTACTCAGTTATAAGGCACCATCATTTCCAGGTTAAACGAGGCCTTTTTATAGATTGTATTAAAACTTAATTAATACAGTGAACAGTATAAACATTCAGTATTCGTTGGGGTTAAATGAACATATATTTATAGATGTGCAAATGCTTCTTTACTGCATATCACAACTAACCATACTATACTGCATTTAAAATGATGTAAGATGTGTCTCTAAAGAATCATAAGCAAAAAGTAATTCATTTGTGGTCAAATGCATAATTTCAATGTTAATATCACTGCCATATTGGTAATTACACTAGAGTGAAAAATATCCCTACCCCAGGTGAAAATCATCTGCAACTAAAAACCGGTACTTGTTTGGAATTTTTAAAGCAACCTTGCTCCTTAAAATAAATTTAAACATGTTGAGGAGAGTTTCTATTTTAGCTTCACAAAAGAAATCATTCCTGTCCTGTTTATCTGTTTGCAAGAATAAAAACTCTTAGGCAAGGCAAGGGGGGGAATACACTAAGAATTGACTTATGGAGAAACAGCTGAACACTGAGCATTCCTGTGAAACCAATGGTACTGTGTTGGGCCTTGCTAAAATCTCCTATCAGAGACTCAGGAGCTACTCAGCAAGTGGCTCACTGTTATGAGATAAAATATTCTAGCAGACAGTAGGCAAAGGGAAGTGGAGCTCTGTGAGTTTAAGGCCAGCCTGGTTTACACTGAGTTCCAGGACAGCCAGAGCTACAACAGAAAAATCCTGTCTCTGAAAAAAAAGTATTGTAGCAGAATTGAATTTCTGATTCCCAAGGCAAAAATATAATTGAAAAATCAATGGTGAAAACAATTCAACCTGTGACCTCCTCCACATTCCACACTGTGGCACACATTTGTGTACACAGACACCAAAATAATAAATAAATACATAACAAATAAATAAATAGATAGTACAACTCTTGTTATCAGGGAAACTTGGTTATCCATAAGGTGACTCATCCTTCAGTGGTCTGGGCACTTTAGTGGGCTACAGCAGCTCCTCTTTATCTGCCTCTCTGGGTCCCGTGGGTTTTTTGTTTGTTTGTTATTTGTTTTCTTGCAGTCAATCACAGTTCAAAAACACAACATAATATAATAAAACATTTTGAAGCAGACCTCTTCTATTATAGTAAATGCCTGCTATTATTTATTCTTGATATTATTATCTTTTACTGTGCTTAATATATTGAGGAGGTAGGTACACATATACAGCAAAAGCCACTGTCTCTATAGAGCTCAGTGCTGTGCATGGTTTGTATTATTATGGACACAGGATCTTGAAAGACCTGGAGAAGAAGGGGAAACTACTAGTTGTGTTTTCCTTTGGCTATGGGTAATCACTTGAGAGATCGCAACACTATTTTGGAATGCTTTGCTGTGTAGAGACGCTGTGTTCTGAGGATGGCCAGCAGAAACACTGGTGAGGGGCTTGAGATCTAGAACGAGTTGGAGGACTTTGAATTCTGGTTGTAACCTTTAGAGACTATATGGACCTCTGCAAATAGCCTCTACATTCTTGTCTACTCATTATGACAACAGTGCCCAGCTCTGTTGTGAGCTTCAAAGAAATGAGTGAGTGTCGAGACTTCTTTTCATACGGAGCCTCCGATCACTGGATGGGTGATGAGTGTCAAAAGCAGGGAATTTATAGTAATTGCTGTGATACTGCAGTCGGACTGCGCTGATATGTAAGCTTACGGGCCGATTTCCGGTACCGACGGGACAGCATAGAAGGGTGATGTGTACTTGAGAGTTACCTTTGCAAATTGCCTCTCAGCAGTGGGAAGAGAGGTTTCGTGAGCAGCAGAGAACAGTTCAGGACAAGAAACGAACAGCCGGCCGCACCAGTCGCAGTAACCCTCCGAAGCCAAAGGGAAAGCCACCTGTCCCCAAAGCTGCCAGCCTTAAAAAGAACATCAAAGCTAGGAGTGCCCCCAAAAGGCCAAACATAAAGAAGAGTGCGAACTAATTGCTTTCCAAAACCGGAGTCATCCTTACGGGATAAGGCGCTATTGCCTGGGGCCGCCTACGGAAGGCCACACACCAGCTGCCTTAAGGACTCATTGCAATCCTCTTCACAAATCCAGCATTTTTCTTAATGATAGCTTCAGTTTTTCTCTTTAAGCCACACAGTTCTGCTGGTGGTTGGCCCTCTGGTATGGAAGGTGGACGAGGGAGAGCTGATGGGAAGGTTTTTGCATCCAGAGCGCCCTGTGTGCGTACTCTGACATTTATGTGGCAGGAAATGTGCTTCTGTTTGGAGAGTTTGACCTAATATGTACATTGTAGAGTTCACATAATATGTCAAACGGAACAGTTTTTTGATTTTTGGTTTTTTTTGACAAAAGCATTTTATTTCCTTTGACTTCTGTTAGGGAGTCAGTGATATATGAAATGCGATTGAAACTATGCTTTTGACAAAGGCAGGGAGAACGATACTTCAAAGATCTTCATGTGTTTCTTGTCTGCAGGAAGATTTTCTGATGAATGCGGTTGTGAAAAATTTAGAGATGTAGGATGCAGGAAATTGTAACGTGTGTTTGTCAGACTTTCAGCTCTGTCTTTGGCTAGAAACTTTGAAAACTAAAGCTAACAATGACAAATATAGCCTGTGTTCCTATCATCCGATTGTCGCGTCATGCTGGAGATGCTCTGATCAACGTGCATCTCACCAGTGCCCCGTGAGCTGCGCCACAAACAGTATGCTCCTCCCTTTCATGACTCAGGTACCAAGTAGCAGGTTAACCCGACAAGAGAGCTGGAGCCTTGTCTCACGTCCAGCCTGCCTCTGTGCACTTGCAGGTGCTCACAGCTCTTGTCTGGGGAGCCTTGGTGGCCAGGATGCCCAGGGTGGTTCACAGTCTGCCGTGCCATAGGCACCACACTCGCTATTTACTTAGTACAGGGAGCAGAGGCCACTACCCACGACACGTGGAATTAGCAGAACAATATGGAAGCTTAGGCTACTTTCTCACTTAGATGTACCATTGCCCCTGCTCCTCAGAGGAAAAGATAAGTGACATCGCATTCATAGTCATTGAGCCACAAAACTGAGATGAGAAGGGCAGGAGAAAGAGGAGAAACAGCTCTATTGAGAAGTACTGAGCATACATTGAAGGCTTAGCTTTGCTCGCACTGTGACCCCAAACTAATAGTCGAAGAAATCCAAGAGCATCAATAAACTACAAGGCCTGTGATCCTGCTGTATAAAATCTGACTCACTGACTCTTCAGGAAATCCTGATAGGTGCTTCACATAGCATCTAAACTCTAAGGTCTCCGGACAAGTCACTGAGAACCGCTGATAGCCTATGCAGCCTATCAGCACAGGAGGGATTGAGGACAGAGGGGAGTTAGAAATAGAGATCACACTAAGCCCAAGAGGAGGAAAAATAACTTCTGTAGAAATAATTTTAAGTGTAAAATTGAATGCAATAAAAGTTGGGGAATGACTATAGATCTAAGTAATATTTATGTCAAATATTTAACTGAAATTATGTAGTAAACATTACACAAAATACTAAACTATGTTCTGGGGAGATAGCTTAGACAGGAGAGTGCTGGCTGTGTAAGTGTGGAGACCTGGCTTTGATCCCTAGAGCCCCTGTAAAATATCTGGGCCTGGTGAGCAGTGTTTGTAACCCAGAGCTGAAGGAGACAGGCAGATGGCTGAGGATTATTGGGGTTCAGGACCTGGCAGATAATCTGGCACCTGCAGAGAAACAGGTGGGCTTAGCCCATTTCTCTGACAGAGCCAGGCATTGTCAACCACCAGTTGTTCTCAGCAGACAATATACTCAGTGAAAGAGTGGGTGACAGCTACCCTTGCAAGGTTCTGTCTTCTCAGCTATCTGGTACTATTGTGGAGACAAACCTCTCCTCAGCTCAAAAGAGGATGAAGATGGGGTGGGGTGGGGTGGGGCTAGACAGACAGATGGGGCTTCTTCAAGGTAAAAGACTATCCCTTGAGGTCTGAGACCAGCTACTCTATACTTCCTAATGTACTCAGCTTCCTTTTGGATCAAGAGGTGAAATGGAAGATCTCTTCAGAAGAAATCAATAAACCAATAGTCAAAGCCATAGTTGGGCTCTGATAACACTCGCCAACTTGGTGTTTGCATAAGGGTGGCTCATTACCACTGTTCCCTAAGATGCTGAATCAGCGTGGGTCCAGAGCCTGATAGCTGGGCTTCTGTCCATACTTCATATTTCCAAATAAGTCTCTTAGGAACTGCCTACAACAGATGTTTGGCGTGCTGAGCTGCCAAGAAGATAGATTTTTTTTTTCATGACCTAATTTGATATTAACCCCCAAATCACAAGCAATTTAGTCTGGTCCAAAGATACCCCAACTAAGGATTTCTGTATAGATAAGAGAAAAAGAAAGCCTTAGTGAAAATCTTATTAGCGGCTGGCCAGGCTTTAGGAAGGAGATGATTTGGGGTATCCTGACCGCAAAATAGTTGAGTTGTCTCACTCACCTGTAAACTCAATGCTGAGGATACACTTTGAAGGCAGGAAGGAGGTCAAAGGGACAGGTTGGGGTGGGTGATGGTGCTGGTACTAGGAAGAGCTGGGAAGACCAAAACATTCTACAAGAGAACAGCAGCCCATGGCTTTGAGTGGAGCCTTCTCAGTTGCTTTAGAATCCTTCTTAGGGCTGGTCCCTGTTGGCTGGTTCACTCTTGTGTCACTGCTGCCTTCTAGTTCAGGTGGCGCTGCCAGCATCCAGCCCAGAGGGAGAGACATACCTGAAAGGTGAAGCGGCCCCTTCCTCCAGCCTTTCCTCTCCAGCATCGCATGAGTGTGTCCAGTCTCCAGAGTTTTCTACTTTAGGTCTGGGAGGATACACCCAGTATCCTGGAATAACAAGTTCTTAAAAGTCTGGAACTTGCACCACAGCATGCCACTAATCTCTGCCAGTTGTCAGCAGCACAAGAGAAATGAGGCCTTTGATTCCTCCAGCAAAGTCATCCCACAGACATGAGAAAATGCTGTGAGCACACCATGAGGGGGGAGGGGCACACAGCAGGTTCAAATGAACTCTATCCACTATTGTGACCTTGTCTGTTCCATAGCAGACCTGTGCAAACACTCAGACCTGTGTAGCCCTCAAGGGAGCTTTCCCAGAACCACCAACTATTCCTCTACTTGTCTTCAGCTCTATGGCTGGCCTAGGTCAGGTGACTCTACCCCGCTACATTGCTCAGCCCTGACATTCCATGTCCTCAGGTGTATGTCATTCTCCCACACCAGCCTTCTAATGGTGGGGCTCTGTCACCCATAGCGACAACTGCAGCCTGTGTTGCCTGAGTGGCAGGGCCATCTATGAGTCAAAAGGATGTAGTCAATCTTCATTTTCTCTCTTCCCATCTCACACTCTCGCAACATCCAGACTGTCAGAGGGTGAGAAAGCAGCTCAGGGAACCCAAGTGTTAACGACTACTAAGTGGGCCTGTCTGAACAGAAGCTCATTCATTTGAATCTCACCTCCCCAGTGTAGAGAGCCTGGGTAGCCAAGAGGAGCAGGGTATAGAAGGGAACCCAGAAGGGTCTTTTTCCACTCACTGCCCACTGTCCATGTGCGGGAAGATAGGGTGAAACTGGCAGAGAAAGTGACCCTGCTCCCTCAGACACCTAGGAAACCATGCCCAGTAGCAATGAGTTTGAGATCTAGGTGTGAACTGGTACTCAATAACATGAGAATGACAGCCATTCCGAAGGGCAAATGTTCAAAGCTAAGGTCTATTTACCCACGAACACCACTTGAGCTCGAAGCAATGTGTCAGCTGACACCCAGTGATGCCCAGCCCACTGGAGATATCCACTCCTATCAGTTTATGCTATTGGACAGCCTAGTCATGGCCTCCTCTTGAGTCATCCCTATTCTTCTTCAGGTATTCTCCTATTCTTCAGAAACAGGCTGAGTCTTCAGCCCCTGCTCTAACAGCTTCAACCTATGGAAATACTCAGAGCACCTCTCTTACCTCTATTCACACTGCACAGTCCAGGTATGTGGAGGCCAATGGGCAGCACCCAAGGCTGTTGCTGGGTACACACATGTCCTTCCCAGCATCCTCTGGCTTCACCCAGAGCATCCCCTGGCTTCGTCCAGAAGATGATCAGTGTCTCATCAACCAGGGTCTTGGCACTAAGCTCCAAGTTGCTGCAAAACTGACAAGCAGGCAAAGGGAAATCGTGCCTCGAAGTGGAGCCTTTACGAATTCTCAACCTCCACTAAAACTGAGGCTGCACCTTCATGGTGCCCTCTCTGCAGGGACTCCAACCCTGGCACACAGTGCTAAGCTTCAACTTCTCTCCGTGACTCCTCTGATTCTGAGATCTTCACTGCTATTGAGGCTGTGTGTTCACTAATGTTGTCTCTTGGTCTTTCACGGTGCTGCTCTGCATGACCCCTTTGGTCCTGCAGCTCTCATGCCACCCAAACTCATATACATCATTGTACACTGCTGGAGATACAGTGTTGGTACCCTCTAGATGAAAGCTCCATGCTGACCCCAAGGGAAAATGCCCAGAAGATTTCAGCTCACTGAAGCTGGTCTCTTGTTAATCACGCTGGGTTTTTCATTCCCAGCTAACCAGCATCAACTGTCCCAGCAGAGCAGAGGTTTCATTCCAGTGGTTTGGTCTCTCGTTAATCAAAACTGATTCTTCAGCCCCAGCAGATCAAGAACTATTGTCCCCACATGGGACACAGGAGAACACCCTTCAGTGACTGTCAGGTTTAGAGACCTTCATGTGCCAGCAGTGGAGAGCAGGTTCGTGCCAGAAAGGATTCTTCACCAGGAGAAAGGCAGAGTCGGGTTTATAAAACCACAGTTACGCCATGCTAGGGGCAGGCCAGGGGCAGAAGTTTCAAATTTTCTATTAACAAAGATTTTAAAAGCTCCAGTGTGCTAAAATACTGCAGGTAGGCTTCATGAGAATGTTCTTAACAGAACATATTTAGCAGGACTGGAGGTGAGGTAGGGGAGAGCAGTTAGCTTCAGCACAAGATCGAGTTAGCTGAAACTAGGACAAAATGGAGTCACTCTGGGCAGTCCAAAGAGACAAATTCTTAATACAAAATATCACACGAACAGCCTTGATAGATTCTTGGAGGAACTGTCAAACCTCCCTCTGAAACTTCACAGCCAGCATTCTTATCTTCCAAGCTCCCACAGAAGCCCATTAAGTTTTGGGCACTAAAGGCATTTCCAGCCCGTAGTTCCAAACACTTCCACGGTCCTGCCTAAAGCAACACGGTCAGGTTTGTCACAGCAACTCCTCATTATCCCAGCACCAAATTTTGTCCTACTATCTATTGTTGTGATAACACATTTTGACCAAAATCATCTTGGGGAGGACAAGGTTGTTTGATATTTCCATGTCACAGTCCATCAGTTAGGGAAGTCAGGGCCATAACTCAGGGCAGAAACCTGAAGGCAGGAAATGATGCAGAGGTCAGAGAGGAATGCTCCAATATGGTGGTGGTTTCTTCTCCACCGGGGATCCTCACCTCAGATGACTCTAGCTTATGCAAAGCTGATAAAAAACCAAAAAACAACAAAAATAAAAATGAAAGCAAAAAAAAGCAAAACAAGAGCAGCAAAAATGTCCCACACTAGCAGCACAAGAAGGAATGCCCTTTCTTTCTATGTGCCGCATATGAAATCTTTGTGCAGATGGAGCCGTGGATATACACAACTGAGCGTAGCTTGCCATCTGCTGGCAAAATATAATAACTTTAGGGGAACTCTCGTATTCTCAAAGTTCTGGATCACCTTTCACACAATCACTGTGAAATCTTGTGATTTCGGTTTCTTTAAAAATCACAGAATGGCTTTTGGGATATGTTTTTGTCCCCATCTCAGGTTTAGTGAATGATAATGAGTCTGATTTAGACTGATCATTACCAGTGGCTACGATGCCACTTGGACTTCTGGGAACTTGTCTTAGTATGTATTGGTTGAAACCCAGAGAGCTGGGGTTGCTTGGTTGGTTGGTTAGTTGACTTGGTTTGTTGTTGGATGCTTATTCCTTAAAGGGATTTTGGTTGGAGGAATTAGGTTCAGGAATACTGTGCTGAGATGTTAGTCCAGCTCCCTACCCACTTCTGCTCTCCCAGCTTTGGACAGCTGTTGGGGAAGTTTATTTTCAGTTATGTTTGAAATCATTTAATGCACTGTTGGGTGAGGGGCTGCCTAGGGTGTTTTCTATTGTTTGCAGGTGTTAGATTTCTGTGGGGGTTGTTTACTTGCTAATGATCTGCATGTGCTATCAGCAGAACATCTAAGGAGTTCTGAAAGACTAAAAACACCTGAGCTGAGATGCTTGAGGTTCCACTGTTGAGTCTGTCGCTGGCCAGGACAGTGGTCCCCTCTGTAGAGGTCTGGCAGAGTTTGGACTTATGAATATACCTCCCTGCCCTCCCTGGTGGCCCTCCAGTAGCTAACTACTACAAATGGCATACCAATGTGGGGCACAGACATCACGCCAGCTAATCTAATGTGGAGACAAGGAAGAAAGAGTCTAGACCTCACAGAGTCAGGTAAAGTACGCTCAGGGCAGCTCCTAGAGGACAGAGATTATATATTTACAAACATAATGATTAGAAGTCTCCTGAAGGAAAAGGAGAGTGAGAAAGGCCATAAGCCTCCATGAAGAGAAAATTGTGAAAATTAAGTGAAAAGGGGCACTCAAAAGTGAGAGCCATGGGAGAGAGGTCTTTAGAGAAAGACATTTTCATGGTAAAAAACAAAAAATTCAGCTGGGAGCAGGAAAGAAACTTTTCAATGGTTTTTCCTGATCGTGGAGCTGATGTTCCCTCCTGCTCTGGCAGCAGCTAGGGCACAGGAAACGGAAATCAGAGTGTACTGTTATGCAAACTGAGTTTACTGAGGCTTTTTGTGTGTGTGAGGCCTAAGTGGGTCTTGTGTGGATCTATGGAATGGGCTGTATGTTTTCCCTTAGTGGTGGTGTAAAAGGATGCTACACTGCCAAGACTTTACCAAATATTCTTCCCACTGGCCCAGGACCCTGCTGTTGTGGAAGCTATAGCTTGGAGTAAAAAAGCCGCTTAGTTAAATTGATCAGTATGTTTTTCCCCCACAAACATGTCTACAAGAGGTCCTGAGAAGACACATCTACTATGGTGATGAGAACTCCACACCATGAGGGAACCCTTCCTGCAGACAATGATCAGTTATTTTTCCAGCAAACCAGACTCTATCTTAAAACCTGGGAAGTATTTCCTAAGGGCCAGCACACAGAAACTGTTTTCCAGAACTGCCCAAGGCTAGTGCTTGTAGCCAAACTTGGTACTGTAAGTGTCACCCAGCTGGTGTGGGTTTTGAAGGCCTGAAGTGGTCTTTGGAAAGCAGCTGAGGCTTGGCACTGAAAAAGGCCAGGAAAGGCCATTAGTGAAGGTGCAGTTTTGGTAGTAATTGAAGGTCCAGATGAAGGAGTCATGTAAAAAATTTGAGGCTTGGCACTGTGAAGAAAGCCTAGGAGAGGCCATTGGTGAAGGTATTGCCTCAGTGGCAATTGAAAGGATTATCCAGAGAAGCTGAGGCTTGGCACCATGAAAAAAAGAGCCCAGGAGAGGCTATTGGCAAAAATGCAGTCCAGTTGCACCAGAAGACCTCAGTGTTCTAAAGATGCCAGTACCATGGGATGACCACCAAGGACAGCAACAGCAGTGGAATGGTGCCAGCCGAACCTGGAGGACAAGCTGTATGTGCTGTAGAAGGCAGAGCCAGACAAGTGATCCAAGCCCTTTGGAGGAGCCCAGAAGATCTTGAGTGAATTCCAGATACTGGGACACTGATAATGTTTTTTTGCTGTCCAAAGACATTGTGAAAGCTTGATAGATGTTTAGTTTCATTTGATCCTGTGCATTAGCAATACTCATGATTGTTCCTCTTGTAAAAGTTTTGCTGGTGTAGTGTCAAATTGTGTTGTAAAGGCAAGCATTTTTTTTATATATACAGAAAAGGGGAAATGTTGGGGAAGTTTATTTTTAGTTATGTTTAAAATTGTTTTATGTACAGTTGGGTGAAGTGCTGACTAGGGTGTTTTCTATTATTTGAAGGCGTTGGATTTCTGTTGGGGCGTTTACTTGCTAATGATCTGCATGTGCTATCAGCAGAACATCTAAGGAGTTCTGAATGAATAAATACACCTGAGCTCAGATGCTCGGGGTTCCACTGTCAAGTTAGGCACTGCTCAGGATGGTGGTCCCCTCTGCTGAGGCCTGGCAGAGTTTCCACATATGAAAATGCCTCCTTGTCTCCTTGTTGAGCCACCCCAGCAATATGATACTACTACAGATGGCCAACAAGGGCTATGAATATTTCCTCCTTTCTTTTTTTTTCTCTCTTTCCAGGCCACCTTACAAGGTCAGTGAAGATTTCTTTATTTCTATCGTTTTTTCTCTCCTGAGCTATAGGGTAAAAAAGCACAGTAGCAAAATTCTACAAATCACAGCATGCCACATAGCAAGATCATGTAATAAGCACCTGAACCCATCCTAGCCACTTGACACAGAGACCAGTGGTGTCCAGTTTGATGGAATGGAAATGTAAAGGAAGTGATGAAGATGAGAATTTTTACTATACTCAATTTTCAGCACAACCCATAGAAAGCCAATGGTTGATTTACAATTTTACATTGTTAAATGTACTTGGGAATCTGGAGAGGTGGTCCAGCAGTTAAGAGCATTTTCTCTTTATTGCAGAAGAAATAAGTTCTGTTCCTGACACTAGTGTTGGAACTCACAGTCACTTGCACACCAGCTTCAGGGCACCTGACACTCCCTGGGAACCCATGTACATTCACATACATGTTAATAAAAACAAATCTTTTATCTATCATCTATCTATTTATTATCTACCTATCATCCATCCATATCTATCTATCTATCTATCTATCTATCTATCTATCTATCTATCATCTATCTATCTATCATCTATCTATCTAATCAAGACAAGGTTGCTCTGTAAGTCAGGCTGGCCTTGAACTCAGAGACCCTCCTGCCTCTGCTTCCTGAGTGCTAGGAAACGGATACACAGAGAAACCCTATCTTGAAAAACAACAACAAAAAGCTATGGCTCTGAATAGAGTACACAAAAGAAAAACTGGCTAAGAAATATCTTTAAAATGTGCTCTGACTCCTTAGCCATCAGGAAAATGCAGATTAAAACTGTTTTTGAGATTTTCCTCTCATCCCATTCAGAGTGACTAAGGTAAAAACAAAACAAAACCAGACGGGCAAAAGATGCTAGCAAGGCTGTGGGGAAAGGAGAGCTCTCAGGGACTGCTGCTGGGATTGCACACCGGTACAGCTACTCTGGAAATCAGATTGGAGAATTCTCACAAAATCAAAAGTAGATCCATGTGACCTGGCTGTACCGATTTTTGACATATGCCCAAGGACTCAGCATTCTACTTCTCAGATACTTGCTCAGCCATGTTCATTTCTACTGTATACACAATTGCTAGGAAAAGGAACAACCTAAATGTCCTTCAACTGATGAACTGATAATGAAAATGTGCTGCGTATACACAATAGCATACTACTCAGTTGTAAAGAAAAATGAATCATGAAATTGTCAAGTAAATGAATGAAACTAGAAAATATTACAGTGAACGAGGTAACCCAGACCCAGAAAGACAAACACTGTATGTTCTGTCTTGTTTACGGATCTTAGCTATGCTGGCTAGTTTCATGTCAGCTTGACACAGGTGGAATCACCTCAGAGAAGGGAGCCCTAGTCGAGAAGTTGCCTGCATAAAATCAGGATGTAGGCAGGCCTCTAAGGCACTTTCTTAATTAGACCATAAGCATGTAATTTCTTATCAAGACATGAGAAGCAAATCAGTAAGCAATACTCTTCTATGGCCTCTGCATCAGCTCCTGGGCTTCCCTCGATGGACTGTTTTACATATATATATATATATATATATATATATATATATAGTGTATATGCATATTTTGTATATTTTTATATATATGTATGTATGAATAGAATATATATGTATGTATATATATGTATATGTGTGTGTGTGTGTATATATATATATATATATATATATATACATATACGTACACCAAATAAGCCCTTTCATCCCCAAGGTCATGGTGTTTCATAACAGTATAACAGAACAGTATAAAATAACAGTAATAGTAACTCTAATTAAGATAGTAGTTCCACGTCTTTAGATGTGAGTATATAACCTGGAGTAATTTCAGAAATCAGGAAGGTAAAAAGGGACCCGGAGACAGTAGGACACGGGCTCTATGATGGGAGGAAAGGAAGAGAAGGCCTTTTAACTGGACTTGGGATAGGGAGAGAGTGGAAATAAATAACACTAAGGGTGTTTGAAGAAAACATAGGGAAAATTATTTTATGTTAACTTGAAAATACATTATCTATTAACTAGTGTTCATGTACATATACATACATTATACATAAAATATATTTAAATAAAGTTATAACATTCAGAGCGATAATGCTTCCCCCAAAAGCAATTGACTAACAAAATCCTGTGCCAGACAGAGGAAAACTCCCTTCCAGTTATGATCAGGGAAGTCCAAGAGACTCCCTAAACAATATAGGTTATTGTCATTGCCCTTTATCGCCTACCTAGAACCTGAAGGTAAAACTAATGCTGAAGACACCACAAACCTCACACCCAGGACTTGGAGGAATTGAGCTGGAATTGACCTGGGAGCCTTCTCCATGAGGACTCTCATAGTATCTGAAGGTGTGATGTGAGCTGCCAAGGGAGAAAACTAGTAAACACATCTGCAAAGCCTATGAACCACAATAACCAACACAGCAAGATATGCCCAGGCATGTGGTAGTATCACCTGCATCTTGGGGATAATCAACAGGTAACTAATTAAACTTAAAGCCCCAATCAATAGGTGGGACTTCGTGCCTGGTACTGTAAACCTAGTCAAAAGCGTATAGCTGGACAGATCATAGACCCTAGGGGAGAACCTACTATTGCCACTCTCCTGAGTCAGTACATTTTCTCACTGCATTCTAATCCTCACCAAAGAAGCTTCATTTTGCAGAAGATGGAGATCATTACAGAAAGCCACATCTGGTCAAAATGCAGAGAGCAAGTAATGATGGGGTGCTCAACACTAACTGATACATCTGCAACATAATCCCTCCACCTAAGACTCCAGGAACATCTCACAAGAGGGCTTGGAATGCTTATTAAGAGCCAAAGGAACAGCAAATGTGCTGAAAGATTGTATTTTCTATATATAACAAAGAATCTGTATCCATGAAATCATAATACCTAAACTAGAACAGAAAAATGACACCAACTGACATGCCAATGTATATGGGGGAAAGCTCACAGGTTCTACCTTGAAGAGCTACACACATTTAGTAGATTTTGAGAGAGGGAGATTCAGTATTATCCAGGACAAGCACCCTGACAAACACCACTTACAATCTCACATGGTCAGGCACAAACACATACATTGGAGTAATACCAAGTGGAACCAGCAGGTTATATACATATACATGCACATACACATACATATACATCATATACATATATGAAAATTAAATAAGAGGTCATGAATTTGAGATTTTGAGATGGAGTCGGAGTCTGGAGAGAGGATGGTGAACATGATGTAAATACAGTACTCATGTGATATTCTAAAAAAAAAAAAATTAAGTTAAAAATTCACTTGGAATTTAAAAAAAAGAGAGAAACGTTTTCCTTGACAGTTCTAATGTAACTAGATTTTACATAGTTAAATATCACTTACAAGTATCACTCAAGTAGTGTTAGGACCCTACAATTTTCAAGTTAGTAATCTATTACTAACATGCAACTTCCTTGCTCACTTGCCAGACACAGCACACTCTTGAGTGGAGAGAGGTGACATCTAGCGGCTGGGAGTTGCACATGAACCTCAGGAGTCCTTCACTGCAAGAAATATCAGGCAGTTTCACCCCAAGAGAGGAAACTATTAAAAGCAATGAAAACTTTCACTTAACTTCTGCTCTTTTCTCTGCAGATAGGGTCAGCATCATACCTTCATGGAGCTAGGAGTAGGGTCCGCACAATTCCATAGTGACGTTGCAAGTTAAACAGTCTCTAGGGCTGGGGTGATGGCTCAGGGGTTTAGAGCACTTGTTGCTCTTACAGATGATCCTGGTTTGGATCCCAGCACCCACACACAACCATCTATAACTCCAATTCCAGGGAACCTGATACCCTCTTTTGACCTCTGCAGACACCAGGCATGTAACACAGTGCACACACAGGCATGCAAGCAAAATGCTCACATACATAAAAGAAAACAAATCTCATAAAATTGAAAAAAGAGTAAGTGTTTCTAGCAAGAGTCCACCTTCTTAGACTTTTGGGCTGTAAAGTGTTGAGTCAAATCTGTGACCAACTTGTGTTTGGGGAAGGTTTTTGCAGCATCCTTTCCCAAGCTTCTCCTCTGCAGGCAGCATCCACTCCAGACTTCTCTCTAGCTCATGTTTCTCCTCGCCTTTTTGCTGTATCTTGCTGTACAATTTTATATAGTTCATCTTGTGTCCCTGCTGGAAAATAAACACCTGACCCTGTTCGGGTGTTACAGTTTTTATTACTACCATGAACAGCCACACAAGTTTTCATCTAGATGTGTGCTTTCCCTGAGATTTTTTGTGATTACTTTTCATAGAAAGTTGTGCCTCATTTTTTTTTGTTGCTGAAAACTTCATTATTATCTTCTCAAACTTCTGTGAAAAGAAAAAAATATATTCTATAAGATAAATGGTAATGTTATAGATTAGTTTTAGAGGAGTTTGTTTTGATATAAGATCATAGGTTTTATTTCAGACACTCTTCTATGGTCTCTGCATTAGCTCCTGGCTCCAGTTTGAGTTCCTGCCTTAGCTTCCCTTAATGGATATATGTTTGTGTATATATATTTGTATGTATATATGTATATATATATGTATATATATATGTATATATGTGTGTGTATATATATATATATATATATATATCCCAACTAAATCCTTTCATCCCCAAGGTGCTTTTGGTCAAGGTGTTTCATAACAGTATAACAGAACAGTATAAAATAACAGTAATAGTAACTCTAATTAAGATAGTAGTTCTGAGTCTTTAGATGTGAGTATATAGCCTGGAGTAATTTCGGAAATCAGGAAGGTAAAAAGGGAACAGGAGACAGTAGGACACGGGCTCTATGATGGGAGGAAAGGAAGAGGGGGCATTTTAACTGGACTTGGGGGAGGGAAAATAATGCAGAGGGTTAGGGAGAGAGTGGAAATAAATAACACTAAGGGTGTTTGAAGAAAACGTAGGGAAAATTATTTTATGTTAACTTGAAAATACATTATCTATTAACTAGTGTTCATGTATATATGCATATATTATACATAAAATATAATTAAATAAAGCTGACACTGGTAAATGGATAATGAAAAGGTGGCACATATTCACAATAGAATTTTTATCCAGCTATAAACAGATAAGAAAATTGCAGTCAAATAAGTGAAGCTGTAAAAAATGTATACTGAATGAAGTAACCCAGGCACAGACAAATGTATGTTGTCTCTCATATGTGAATTTCAGCTTTTTATCACTAATTTTGTGCACTTAACTTAGAGTTCCTATAGATTACAGAAGTTGGGAAAAAGCCACTGGGAAGGGGTGCCTTAAGATGGGTGGGATAGTAGATCAGATCATAGGTGATATGAAAACAGAGAGGGGGATGTTAGGGTTGGAAAACTTTAAACAAGGCGAGCATGGGAGGATAATAGAGATGGGGGTGGGAAGGGAGAGTCAACCAAAACAAGGGGGATCTGAAAAAACTTCCTGCAGCCTTTCAGACTATCTTGTGTTGCCCTTATATGGAATCATCACTTTCCAGGTTCCTGCAAACCTTTAATTCCAAGATTCCTGAAAATCCTCTAACAGCTTCTGGTAATGTTCTTCTTACATCCCACAAGCAGGACAGGTACATGCTCTACCATTTTGTTGATGTCACCACATAGGAGTTGTCTCAACCTCTCTAGCACCTATAACACAATTAATCAATTCTGGGTACCATCTACCCAATGTGACTAACACAGAGTACATGGGGATTTCCAAATAACATCTCTCTTTTGAATCTTCTTTTTGAGAATGGTTAGCTTAATTACTCAGTGGCTGAAACCAGAACAGTATCTTTTCTCATTTTTTTGGTAGGGCATCAGCCAATTATCAAATCCCACAGGTACAGTGCAGCCTTCTAAGAATCACCTTATCATCCACCCTTCCTAAACTTTCTGTTCCCAAGTTAGTTCAGGCCTTTGTAACATTTCATATTGATAATTGCCATGTGTCCTGACTGGATAAATTGTATCTCATTTCTACTCTCTCTACTTCCTATAAGCATTTACTAAAATCACTCATGTTTATCTCAATAGCCCTAGGACACGTGGCATTTTCTATCTCCTGATCTTACAGTTGTAAACTCTTTCAGCATAAAGAATCATGTATACCTAGCTTTGTAGACTACAGCAAGAGTTGAAAAAATGAATATTAATGTCTGAAAGAGACTCGTAAAACTACTCTCATGGTAATATTACATAGTAAAGAAGGCATGGCAATGTAGCATCCAACAGAAGATCTTTACATTTAACCATCAAGAGCATGAATGTGTGTGTATATGTATATATGTGTGTGTGTAACTACTTAGAAACTTTTAAAAAAACATGAATTATCTTTCTTGCCTCTTTATCTCTGCCAGTGAAATTACAGCCCACATTTCAAGTCATATTTCAATATCTAACTTGTCTGGCTCCTACTCATGAAGCCATGATATATACCTATAAGTTCAGCACTGAGTTATAAAATAAGTAGAAATCTCTAAATCATGATAATGCTTATCCTGGCACAAAAGGAGGGCAATGCAGATGTTAGGAGGAAGACTCACTCCCAACAGAAGCTACAAGCAGTGTGCAGCTGAGAAGCTGAGGAACCTCTCTCCCTCTACTCATTCACCTGTCAACCCATTGGGTTTGCATTTGCCTGAAAGTAACATACTCCATCCAACCATAGCTCAAGCCAATATAATATTCATTATTTCACAAACATGAACATCCATGGGGCACGAATCATGCCTTGATTTATAGAACCACTTTTACTCATAATAATTTGATTCAGTGTTTTAGTGGCCAAATAGAACATCAAACAGTATGTTGGATAGTTTTATGTCAACTTGACATAAACTAATCTGAGAGGAGAGGACCCAAATTAAAATAATGCCTCCATAAGATCAAGCTGTAGGTAACCCTGCATGGCATTGTCTTAATTAGTGATTGATGGGGGAGGGCTCAGCCCATTATTGGTGGTGCCATCCCTGTGCTGGTAGTCAAGATTCTATAAGAAAGCAGACTGAGAAAGCCATGAAGAGCAAGCCAATAAGCTACACCTCGCCCTGGCCTCTGACATAATAGCCTTCAAACAAAAGCTAATCAGAAGAGCTAGAGAGGGACACTTCATTTTAATCAAAGGAATAATTAATCAAACTGAAATTACTATCCTAAACATCTATGCACTGAACTGAAGCACCCAGTTTCATAAAAGTAAAACAATAACAAAAACCAAAACAAAACAGATTAAAAAAAAACCCTACTACTAGAATTAAAGATTCAGCTTATTATCAATCAATGGTTAGTATAGGTGATTTCAATACCCAAATGTGAACTGAACACAGACAACACCAACGGACATAGCGAAGGGGACAAGGAAAAGCCCATAAGGCCTCAATTTCATGCAAATAACTAAAGGCAACTGAAGAAAGCTAGGAGTGGGAGAGGTAGACTTCCCTAGGAGAGAAGACATCAATTGGTTGTCCAGTGCCAAATGGTCAGCCCTGAAAATATACATGCAGGTAACATTATACAGACTAAACAGGTTATATTTAGGAATAAATATATATAAACACATATGCATGTGATAATAAATAGAGGAAAAAGAGGTCACAAATTCAAAGGAGAGTGGAAATGGGTCTATGGGAGGATTTAGAGGGAGAAAAGGGAAGTGAGAAATGCTGTAATTATATTATAATCTCAAAAATGACATTAAAAATGAAAACAAAAGTTATTAAAGTAGCATATACTCCATAGTACGTACTCTAGTTTTCTGTATCTTCAGGCTCTTCGTCGGTGAACACATTATTGATGCTGTGAGTCGCTTCATTTAAGTTAGATGCCCCATGGACAGCATTTCTCAAAATGTCTATTCCATATTTGGCTCTGAGGGAATCTGGGGAGAGCAGTTTTGCTTCTTCTGGGTCTACTGGACCAACCATTCGCCTCCATTCTGCAACAGCATTCCACTTGGTCAGAACCATAACTACAGACATGCCCCTGCAAATAGCAATTCTTTTAGAAGCCAGACTTCTTCAAGGGCAAGGGTTGCTCACACAGCTAAAGACAGGATGCTTCTGGTCCACGCAGAGCACTTTTTTCCCCTAATTAATATGACCACATGCTTTCTTGCTTTCTCCTTTTCCAACAAGTTTTGTGTCATTTGAATGCTGTAGTTTAATTCTAGAGAATGAATGTGAATAGATTCATGTGTTTAATACTTTAGAGACCACAGAAACATTGTCATGGACCCAGGACTTTTTGCTTCACATTCACCCTTCAGAATCTAGTCTTTTAGGGGTTGCCTCCACTGCAGAAAGCCACCTTGTACAGATCACCCTCATTTGAGGATGGACTCTATCCAGTGATTGGTTCATATAAGGTGCAAAGATGTCTGGCCTCAGTTCAGTGCAGAGCCACTCAGATGGCTATAGACATCAGTCAGCAGAGACTTTAGTCAAGTCTGCAGAGCACAGAGTACCTTTTCCTCTTACCCCTCTCGACCTCTCTTTTCTTCCTTCCACACAATCGTCTAAATACATAGTCTGAACCATGAACTCTGCAGCCCAGGGAATGTAAGCTACAACAGATTCACCTGGAGCTTTGCTTTCTTAGCGATAATGGTCAAGTTTTCAGTCTCTTCACTTCCTCTGTGGTTGATCTTATGGTTTTTCTCTCCATGTCACAGATAAGGAAAATTAAGCATAGTTCTGCACTGGCTAAGCAGGAATTTGGACCTGACAGCCTCTACATCTAGTGAGAAACTACTAAAAAAAAAGGTAGAAGGAGGAAGGGACAGGGAAGGGAGGAAGAAGGGGAAATACAGTAAAAATAAGCAAACTCTAAAAGCTGTCTTTTCATGAATCAGATTAGGTAGAAAGTTGTTAAATTATAATTTGTGTTCCCCATCCTTTCTATAATGTACAATTACCACTTCTACAATACAAACAAGTACATTTCAGAAACTTACGAATCTAAGGCTTCCAATACATTTTTATAAAACTCTTTTCCTGTTATTTTGAAATAAATTTTGCTTGCATTCTCTGCAGACAGGTGTATTTTCTTCAGCTGGGTCAGCTCAAATCCTGCCTCTTTAATGGCCTTCAGGATCTCCACTAAGGAAGCAAACATTAGATAAACAGTGTCGACCATTCGCTTCATGTTCATGATATATGTTCAAGGAAATCAAAATGACAGAAGAAAATAATAGTTCACGGTGCATCTTATGGTTTATATACACAAAGCTGCAGCCAGAAGACCTTCAGGATATTAGCATGAATGTCCCACTTTGATCAACTGATGGAGCACCAAAGAGAAAAGGCGATCTGATGGTATGCTAAGTGTGAGGACTGTGGTGGTTAGAATGAAAACGGCCCCCACAGTGGCACTATTAGGAGGTGTGGCCTTGTGGGAGTAAGTGTGTCACTGGAGAAGGGCACTGAAGTTTGAGAAGCTCAAGCCAGGCCGTTTCGATCATTCCTGCTGCCTGCAGATCTGAATGTAGAACTCTTTCCTTCTGAAGCACCATGTCTGTATGTGTGCTGCCATGCCTCCTGCCATAATGAGAATGCACTAAACCTCTGAACTGTAAGCCAGCCCCAATTAATGCTTTCCTTTAAGAGTTGCTGTGGTCATGGTGTCTCTTCACAGCAATAGAAACCCTAACTAATACAAAGACATATTTTCATTTCTATGCCCTAAATGTCCAAGAACATCTTACGTGAACTGTACTGTGGGGAGAGCCAAGGTGAACTTTCTTGTCTGAAGCTGAAAGGAGCTGCTGAGTGCATCAGTACACTGTAAGAACCTGTAAGAATCTCAGCACAGCCTGACTATTGAAATCTGAATTCTTGAGACCAAGAGGAGTCAACTGAAAGACTTGGACCTTTCTAGTAAAGGAAGAGGGTAGAGGGGAGGGGCAGGATGCAGGGGAAAAGGGGAAGAGGGTAGAGAAAAGGGAAGAAGATGATATTTTCCTCCAAATAAAAAACACCCAAAGGTCCTAGCCTGGGAGGAACAGTGATAAACCTAACCTACAGGCAACCTGAAGAAGGCTGAGCCTTTCCTGCTGCCAAAGAGATAGCCAGCATCTACTCCAGAAGACTCTTTAGTAACAAATGTGAACAGAGTACAAAGCATACATCAGAAATGAGCCAAGCCTATAAGCTTATCACAAGAAAGTGAAATTATGAAGAGTAATGTGCGTATCTCCTTAACCACAAGCCAGGAAACAGTTCTGTCTGGAATCTGAGTATTTTTAATTTTAGAAATATTGGGTTTTGTGTTAGGCTTGGACAGAACAAGGTGCTGTCACTGACTAGGTAAGCAGGGTATCTTGTTTTTTTTTTTTTTTTTTTTTTTTTTTTTTTTTTTTGACTGCTGTGATCAAACACCATGATTGCAAATAACTTGAGGAAAAGAGGGTTTATTTCATCTTATATTTCCATGTCATAGTCCACCATTGAATGAAGTTAGGGCAGGAATTCAAGAGGCAGAAAATGAAGCAGAAACCATGAAGATAAGCTTCTTACTAGCCTGCTTCCCTATGGCTTGCTAAATCTAGTTTCTTACTCAACTTAATACCATCTTCCCAGGAGTGGCACTGCCCAGGGTGAGTTAGCCCTTCCCACATCATCCATCAATCAACAATCAAAAAAATGCCCTAAAGAATGGCTTGCAGTCTAACCCTGGTGAGGGTGTTTTCCTCAACTGAACTTCTTTCTTCTTAAATGAATCTAGCTTGTGTCAAGTTGAGAAAACACTAGTCAATGGAATTTACCTCTTGCCAATTTGACCCACAAACACGTCACTATCCAACTGCAGCCTTTCTGGCCTCATTTTTCCTCTAGATGTCATGTTTACATTAATACCATAATAGCAAACATCGCAACTTTTAAAAGTCCCAGTCTTTTAAAAACTCAGTCTTTAAAAAATACCCAAAGTCTCAAATTTCAAGGCTCTCTAAAATATCCAGTCTCTCTAAAACTTTAAAGTCTCTCTAAACTCCAGAGTCTCTTTAAACGTTCAAAGTAAACTGTGAGCTCCTGTTAAAATAAAACAAAAAATTGAGGTAAATTCTTTCTTATTCCAAGGAGGAAGAATCAGGTCACAGTCACAGATCAAATCAAAGGAAAACAAAGTTGAACAGTGTGAAAGTCTCAGTGCGTGATGTCTAAGAACTACCCACAAGCCTCTGGGCTCTAGAGACCTGTTCCTTTGGATTTGTTATTTGCAGCACACAACAGCTTGTGTCATAGACAGGTCCACTCCACTCCGTATACACCACTGTCCTCAGTTGTCATACCTCAGTATTGCTATCTCCAGAATGTTGGGGTCTCTGCTGCAAATGGGCTACACATCACCAATAGCCTCCCTGGACTCTTTCAGGGACCCTGACCTTGCCACATAGTGCCAAGTCTCAATGTCTCTCCATTACACTTCAGTCTTCAGGCTTCTACTGTAACTAAGGCTGTACTTTCACCAGTGGACTCTCACTATGCCAAGCCTCGGCTACTTTCCATGATAACTTTATGCCATCAAAATCAGTAACTCCTGGGAGACTCTTACACATTACCAAATTCAGCTGCCACCACAAGGTACAGCCTTGACCACCTCTGTCATGGCTTCTGTTTTCTGACTGTGAGGAAACACTCCTAGAAGATTTTTCACCTCAGTGAGGGTGGTCTTTCCTTAATCACTGCTAATTTCTCAGCACTAACCAGCCATCAGTTGTCCTAACAAAGCAAAAGTTTTACTTTAGTGGTGTTGGTCTCTTGTTAATCACAGTTCAGCTACAGTTAACCAGACACCACTGATTCTTAACATGAAATAGCATATAACTAGCCAGAGTAGTGTCTTTGCTTCCTTCTGAAACTTCACGGGCCAGACCTTCACCATCGTGCTGCTCTCAACATTCTTATCTGCCAAGATACCACAGAATGGGCCATTAAACTCTGAGCTCTTGATGATTTCTCCAGTACAAAGTTCCAAAGTCTTTCCACGATCCTCCCCAAATCATGGTCAGTTCTGTCAAAGCAATAATCCACTCTCTGGTGCCAACTTCTGTCTTAGGGTTCGCGTTGCTGTTATAAAAACACTATGATTGAAAATAGCCTGGGGTGAATAGATTTATTTCCTCATATACTTCTGCTTTACAATCCATCATCGAAGGATGTTAGGGCAGGAACTCAAGAGGCAGGAACGAAGTAGAAGCCCTGGAAGAACACTCCTTATTGACTTGCTCCCGATGACCTGCTCATCCTGCTTTCTTATGCAACCCAGAACCATCTTCCCAGGGGTGGCAACATTCGCAGTGAGATAATCTGACTTATCTCTGTAATTAATCAAGAAAATGGCTCTTTGTGTATAAGTCACCTTTTCTGGCCTGATTTCAGACCCACCAGCCCAAGAACCACCTTTCCTGGATAGGTCCAGAGCCTTCTTTGTGTTAGGACCACCTTTCCTGGGAAAGTCACTTCTTCCCTTTGGTACCCCTCACTGAAACCCCCCTCTACCTGAAAACCAATGATCCTAGTTCCAAACCTGTGTCTTTGAATCCATTTTATGCGTGAAACCCCTTGGCTTGACTAGTTCTAGACCTATGGCTTGGGAGCCATCTTCCCTAGTGGAGTTCAACAGCTTATCAACCAGCTTTACCTGGCCTCGCTCAGGTCACACATCTCTTCCATTGGCCCAATCCAAGGAAGTCTAGACTATCATATTAGACACACCACCAAAAAAGAGTTCCACATGCCCAGGTTAAATAGAAAAAAAACCAAGCAACATGAATGGCCAAAACAGTATGTCTCCCATCAAACCCGGCAGTCCTACTGAAGAACCCAAGGACACTGACAAGAACAATCATAAACTTTCTCAGATAACTCAGTGAAATTAAAGAAGTTCCGAAGAAACAATTTTTCTGAACCTCAAGGGGATAGAAGTAAGTGATGGAGTGATGTCCGAAAAAATATAAATGCACATCCGAGGGAAAGAATAGAGATAATTCAGGATCAAAGCTGAATTCAATAAAGAGAGAGAAACATGGAAGGGGCCACAAGTCAAAATAAAGATAAAATTGAAAAACTTAATATCCCAATTAGAAAATTCAGGAAGAGAGTCTTCTTATAGAGTGAATCAAGCAGAAGATAAAATGTCAGGACGTGAAGATAGAGTAGATGCTTACTTCTTTGTTCAGGTGTCACGTGAGGCTTGATTAACGCCAGTGTGCTCTGAGGAGGGAAGTAGTGTTCTATGTCCTTCTCAGCTGCCTCTTTTGAATCGCTTCCATAGAACTGGTTGATAGGAAAATTTCCTGTGGCAAACTCTACACATAAACTTTGAAAAAGAAGCCATGTTAAAAATTGAATGTAGTGTATTTCAATGCAATGTAATACACTACTTTCTTAAGTTGGTAAAAGGAAAAAAAAACAACACCCATTCCAGATTGAAGTGCTGTGCAAAAGGAAGTAATTAGCTGGTGAGTTGGATATACTATGTCCTTTCATGGAGGGAGCAGCCACTAGGAAGAAAATATGTGAACACCTAAAGCCCATTGTTAATGGATAGTACCAAGGAAAACTGTGAAGAACAGGGACCCCTGCCGTGAATAGGCCTGGACTAGAATCCTGGCTAGCTGCATGACCTTGTTTGGTAAGATTAAAGTTCTCTGTATACTGGTGTTAATGTTAATCTTTACTTTTTTTTTTTTTCACTATTTCAAAACTCCAATGATCCATTTAAGACTTTGCAGCTGTGATCACTTTTCTCAGGGTAATTTGTCATAAACTGTGGTTATGGTAGGTATTTATTTTAGTAATCAGAGAAGAGCCGTTATGTGGGTTCTTAGTTCCCAGGCCCAAGTAAAGCACCCAACCTTGTCTTGCAAAGCAGGCAGTTACTCAACCAGGAACAGAAGCTTTCCTGAGAAGCCCTCTCAGACTAAAAGTATACTTCCCGTATCAGCATTTAAAGAGATTAAACCGCATTGCATGAACAAAGGTAGGGCACCGTGATGTGAACGGTACCTCTCTGGATTAGATGCATAAGCTTCATCAAGAGTTTTTGGTCCTATTAACTCTTTCCAATAGTCCACAGCATTTTGTCTTAATAGGACAAGGACATAAGATGAATTGCTGTTAGGAAAAAAAAAACAAAAACAAAAACCAAAAATTAATGAAAGAATGTCTTAGTAACTAATGACATACAGAGAACACAATTGTGTGTTGCTAAACTGGCTGCATGTCAAATTATCTATAAGGAGTCCAACATTAATATATATTGGCATCCACACAAGAGCATACTTAGAGGAGATGGGAAGAGAAGAAGGAAAAGGTGGGACCCCAGTTCTCTAGAGTGGTTTCTTCCAAGTTTTCATGCTCTGGTTGGTGTATGTGACCTTGCTGGACTCTTGCCTCAGCTGCATTTCAGTTGCTCCTCTAGTTAACTGTCAACTTTCTATCATCTCATTTCTTCTCCAGGACGTGTGACATCGAAGGTTGTCAAAGCCCCCAAGCAGTCATTAGACTGCCCAAGGCGTCAGGCAGGTTTCAGCTTGGACTTGGTGATATTGCCCACTCTGGAATTCTTCGTCCAAGGAAGGGAGAGGAAACAGGTATTTGAGCAGAGAATGAGGACAGTCACAAGACTGACAAAGACACAGACCAGAAACTTTTCTATAGAATTTAGAAAGTTTGCCAACCTGATCAAAAGAAAGTTTAAGAAGAGGCTGAAACAAGCAGAAAATAGATCACAACTCTCTCCCTGAACACAGCTTTACCTGGATAAATCTGATATAAGTTTACTAAAATACTCTTCATTCTCGAGGCTCTTGAACGCTGTTCTTCCATCATCCTCTGATAATACAATCTGCCTCTGCATCAGTATGGTGAACCCTTGACTGTGAATAATGTTGAAAGCATCATCTAAATAAAAAGTCAGGGCAAAGTAAGTTTCAAACTTGCAGATTCCTGGCTATTACACACAATATATGGTACAGTGCTGTGAGGTATCTTATGTGTCTAAATTTTCTTGCAAAATGTAAAAGTTCACAAAAACAACTTCTTAGGTTTGAAGATGAATGGCATTTCTTAATATATCAATTATAATGTTGCTTCAAACTTTTTGACAACATAGTAACTACTCACAAAGACACAAGGAGCCTCAACAACTATTTGCTTTTGCCAAGCATTCACTGTGTGTGCGTAGATATGTGACAACCTGAATGGAAATGGCCCCCACCAAGCTCATGTATTTGAACATTTGGTCCCAAGTTGGTGGAACTGTTTGTGAAGGATTAGGAGGTGTGGCCTTATTAGAGGACATATGTCACTGGTGGCAGGCGTTGAGGTTCCAAAAACCCATGGAATTTCCAGTTAGCTCTCTTTCTGAAGACCAGAAGTAAACTCTTCGCTATTACTGTAAGCACCATGCCTGCCTGCTTCTTGCAATGAATCCTGCCGTGATGGTCAATGGACTCACCCTCTGAAAACCTAAGCAAACACCCTATTAAATATTTTCTTTTATGAGTTGCCTTGGTCATAGTATTTCTCCACAGCAATATAAAAATAACTAAGGCAAGATAGTTATCTAAATATTTAACCAATTCAAGTATAAATCTTTATAAAGAGCAGGCTATTATTTTACTTGTATATTTGGGGAGAAATAAGATGACTAAATATCCAAAATGTGTTTGTCCATCTCTTTCTCACTATCCTGCTTCTTCGTTGACAGCGAGAAATTCAAGCACTTTGCTGTTCTTCCGCGTGCTTAGTATGGAGATGGGGGTGGTATACAACATTTAAAAAGAATATGTTGAGATGTTTCTGAAAGATGTACCTAAGAAAATCTCCCTGTTCTACACTGGCTTTCTGCTTTGAACAGTTGAGGATATAATGCTGGGGTCTATAGATAGCACTGGATAAAGCAAAAATATAAATCTTAAATCAGAGCTCAGGCAGCGTTATGTCTGGTTAATAACTTTTAACAGTCATCTGATTCAGAGAATGTAAACGAAGGAAGGTGTAGACAAGGACAATCAACCATCACTTTAAGTACGTATAGTTTCATTAGCTGCAACAGCTCACCTTTCCAGAATAGCTTCCCTCAGCTTTGTTCACATATTGTTGTAAGATGCTACCCTGTGCCAATTGCCTGAGAGGTAAACATCATTTCTTAAATGACTAAAGGTCATTGCTAAGCAAATCAAGTTACATTAATATATAGGATACTACACAGATTTTATTCTCTCCTAACAATTGTTTGTTGCATTTGGGTTTATTAGATTTATTTTCTGTCTATCATTGGAGAGAAAAATATATCAGGATGCATTTTCTTGGCCTTGATAAGAGCCTTATTTTTAATGTCAGTAAGAAAAACAAATACAGAAGTCATTATCTTTCTTATATAGAAATTGAATATAGAAGAGAGAAGTCAGCAATAGTCCAAACAGGGAGTGATTCTAAAAAGTATTCGTGTACTAAAACAGCAATAACCACAGAAAAACTGATATTTGCTGAGGGCATACTTTGTATCAAATCATTTGATTCTGTTTGCCTAAAAAACAAGTTAATAAGAAATATTAAAAGAAAGATTCATATTAAATAGAAGATATGTAAATAAACCAAATAAAGTTACAGTATATTTTTGAAATAATGAGAATAATGAATATGATATTTTTATTTATTTTCATGTGTGTATGTATGTTCAAGCATGTTTCATGTGTTCCTATTTGTGTGAATATATGTGTACATGCCTGTGGAGAGCAGAGGGAAACCTTGGATATTGTTTCTCAGGAAGCTGCCCACTTTGCATTTTGAGACAGGGTGTCTCATCAGGACCTGGGGCTCACCAAGTAGGCTAGGCTGCCTGACCAGTGAGCCCCAGGGATCCATCGATCTTCATATTTCTAGTGCTGAAATTACAAGACTGGACCACCAGACTTTTTCTATAGGTGCCTGGGAAGGAGGCCCTTATGCTTGCACGACAAGCATTTCGCTGGCTGGGCTAGCACCCAAACCCCAAACATGTCAGTGTTACCTAAATTAAATAAGCCACATGGGCTTTACTTTGAAATTTCTTGAAGTGATCCAGAACAATAAAATACAAAACTTAACAAAACTTTGTTGAAAAAGAAGCTTCTAATAAAATTCATAAGGGAAAGAAAAGCTGATTTTTGTTTAAGCAAAATCATTTTATAAACTCTTCAAAAGGGTTAGATTTCTGGCATTGACTAGAGTATATTTGCTTTCTTTAGAAAAATGGAAAGAATGGAATGTGTCAATCGCTCAGTAATGGGAGTCTGCTGCTCAAATGCAGTCCAAACCAAGGCATCTGATATGGAGAGATAAATCATGTTAGACATGAGAGAGACAGAGGGAGGGAGGGAGAGGGAGAGAGGAAGAGGAGGAGGAGGAAAAGTCTGACTAGGAGTTCTGGCATTATATACATGAGAGGAGTAAGTGGAGGGGAGGCTTAGAAGCTTCCAGAGACAACACACAATCTGTGTTAAAAAGGCATCTATTGCAGGGAACAGAGAAATAAGGTACCAGCTATGGATACTAAGATTCAGTGAAGGCCTTTTTGGGTTTTGTGTGTGTGTGTGTGTTTGTGCATGTGTGATTGAAATACATTTGTTAACATGTTGGAGTACATTTCCGTAGTTCTGTAGTAACCAGAAAACTTCAGTCTTGGGAAAGAAAGCAGTGTTGAGGGGCGTCTACAGGCAGACAGTCCTTGGGAAACAGAGACACCGTGCCTGGAATAAGAAAGGGCTAGGCATTTGGTGGCTCATATACAGCAAAAAGTTATCTCTTTTGGCCAAGGATAATGCCTTTCCATTTACAGAGTAATAAGGCATTAGTAAATGAAAATTCCCTCAGCTTCCTGTCACTAGTACTAATCTAATCTTCAGATCCTGGGCATCTCTT
This sequence comes from Cricetomys ansorgei, assembly GCA_026225945.1. NCBI lineage: Eukaryota > Metazoa > Chordata > Mammalia > Rodentia > Nesomyidae > Cricetomys > Cricetomys ansorgei. The sequence goes on along the minus strand of JAMJFZ010000464.1, from coordinate 14,974 downwards.
CCTCTTACTGCAGAGAAAAAGGATCTTCTCTCTGAGGCTAACTATCACATTTATAGAAATCGTTTCTGCCTGCCTCTATTTACAATCAGTTCTTCAGCTAATTAATCATATGGCACAACTTAAATGCAAAAACCTCAAAAGTTAAGTATAAGGTGGATGGTATGAGGGGGAGGAGATGACCTTGGTGAAGTATTCCATGCTGCTAATCTCACAGCATTAAGCTTTCCAGAATATTCTCACTACCTAGAAGATTATTACACACATACCAAAGAACATGAAGTACAAGTACATAGACTTTTATCATGCTTGAATGTAAATATTTTGTTTTAAAATAAAGACATAAATCTTTAAGTTGTAATGTTAAACTGAAAAGGAATATATTAAAAATATACTAAAATCTCTCTCTCTCTGTCTCTCTCTCTCCCTGTTTGTGTGTGTGTGTGTGTGTGTGTGTGTGTGTGTGTGTGTGTGTGTCTAATTCCCAAAAGGAAGTTCACCACGTTTCTAGTTAGTGAAACTTTATGAAAACTATGATTCCTTTTAAATTCTATTTTCCAAATATTATTAAATGGTTAATGTTGTTTATATAAGGTCACTTCTAAATGATATTTTTCAAACATGATCTTTGAAGAATTTTTAAAATGGAAAACGTGTTTTAATTGTGTTAAGTTGCTGAAGCAGGTTGGGAGAGTGCAGAGGCACAGCCCTCCGGATGATCAGATCAGGGCCATATGTGCTAAGACATTTGTTGAAAGCATCCAGAAACGTTCCTTGTGGTACCTCTTGGAGGTGGTTGAGAATTGTACACGGTAAGATTTTGTTACATACGTCAATGGGGTGTCATGTGATGCTCCAGTATATACATACATTGTGTCATCAGGTTAGGCATACTCATTCTCAGCCTCTCACTTGGACTTCTCACACCTAACTACAATGTCATGGAGCTTTCTCTGGGTCACCCTCCCCCTATTTTCCCAGCCTCCAGTAGTTACTATTCTCTCAGTTTCTGGAAGGTCATCCATTTAAGATTCCACATACAAATAAGGTCCTTCAGCACTTTTCTTTCTGCGCTTGGCTTGTTTTCCTTAATGTAGTTATCCCTACCTCTACCCATGCTTTTTTAAGTGACACACTTATTGTTATCTGAATGTATAATTACAATTCTACTCGTGTGTGTGTGTGTGTGTGTGTGTGTTGCATTTTTAATCTATCCACTGTTTTATGGTAGGTTGCTTCCATTTCTTGTCTCTTGTGAACAGCACTATAATAACAAGAGTATGCTTGTCTCTTTGACATACTGATTTCATTTCTCTTGGATATACACCCAGGAGTAGAATTCTGGGTAATAAGGTAGTTTTTTCAATTTTTAATTAAAAAATGTAATTTTTACTTTCAATTATCTTTATCTGTGTATGTCTGTGTATGTGTTTGTGCATGTGAGTCCAGGTAGCAGAGAAGGCCAGAGGTGTAGGATCCCTCTGGAGTGGGAGTTACAGATATTTGTGAACCGCCTGATGTGTGCTCCAGGAAGTGCATCCAGATCTTCACCAAGAGCAGCACACATTCCCAACCCCACAGCCATCTCTCCAGCCCTTGTTTTCAAATTTTAAAAGCCCCTGGGAACCCAGGATGCATATACTAGTTCACATTCACAGCAAGAATGCCAGGGTCTCCCCACATCCTCAAAAGCAGCTGTTACTTTCCTAATCAGAAAAACCCCCACTCTTTAATTACTTCAAAAATGAGTTTGCAGGAAGTCTAGGTAAGACACTAACCATACTTACACTATTTTCACCGAAAACACCCAGAATGCATATAGCAACTCTCTGAAGACACTGGAAATTGATACACGAGATAGACTTCAGAGGGGGCCTCATGCTTGCGCGCACGCATATGCTCGTGCGCACCTGTTATTATTTTGCTTGGGTTTTTTAAGGTACTTTTGGTCAGTTGGTTGGTTTTAGTTGTTGTTTAGAGAGAAAACTAAGGAAAATGAAGTTGGATAAGCAGGAAGGTGGAGAGACTCTGGGGGGAGAGAGGAAAAAATATGATCAAAACATATCAAAACAAAAAACTTCAAGCCAATAAAAATAAAAACCTCAAAGAGAATCAGATACTAGGTGAGTTTCCTGGGACGTTTTTGTCTCTGTCACTCAGATGAGATCCAACAATTGAGCATCAAAAGCAAAAACAAAAAGCATTTGAGACAGTACTGACTTCCTTCTGGGGCCAAAGTAAAGTCTATCGAGGCTTTGAAGGAGGAGATAACTCTTTCCTCATAAGTTCAGCCAAGTGAGAAGCCAAAATCACAGTATGTTTTGGTGGACTGTCCAGTATGCAGAGGTGTAACACGGGTGGGAACAGATGAGAAGCCATCGAAAAGGACATGCTCATTTTTAACGTTATTCCATTCCATCCCAAGTGGGAAAATACAATCTGTTAGTCATTTAAATATTGTTTTATACATAATCCATAGACTGATTGCTATAAGAAATATATAAATTATACATATCTACTTAAATTAAGTTAAAATGAGGCACTTAAAAATCATGCAAATTCTAAAAGGAAGCAGGAAAAAGGAAACAGATGACAATTCCAAATTGATACTGACATTTAATTTAAATGCCATAAACACAGCAATTAAAAGGCAGATGTTCAGAATCAATTTGGTTTTAAGACTACATTCTGTGCTAATTTCTGGTGAAGAGACCAAGTGACAATCAAAATGATTATGATGAGCTTAGGTACAAAATGTAAAAAAAAAAAGGAGCCCTGGTGTCTCTGAGGAAATGCAGGAAATAAAAAGAAATGACGAGAAATGCTTTTAACATTTATATTATTACACTCATCCCCTGACACCCTTATCCTCAGTGGACTCGTCTCAAGGTGTTCAGCTGTGTCACTCTCCTCTAAGCATAGCATGTCCATTGTTGTCCTGGAAATGGAGCACTGTGGTCACCAACACAAGACCTTCATGAGACCGGACCACTGATATCCCCTTGTGGGTCTCATAAAGCTCCAGAGGTCCATGAGGTTCACAGGATATATGAGGTCCCCTCCTAAAAGGTTCTATTATAAGTAGTAAACAGTTTCTGGGGAAAGAGAGAGAGAGATTCTCCCTTGGTACAGCTACGCATGGATTGCCTATTCCTCTGTAACTAACACCAGAGAAAGCGACTAATGCGCCAAGTTGGACTTAGGTATGATAATTTATTCTGTCTGTAATTGCTCTCTCTACCAGGGACAAAGGGAAATAGAACACTTAGAAGAAGTCATGTAATGCCAATGAATACCTGAAACCTCGGATACAACTGAGCCCTGTGTGTTGTTTCCTACATGTATGCTTATAAGAAATTAGCAATTACTAAATATAAAGTAGACGATTGTTTTTGGGGAAGGGTTCTGAAACAGTCTTACTCTGTAGCCCATGCTAGCATCGAACTCATGGTAATCTCACTGCCTCGGGTTCCAAAGTGCTAGGATTTCTTGAGTTGGCTACCCTACCCAGCTAAAATAGAGCAAAAATGTTTTAACAACTTGTTAACAGTGGTATAAATGTTATTTGTAAATGCTTCATCTCTGAATATATTTGTGCACAGTGCTCACTAAAACATTGCAGCTGATATCTGAAATGGCCACTGAAAGATTAGATGGCAGTTAGTACTGAGAAACTAAATGTGCCAAACTATTCCCCAAGGAAAATCCTTTAAGGAACCAACCATGGTTAGACAGACTATAGCAAAGTCACATGTTAAAAAATGCTTTGTACGTTCTTCAGCTAAAGACATTTTGTCCATTGTTATTGAGAAAGAGATGAATCCACATTAAAATCCTACCCACCAACTTCTTATTTTGTACTTCACTTCCTACCTTTCCTTTCCTCATAGACTTCTGGATATAGGATTGCCAGGGTCTTTTGTATGTTCATGCTTTTCATGGCTTTAAAATCAGGGAATAAGATGTCAATGAACCTAGAAATCTTAGTCGGATCATCCTCAACATCACAATACTCGGACATATGTTGTCGGTCCAAATATTCTTGCAAACTGTTGAAATCCAAAATATAATCTAAGATTACTATAGGTGTAATGTTAAAGTTAAAGGCCAGACCTGAAGATTTTTATGTTAATGAATTACTTCGAGTTAATAACATGATACAAAGCTTCTTTCTGCCCACTCGTTATCACTTTGAAAGTAACGCCTGCTGTTTCCAGAGCCCTTTGGCATCCACTGCATTCCTTTTGTATTGATTTGTCCTGTTTAAAACTTGAAACTAATGACATCATAACTTTGCTCAGGGGTAGAAGATTTGGGTAGTTTGCTGAAGGCTCTGGGTTCCAGGCCCAGCAATGCAATAGCAAACAAATTCTAGAATCACCTATTAACTAAGAAATATGAAGTGATCAAAAACCACAAGAAAAGCCACAGTTTATAGGGCAAGGAGGAAAATATCTTGGGACCCAGACAGAAAATGCAATAGCATTGGGATATAGAGAATCAGTGGACCTAGACACAAAGCCTTCAGATTCAGCTATTGAAGTGGCTTCTTACCCACCAAAATCCTTCAGGCACATCATGGAAAACTGTTGCACCAAATTCTGGCTCTTAGTCTTCAGCAGAATACAAGGCATGAAGAACAGCACATAAAACCAACATTCTGACAATTGCTTATTCATTTTGAAATATTTGAAAATGTAATACCAAAATATACATTTATTTTTTTCATCAGCAATTTTATACCAGTAACTTTCTTAAGTAAAATAGAGAGCCTAGAAGAAGGAAGAAAATGTGCAATGTTGGAGGATGGAGAGGGCTGGTTAAGACAATGTGGATTCTAATATACCCCCCACCCAGGCCCAAGCCTGAGACGATGAGGCCAGACAGTGTGCCAGGCTTAGAAAGGTAAACAGGAAAAGTTATTTTGTAAAGGTAGATGGAAGCATTGATTTTTCTTAAATTATTATTCTCATCAGCTCATGGCAAAAATACAGTTTATTCTTTGCTATTTCAATCCTCAGTCCTAGAGGGCTTCAGCCCTCTAGTTGTTCAGCTGCTGTGGCAGCTCAGCAAGGAAGACAACGAAGAGTTCTCATACATGCAAACTCTGCCAGACCTTAGAAGAGGGAACCACCATCATGACCAGTACCACCCTGGAGAGTAGACCAACCCCCCCACCGCAAAATCTGAGCTCAGGTGTTTTTATTCATTCGGAACTCCTCAGGTGTAGCTCATAAGCAATCAAACATCCCCACAGAAATCCAACACATGAAGACAATACAAATGCTCAGGTCTATGCATTCATTTTTCCAACAGTACACAAAAACAATTATTTTAAACACAACTAAAAACAAACTTCCACAATACCATGCACTCTAATCTTAATCCCAAACTTAGAAGGCTTCAGCATCCATACAATTTAATATGCAAACCTAAACCTAGAATGTTAGACCCTCCAAGACTTACTGCTGACTGAGTTCACTGTGACTAGATGTCTTCTGAACTACCTCCTTTCCTTTGATCTGCATTGTGAACTCTAAACTGTAAATCATAAACTGTCTGCTTCTGACTCGGCTTTCTCTCTGCTTATTTTAGATTGGTTCTGCTCTTCTTGGCTTCTCCTTCTGCCAGACTGAACTAATTCTCTTCTCTCCCTGAACTGACTGACTCTCTGAGCTGAGAGCCTCCTTTTACATCCTGAGAGTTGGACCTGGACATGTCCTCACTCTGACTGGATCTCAGACTTCGCTCTGATTCAAACTCAGAGTTTGGGGTTAAAGACATCACTACCACTGCATTCAGAGTATTTCATCCAGATTACACAGGCCTCTAAATGTGATCCCTTCATACAGATCTTTGGATGTGATTCCTTCATAGCTATCATACAGGCCTTTCAATGTGATCCTTTGCTAGAGCAGCCATGCTACTGGGTTAAAAGATTAAATATTCTTCTATATTATTCCCTTTCTAATTTTCTTGGCATAAACATTCATGGAAATCCCCTATTTTCTGAACATATAATATTGTAGATTGACTGAAAGGAAAACTTGTAGTAACTACATAGAAATACTAGGATTTTAGACATGTGGGCATTATGTTCCATTACCTAGTGACACATCATAAATGATAAAGTACTGGTCTTAGCTACCTGTCCCATTTCTTCTTTGTCTTCACAGGTGCAAAATTATCCTGAGCCTCATCTGGATGCTCAGCCAGTTCTTCACCTTCTGTATCAGACGGAAATTGAAGTTCTTCCTTGGGAACTTTTTCTTGCGATATAAGGAGCACACAACTTAGGCCGTTTATTAAAAAAGATACAAACTCTTCAAAGTCAGGCTAGAAAAGAAAATGAGAAGCTGTTTATCTCACGTTCCATATGAAGGTACATCAAAATAATGGGCACTGAAAAAAAAAAAAACAAAACAGTAAAATCTTCCCTTTCTATTCACTAGCAATGTTACATTATCCTTATAAACCTTCTGTTGGCAGGAACATTTTTCACAATGGATATTTACAGCTAGCAGAAATGATTTTAAAGTCAGTGTAGTACAACTACTTCCCAACACCATGATCCTGTAAATTAATTTGTAGGGCTGGTTAAAACACTCCCTCTTAAGCTGCACATAGACTCTTGGGCATAGGGTCTTTCCACTGAAGCCTGGGCCAGGGGCCCCAAACTTAAAGAAAACTGATTCTCTCCCAGCAGTTACAATTGCTAATATTCCTTAGCTAAAGGTGAGATTTTGTGTTCCCCTCCACTCTCCATGCTGGGATTTTTGTCTGGCTTCAGCTCTAGCAGGTCTTGTACATAGAGTCACAATCAAACTTAATGGCTGTTTTGCTTTGTTTTGTCTTTTAAAGAGGACACAAAGTTGGGTCAGTAGGAAGTAGGGCAAATATGGAAGGAGTTGGGAGAAAGGGGGAAACTGATTAAATATATTACACAAAATCTTCAAAGAACTAACACACACAGACTCAGAATGGGGGACTGGGAGAAAAGAAGGGGGAGGGAAAGGGAAAGGGAGGGGTGGGAGACAGAGGAGAAGAGAGAGGGGATTAGAAACTAGTGTTCAATCCTAGAATTTCTAGTTCAGTAACTGACAGTTGTATCCAAAATGTCCCCCAGTGGCCATATGCTAAAGGTTTGGTCACCAACACGTGATTGCTACTGGAAACAACGAACCATTTTAATGGCTTGTGACCCTAAACCTAGGCATGTCCCCCTGCCCTTGTACCCCCAATCAATTCATCCGAGTCCTTTCATTCAATGACTTTTTTAGCCACCGCTGTCTGGCAGTCCCAGAGTTCTTTATCCTGTTCAGCTCTTAGATCCCCTGACTGACCATAAGATACACGTCCCTTCTCCCTCATGCTTCCTTTCTGCCGTTCGAAGTAGGCCCATCATGTGGGCCCTGTCAGGGTCACTTCAGGTGAGAGGAAAATGAGGTCTGCAGTGAATAGGTGAGGCTTGCCTAGGACCAAGGAGAGAGAGAGAGAGAGAGAGAGAGAGAGAGAGAGAGAGAGAGAGAGAGAAAGAGGGAGACTCTCCAACTACCAGATGGAAAGCTGTTCGGTCACTGAGGTGTTTCCTTGAAGCAGTTACCAGGACACTGACATCTCCCCTCTATTACTTTTTGTTTCCTGGCATCATGAAGTGAGCATGAAATTCACCATGACCTCCTGACTGTGATGTCTGTCTCCCCACAAACACTAAAGTCATGGGTCCAGGGCACTATGGAATGAAATGTCTGGGAGTCATGAACCAAAGCGAACCTTTCCTCCTTTGAGCTTGACTTGCTCAGGATGTTTGTCACAGCGATGGAAATGTGACTAATGCGACAGTCCCCGGTGACATCCCTAAGGTGGCTTTTCTTAAAAGAACGTAAAGTATTGGTGACACTGCTAGCCAAATTCTTTATTTTTTAATTGTGGAAAATTGGACCAAGAGACACAGCTGGAGTGGCAAATTAGTTATAAAAGTATTTACCAGTAGATCTTTCTATATGGATAACGCATTATTGATCTCTCTAATGAGATTCCTGGATATGGCTATTGAGTGCCTCAAAAGTGGTTAGTGTAAATAAGCTCCAATTTTAAATGTTATTTAGTTTAGTGAATTTAAATTCATAAACCCACATGTATTTATTGCCTATTTTATTGGAAGAGCGTTTTGAGAAGATAGGTCTCCTGATTTCCAAGTTACTCCCCTTTCTTTTTAAATTCTTTGTAACATCATCTTTACCATGTTCTTCCAGGAAGACAATTTGCTGGAGTACAGCCTTAGAGAAAGGGCTCTGATACACGGTGGGTTACACTATCACTGCATACCAAATGAAACAGAGATCTTTTGGCCAAAGCTGAAGGACAGAAGAGGACAAGCTATTCCACCTCCAGAGCACACAACAGTAAAATGTCGCCAATAAAACAAACCATCTGATTTTGCCTGGACACTTCTGTTTGCACTGGAGATGTCTCTAGAGCCAACGTCTTTGGCATCACCAAGATGTGGACACCATCAGACACCAAATGTTTATTGAGTTTGGTGTTCTATTCTGTAATAAAAGTCTAAACCTTATAATAATCACTGTAATTGAAGATACATGTGTGTGTGTGTGTGTGTGTGTGTGTTTAAATGAATACACTGGATTTTTTTCAAAGCCTTCTTACCTGGTCTGCTATATGACTGTAGAATTCTCTCACTACCACTTCAGGGAGAAGCATGTTGTCCTGTGCTTCTATAATAAATTCTTCTTTAGTAATCTTCAATTAAGGTCAGGTCAGATTCAAACATGTCACAGGAAAATATATAAAACAAATTAGGGCTATTTACTTCAGAACTTACTAAACCATCTAGATTATGAATGTTTTCAAATAAAGGCTACATGAAAATTAATAGGATAGAGAAAATAGGAACATAATTTCAAGGAAATATATATCAACTGTCTGAGTCATTCATAAGATAGAAATTGAAAAATACTTCTTAACTATGTTTAAAATGATTCTAGCTTCTTTTTTCCCATGCTTCCATTTTTAAAGGTTAACTAATTGAAAAACTACATCCCATGTAGTGTTGTCTCCAGGAAACATACCCCACTGGTAAAGACATCCATGGATTAAAGTCAAATGATGAGAAACAATCTATCAAGCAAGAAAAAAACTGAGAAGAACCTGGCATAGGAAACCTGATATCTGATAAGGGCTATATAAAACAAAAATTAGTCAGGATAGATGTCTTAAAGACATTATGTATTTAAGAAGGTAATGATTCAGCAAGAATAAATGACAACAATAAATATACATGCACCAAATGTTCAGCCATCAATTTTATAGAACACTAATGTAGTTCAAGGGTCAGTTTGATCATGATATTGATTATTTAAGCATCTCACTCTAGTTCCAGGTATGTCATCCAAATTAAAAATCAACAATGCAACCTCAGAGTAAACGTATATAACAGATGGATTAAAAAACACACATGTTATTCTCAGTAGCCCATGGAACTGCATCTAAATAGGCCACATTCTAGGCTATAAATGAAGACTTTATCAAATATTGAAAAGCAAATCTATGTTTTATGGTCCCATCAAAATAGAACCCCATATTAAGAATACTATGGGAATTATGTAAAATCATTGAAACTAAACAATTCGATAAACAATAACTTTTGAATGTTAGTGAGTCACTGAAACAAGTAAACAGGAATTTTAAAAAGTTCCCAAAAACAAAGTATAATGAAAGCACAATGAACCAGTACATTTAGGCTATCTCTAGCACAGACTTAGACGGAAAGTTTATAGCTATGTATGCTTAGGCGCGGGGGGGGGGGGGGGGGGGGGGGAATAAAAGACCTCTCTGAAATTTCTCAAGAAAATAACTTACAGTTGGGCCTCAAGGACAATCTAAATGATCACAAGAAATAATAAAGATCATGACAGATATTAAACTGAAGAATAAGAAAATACATAGAATCAAACAAACACTCAGTTTTTTGATAAAATAAGATTGGAAAACATCTTGTCAAAATAACTCAAGAGAGAGAAGACCTAGATTAGTAAATAAGAGGTAGGAAAGGGGAGTTTACTACAGATCCCATTGAAATACAAAGAAGCCTTAGTGAGTACTTTGAAAATTTAAATTTACAAAATATAAATATCTAAATATAAATATACATATCTATCACCTACAAAAAATGTCAGCCAAGAAGATATAAACAACTTAGATGGACCCATAAAGTCAGTAATACAAAAACCTCTCAACAAATACAAGTTAAGGTCGAGTGAATTCACTGTTGAGTTCTAGCAAACCCTAAAAGAAAAGCATATAACTAGTTTTCCTCAAATTGTTTCGTAAAATAGAAACGGAAAGAATATTATTAGTAAATTCACTCTGTGAAGCCAGAATTACCCTGATACCAAAGCAGGATAACACAATAAAGAAACAAACCTACAGATCAGCTTCCCCAGTGAACATTAACACAAAAATTTTCAATCAAAGTCTCGCAAGCCATATTCAAAAATACATTAAGAAGATCATACATCATGACCAAGTTGATTTCACTGCAGGATGCAGGGATACAGGGATGCAGGGATACTGGGGTGATGGGATGCAGGATGCAGGGATGCAGGGTTTATTCTGTATACACAAATCAATAAGTGTAATTCAGTACATGAATAGAATAAAGGACAGGAGCAATATGACCATCTCAATCAGAGTAGAGAAGGTTTTGACAAAGCTGGATATCCTTTCACGGGAAAAGCCCTAGAAGGAGAAACTAGAGATAGATGGAGCACATCCAAACATAATGAGAGATATCTGTGATGAACCTATAGCCAACACTACTCTAGCCACAGAAAGAGTAAAACCATCACCTCTAAACTCTGAAATGGCATAAGAGTATCCATTATCTCTACTGATATTCAATATAATGTTAGACATTATAGCTAGAAATCTTAGATAAAGCAAGAAGACATGAGAAAGAAACAGAAGGAATACAAATAGGAAGCTGTCATCCCCATTTGTAAATGACATTACCTTATACTCACACAACCTTGCAAACTCTCCCAGAAAATTTAGTGCTGACAAACTCCAGCAAAGTAGCAGGGTGCAAAATCAACATAAAAAATCAGTAGCATTTCTATCCATTGATTAAAAAAAACCTGGCCCTCCCCTTCCCCAAATCAGGGAAACCCCTATTATAATGGCTTAAAAAAAAGCAAACCAAACAGGTAAAACAATATCAGTATAATATTTTGGGTCTAAAAGAAAGCACTGCATGACTTCTTAAACTATCATGTATTGAAAAGTACAATCATGTATAATATACAAGAAAAAAGCAAGCTAATGTGAGTTCATAACAATATTGTATCACTCATAGCTAAACAAAAAGAACATTTATAATGATTCCACATACAGTCTAAACTTCTGACACTTTATGTAGGGTGATGGTAAAACAGCTAATTAAAGGAAGATACAGGAGAAGATGGGGTCTCTGAAAGACAGAAAGACGCCTTTAGTGGGAGCTAGGACCAGCAATTCAGTGTGTTTTATTTTATCCTAAGGTATTATTTTGAAACTGATTTAAACAATTTTTGGTAACTGTTACTTACTTTTTCCTTAATTTCATAATGTTTTTTCCTGAGTACAGAATCAGGTTTGATAATAGCCAAATTGTAACTTCCTCCTAAAAAAAAATTTGTTTTACTCAGAACAGGATAATGAGAAATCTGGCCATTAGAAATATGAATTGATATCCAGGCAGTGGTAGTGTGTGCCTTTAATCCCAGCTCTCAGGAGGCAGAGGCAGAGGAGGCAGGCAGATCTCTGTGAGTACAGTCCAGCCTGGTCTACAGAGAGAGTTCCAGGACAGCCAGAGTTACAACAGAGAAATCTTGTCTTGAAAAAAAACAAAAAGAAAAAAAAAAGAAAAATGAATTGGTAATTTCTGGATTTTAAGGAGACACGGCGTGAGTATATAGGCTGAACAGTTTTGATATAATTCTCATACATTAGAATCACGGTCATGGTTCCTACCACTCAGTATTAACAGTGGGTGAAGCTTCAGCCACACACTGTGCAAGTACAGATCACATGCTAACAGAGCTACCCCATAGGAAGTGCACTCTTATCAAACAATTTCCTGGATCAGGTGTCTTAGTTACCTTTCCCGTTATTATGATAAAATACCTGATAAAGCTACGTTCAGCATGAAGAGTTTATTCTGGCTTACAGATCAAGGAAACCATTGCCTGTGGTAGGTGAAATCAAGATGGCAGGATATTGAAACAGCTGGTCATATCACATTTACCAATGAGAGGCAGAGAGCCATGAATGGATGCTGCTGCTCAACTCTTCAGTCCAACCCAGGGAATGAGACCACCTACAGATGGGCATGTCCTCCCACCTCCCACAACATAATCAAGGTAAGCCTGTACAGGCATGTACAGACACTACTACCTTGGGTGATTCTAGAGTCTGCCAACCTGACAGTTAACACTAACCATCACCTTAGTCTCTGAGTATATAACTCTTTGCCTTTACTGCCCCCCAGGGAGTAAGCACACATACATGTGTATGTGCTCATGAGTATAACATAAGCACACGATTAACTGCACATACATGCACACAGTTAAACAAATGCACACACAAACACATAAAGAATCCAGTAAAGACATGGAATTTTCAACTGAGATATAAGTAAAAAAAATACTGAATTCAAAGGAGAAATTATTTTCACAAGGTTTGGAAGGTGAAAGATGAATTGGAAATTGGCTGCCCAGATCAGTTCTTGGGTAAGATTCCAAGGGTTCTTAGCCAGAAATCAAAGGCATAAGGCAAGGGAAACAAAAGATGCCAAGTCTTGCAAGGCATGAGCTGTTGTGCATCAGAACAGCCCTCTACTGTCCAACACTGATGTTGTAGCAGCTCTTCAATGCTGCAATAGTGCAATGAAGGAGCATGTACTGAAACAGTTGCCATTAATTTGTTACTTACCAGTAGTTTCATAGTGTGGTTCCCCAGACTCTTCTAATGAATCTGATAGTGGAATTTCAATATACTGTGAAAGAGAAATGAAAGTTAAACAGTTAAACAGTTACCTTACTGTGATGGTGAAAGATTGCCTAGGAATTGTGTTTCTAGTAAATAAAAACTCAGGGGATAGAAGGTAGAACCCAAGAGCCCTTTTGATTTGCGTTGGTAACATGCTTCCTAGGGAGGCTGTAGCATGCTGGCATCTAGCTAGATGTGGAGTGCTATAGTTCACTTACTGTGCCCCTAAGACCCATCCATGTGCAGAGGCTGAAACCCAAGTCTGTGATGCTCAAGGAGGTTATGGGAAAATCTAAAGGCCTAGTTGAAACAACATAGTTAATTTGGGACATGGCCTTGAAGGAGACTGTGGGACACTGATCTTTCCTCTCCTCTTTTCTTTTTCACTCCTTGTACCTCATGAGCACCTTGTTCCACTACAAACTACCTTCCATGATGCACTGCCTTGCCACAGCCCTAAAGCAACAGGAAAGAAAGACAGTGGTGTGACACTTGTGAAACCAGGAGCCAAAACGCCTTTCTTCTTTATAAGTCAACTGTCTGGGTTATTTTATCACAGTGACATAAAGTGACCTCACACAATACAGTTAGGAGAGATGATTTAGTAAGGCATAAATGTGGAGAGTTAAAAGTTTTTAACAGCCGTTCCGCAATAATATTACCTGAGGACGAATCATTTCACCTGATAAAACTTTCCTCTCTTCATCTATCAGGCTAATGACTTTTCTATTGATAAGTGGGGCATTTGCACCCTGAATCTTTGCAATAATTTTACCATTCTACAAGAGAAAGGAAAGCATAAAGAAACTTTGATTTTCCTATTAAGTCAATAAATTAACATTACTCTAAGTTGCTTCTCCTTGATCCCAATTCCCAACAACCTTCTTTCAGCTACTGTAATCAGACATTTGAAAAAAGCACTGATGCGAAAGTTCACTTTGATTTGGTGACACCAGCAATTAGAGTTTCACACTTTGGTCTCTATGTGAGTCATGTCTGCATTCCCATCTCCCGTGCGCCATCATTACGCTATGGCCCACATCTGCCCATATCCCCATCACCTACAGCACATCACCACCCTGCAGAAGGACTCACATGATGTTTTCCTGACTCATCCTTGCTTTAAATGTGGGGGATTCTAGATAGGGCCTTTAATTTGCTCTAATGATGTTCTGGTTTCTTTTCCATTACTGTGATAAAACACACTGACCAAATCTGGGCTATGATTCATCACTGAAGGAAGTTGGGGCAGGAACTTGAAGAGGAAACCATAGAGGAACACTGCTTGCTTGCTGCCTTGTCCTCAAGTTTTTTTATACAGCCTGGGACTACATGTCAAAGGATGGTACCATCTGCAGGGGGCTGGGCCCTCCCACATCAATTAATAATCAAGGCAAGCACCCACAAATATGCCTACAGACCAATATGATTTAGGCAATTCCTCAATTAAGGAATTCTTGTTAGATTCTTGTTAGATAACTATGTTCTCAAGTTGAAAATGAGAACTCAGATGCCACATCCTCTTTGTCTTTCATCTTCTATGTACTAAGCATCTATTTATGGACACGGAACCAGGCACGATGGCATGGAATGAGAGGCCTTTTATCTAACTCTATTAAATAAAAACAACAGCAAAAGACCTACAAAGTAGAAAACACATGTGGAATAGCAGCTACAACTGGTAGAGTTAAGAGAGGCTCAGAGCACTCAGAGTATTTTTAAGAACTTGTCTGATCATGGAGATTAGCTAAGGCATCACTCAGTATCAGTGATTCTTACCTTAGGATACCAAAGATAAACAAGAGAAAATGACAAAAAAAGGAAAAGATAAAATATACTATGTTGAAGAAATAACAGATGCAAAGGTGTAGGCCTGTAGGAGACATGGCAAGTGAAGATGCATGGGAAGCAAGGCTGAATCCAGTATGTA
>JAMJFZ010000463.1:0-90574 GCA_026225945.1 Cricetomys ansorgei | reverse complement strand
GGACTTCAGAGCCCCCACAGACATGGTATGAACTGAGGGTTTCATGTCTCAGTTGTCTCCAGGACAAACACAGAAAGGAGCTGTCAGAAGAGGATTTCCGAGCCAAGGCTGACACCTGTGTGTTTGGAGGTGAGGGAGGGTCCCCATGTAGCCACGGAGACAGGGATCAGTCAATTGAATGGCCATAGAGGAGATTCCATTAGACCCTCTCGGTTTCTTGTGAATCTGCCCCAAACTCAGATATTCCTCTCCTGGCTCCTTTCTCCTGATATCTATGTCCACCCACACAACCCTTCCTATCCTCCCTGGGGCTTTAATACCTGAGAATTGCTCTCCTTTTGGCAAGATCCAAGTTTGCTTGTCTGCCCCTCAGGCCATGACACCACAGCCAGCGCACTCCCCTGGATCCTGTACAACCTGGCAAGGCACCCAGCATACCTGGAGTGCCGCTCTGCTGGCGGGAGGTGCGGGAGCTCCTGAGGAGCCAGGAGCCTGAGGAGATTGAATGGTAAGTGGCCTGGAAGTCAGAATCTTAATACCTCTGTATCCAGGGATTTAAATCCTAGTGTGGACGTCAAGATCAAGTCAAGGTCAGCCTCAGCTATATAATGAATTACAGATAAGCCCGAATACTTGAAAATGTGTCAAAAAAAAAAAAAAAAAACAAACCCAACAACAAACAACAACAACAAGAAAAAAAAAAAAAACCAGGCGGTAGTGACACACTGTTTAATCCCTGCTAGAAGAGCTAGAGGCAGGCAGATCTCTGTGAGTTCGAGGCCAGCCTGGTCTACAGAATGAGTTCCAGGACAGCCAGAGAGTGACAACAGAGAAACCTTGTCTCAAAAAAAAAAAAAAAAAAAAAAAAAAACAAAAAACAAAACCAAAACAACACCAACAATGAAAAGAATAGATAAAATTAGAGTTTCACATTTCCTTGTCTTGACAAAGGGCTTAAGAACAAAGGTGCGATGCATGCTTCCTTTTGTCTCGTTTCTCTAGTCATTTAGATATGTGTATCTGTAAGTGTATGTGGGTATGTATGCACGCTCATGAGTATTGGGAGATGCACGCGCAGAGACCAGAAGAGGATATCTTGTGTCCTTTATCACTCTCTGCCTAGTCCTTTGAGGCAGGGTCCTGTGAACCCAGGGCTCCCATTTTCTTGACTGGGCTAGGAACCAGTGAGCCGAGCAATCCTCTTGTGTCTACGCCCCTCCAGGCTGGGATGACAGGTATGTGTAGGAATGGTGGGATGCAAATTCTCGTCCTCTGGTTTGTGTAACAAACACTTTTTAAAATGTAAGATTTATCTATGTATGTGCATGAGTGCTCTGTCTGCATGTACACCTGCACGCCAGAAGAGGGCAGCAGACCCCATTATAGACAGTTGTGAGCCACCGCGTGGGTGCTGGGAACTGAACTCAGGACCCCTGGAAGAGCAGCTGGTGCTCTTAACCGCTGAGCCGTCTCTCCAGCCCAGGAGTAAGTAACTGCTAATTCATCTCAGCAGTCCCTATAGCCTCCGTTAAGCAATGTCTCCATCATTTTCGTCAGTTTTGGGGTTGGGAATCGAGGCCTGCCACATCCAGCTCCACGTCCGTCTGACTGTATGCTTCTTACTCTCCTTTCACGTTCCTTACTTACGTAGGGAGTTGGAAAATGTTGGGTTCACGCTAATAGCCCAGTTAGACACTTAGAGACATGTGCACGGTACGCACGAAGCAGTTTCATTTTCCGTGGGTCGCATACTGACGTCAGGGCTGTCCAATTAAAAAAACATGGCGCAGCAGCGAGAATTGTCCATGTACTACCTTATACACTAAGTAGGCGGCGCCTAGGGGGATCCTTCTGATTCAGAATATGAATACTGGATTGGCTGTCCTATCTCGGGAGGAAGTAAGGGGCTTCTGGGAAAGCGAGTACTTGACAGTGAGCAGAGAGGCAAGGTCAGTGCCCCACCACTAGGGGGCGCTGGTCCTCTCAGAAAAGAATTCATGGTTGAGAGTTGTAAAAGGGCTGGAAGTTTAACTCAAAATAGCTCAGTATCGAGTGCACCTGTTCTCAGGTGAAATTTCAAACGGGCGCGATCCAGTCACAACTCCGCTGGATATGTGGGGGTGACAATTACCTTTGATTTTTATAATCTTCAGAGGACACGAAGCCACGTCAGTACTCGAGGGGAGTATATGCAACTTGGGGGCGTTGTGCAAAACAGAGGGGGCAGTGGAAGTTTGAGTTTGACTCCCTTGGCCTTGTTTTGTGTCCCTTGTGTGTCTGTGTGAGGGTTTGTGCTCTTTGGTGCAGGTGCCAGAGGAAGCCAGAAGAGAGCGTCAGAGCCTGTGGATCTGGAGTTACAGGTGGTGCCGAGCTGCCCAGCATGGCGTTGGGGAGCTTCTCAAGTCCTCTGCGAGGGCAGCAAATTCTGCTGAGTCATTGACCCAGCCCTAATTATGATTATCTTCCTACTATATATGTAAGGATGTAGTGTGTACACTGTGGAGAGCAGAGGTCAGCTCTCAGGTGTTGGTCCTGGCCCATAAACTTTCATTTTTATCTCACAGTGCAAAAACTCATTTTCTTTGTGAAATCTGTTAGTTTTAGTCCCTCTATTGTTTAAGAGTCTGAAGTCAAAGGTCTTATGAGACTCAAGGTGCTCTCTTAATTATGAGCCCCACATAAAATATAAAATTAATAAAATAAAATAAAACAACCAAGTCACATATTTTCAACATCTAATGGCAGGGAATAAATATTCTAGTCTTAAGAGAGTAATAGAAGAAAAATAATTAGAACAAAGCAAGTCTGACGCAGCATGGGAACAAACAAACCAGCCAACCAAACACCCCTCTCCACCCGCACCCACAATCCCTGCTGCCACCCCATATCCGGCATCTGGGGCTCCTGATGGAATCACCTCTACTCCAGTAGCCTTTTGGCAGCCTTGTCCCTTCAGCTATGCTGCTTATAGCAAATAAAGCCTCTTTCTTGAGACAGATGTTTCCTTTTCTCCCAGCAGTTACTGAGAAAGATGCTAACTTGTAACTTTTTAAAACCACGGTTAGGTTAGCTCCATTTATCTGTGTAAGAGAACTCTTACACGGTTTTCAAGGGACTCTTGCTCCCCTCAGGACTTTTATCAACCACACCTCCACTGTCCATATTTCTGTCAGCATTGTGGTGCTCTGAACACTAATCAGAATGTCCCATTCAGCTCTGCTTACAGTAATCTAGGGATTTTTCTATCTTAGAATTCTAAACTCTTCCGTGTTCTTTCAGCAAATTCTTTCTAACCACACGGTCAAGATTTTCACATCAACGGCCTCATGCCTCATACAAATTTTCTCCATCATTTTTTTTCTCACTTAATTTCTTCTCACTTCAGGGATATACATGGGTGTATACACCACACACACACACACACACACAACACACACACACCACACACACCCCTGAAAAAGTAAGTTAAGAAAAAAAGGGATTATTTTGGCTCACAGCTGAAGGATCCAAGTTCCATCATGGTGGGAAAGTTACGGTGGCAGGAACAGGAGGCAGCTAGTCACATGATATCTTAAGTCATGAAGCAAAGAGAACTCTGTGTGGTGTTCAGCTCATTTTCTTATTTTTATTCAGCCAGGGAATGAAGTTGCTCACATTCAGGGTAGGTCTTTGTTCTCAGTTTAACGTTTCTGAAAGACTTTCATGCCCCATTTCCCCCAGAAGTCTGCTTCCACAGTGGTTCTAGGTCCAGTCAAGGTGACAGTGCTGATTGACCACTATGGCCATCACAACAGTGTCTATGTATATAATATCGGAAGATAGGAGCTATGCCACGTGTTTGTCTTATCTTATGTAGCCAGGATGTCTTGAGTCATATTTTCTTCTGTGTCAGCCTCTCACATGACTTGATTATAGGTGTAGTATTTGGTTTATTTTTTAGAAGCTGGCATCTGTGGTTATGGGATTGGCAAGACCAAAGTCTGTATAGCCCTAGTCATTCAGACAGATGCTAAATCTTTGTTTTCAGAGCAGACTTTCTTCCTGACTGTGAAAATCCGAGTTTGCTATCAGGGTCCTTCCAAGTATTCATAATGTCCTGATGAGTTCGTCAGTTTCGTCTTCTCTCAACTCCACCAGCAGTCTGAGTTCCTGTGCTCCAGAAAGAGAAGAAGACTTGGTTGGGACACAATAGTAGTGAAAGCAGCCAAGAGTGTTATCAGAACAAGGAAGGAAGCAAGAATGTACTCTTTGAAAATGAGCAGCCCGAGGCTGGAGAGATGGCTCAATGGTTAAGAGCTACTGGCCACTGTTCCAGAGGAGTCAGGTTCAATACCTAGCACCCACACCATGGCTCACAACTTCCTGCAACTCCAGTCCCAGGGTACTATGACACCCCTTTCTGGCCTCTTCAGGAATCAGGCATGGCATGGTACACAGACATGTATGCAGACAAAACACCTGACACATAAGTCAAATAAGATAAAAAGTACAAAGACTAGGTCAAACTGAGCAGCATGGCCTCGGCCCTGAAAGTGTGAGCCCCGTATTGCCTGTTCCCTATCATATTCTTCCCCGTGCCTCTTCCAGTGTGGACTCTTCTAGAAAATGCAAGTTTGCCCCTCAGATGTCTATTTCACCCAGAATTCAGTGTTGTAAGTAGTTGCATGGGCTTTTAAGTACCCCAGAAGTTGGAAAGTTTACTAGAGGAAAAGGTAACAACACTCTGCACAAAGTCCCCTGGGGAGGAAATCACGAGGCTGGTTTATATTCTGATCTCCCTAGCAAGGACCTCTGACCTCAATTGCCCCTCATTTCCGGTTTGGGGGGGCCCCTGACCTGACCCATTTGGATCTGTCTATTGACGACCATCTTTATCTTTCTATATCAACCACAGATCCACTTCCTTTACACCCTGTCTCAGGACCTTGAACTTGCTTTCATCTGCCAACCTTCGAGCTAGCCCACCCGTTGTTCTTTATGTCCTGGCTTTGGCCTTGTTGGTCCCTCTTCTTTGACTTACAAATGTGGAGCATGACCATAGATGGGTTCAGTAACTGCTAAGTCCAAGACATGGTGATCCAGGACAGTTTCTGGACAACATATACCCCCTGTTAGGGGCGGTACCCTCCATTGCGTGCTGAGAAGACAGCTCACTTCGGGCTTCAGGTTTGGTCTTCCTTGCTGAACCTGCTCAGTTCATAGCCTCTTTCAGTCTGACTCCTACCCTCCAAACTTCCACCCTGAACTCTGACCCCTCAGCCTTTGGGTGTATTTTCCCAGTCAGGACCTTTATCAGACCTCGGTCTGACCATGGCTGGCTTCTCGGGTCTAGTTTGGAAATCTTGTTTTCACCTGGGCTGTCAGAGGATAGGGCTCAACTCTGCCGGACTGTACAGCAGAGGCATCCAGAGCCAGCCCGCCCTGCCTCTCCCAACTCCGGTTCTGTAGTAACAAAGTCTGTAAGCCGCACCCCTACCAGCCGGTCACGCGGAGAGCCTGCAGAGATACTAGGGGCAGGTCTCCTGCACGGGGTATCTGTACTTTTTGCTTTCATGCTTTTATCTGCAGACCTTGGAAGGGCAGGGGTGGCTGTAAATACGGTGGTTCGCAGTCACCTTCGGCCTTGACTCAGCAGTTGGATCCTAAAGATCCCCTCTCTGCGTGTGTCTGTCAACCTGAGTTCCTTTCCTGAGCACCAAGAAAGGAAGTGGCTGAGACTGAACCGGGTTGATTGGTTCAGCCTAGCCCAGCCTTCTACACAGCTCCACCCCCCCCCCACCCCCCCCCCCCCCCCCCGCCCCGCATCCCACCCACACCTCACGGTACCTCCGGCAGCAGGACATAAATACATTTCACCCGGAGGGGAGAGAAAGTCTTCGAGGACAGATTGCCCCTGAAATAAGGTAACTGGCGTGGGGTGTGAGGCAAGAGAGGGTCCTGACTCTGATCAGGAAGAGTTGACAACAGTTAGCGTGGCTCCATGGGGCCAGTCGGCACCAGAGACCTTGGGGTTCTGGGTAACTTCCTGGGGCCAGTTTTCAGACTCTAAACAGCTATTGTCCTTGTATTCTCCTGTTCCCCCACTCTCCCCCTGTCTATCTCCTTGCATGGCCACGGATCTCCCTCCCCTTCCTCGCTCTGTTCCCAATCCAGAGTCTCCACTGTTGCTTAGTGATTCTGGAGTTCCCTGGTCCCTCCCCTGTGCTTTGGACTCTAACCTCGTGTCTGTCAGTCTGCAGGATGCTGTCCTGGCTGGGCCTGGGCTCAGTGATGGCCTCCCCATGGCATCTTCTGCTGCTTGGAGCGGCTTCCTGGCTGTTGGCTAAAATCCTTGCCTGGACCTACTCATTCTGTGAGAACTGCTACCGTCTCAGATGCTTTCCTCAACCCCCTAAAAGGAACTGGTTTTTGGGTCACCTGGGCATGGTGAGTATGGCAGCAGATAGGACTTGGGGGTATCAGGGTGGATGTGTTTCCTAGGAGTCATGAAAGGGCTTCAAAGGACTAGGGGTCAGGAGAGGTCTGGAGACCCAGGAGGTAAGAAATGAGGAAAGCTCAGTGAACCCCACTTTCCTCCTACACCAGTGCACACATTTGCCTCTCTGTCACCCCTGTGCTCAGAGGCTTTTTTTTCTTTTCTCTACTGGCACCAGCCCGAACTTTGAGTCACATTCTCACCTGGACTGAGGTTTCCTCTTATTCTTGGATACTTGTCGTATTCAGCGGCTCCCACGGTGTACAGCACAGAGCAGTGACATCCCTGGTATATTCAGTTTTCCCCGCTATATCTGAGACCTCCCCTCAGTATATCCAAGGTCTTGCCCTCTGCCTGGTTTCAGATCTGGTTTCAGATCAGTGCCTGTGCCTCTCTGGGTTGCTACTTGCCTTGTAGGAACCAGCTGTGATTTTTTTTTAATGACTTATTTATTTGTATTTCATGCATTGGTGGTTTGCCTGCATGTGTGTCTGTGTGAGTGTGTGAGATCCCCTGGAACTGGAGTTACAGACAGTTATGAGCTGCAGGGAATTGAACCCTGGTCCTCTGGAAAAGCAGCCAGTGCTCTTAAACACTGAGCCATCTCTCCAGCTCCTCAGGTGTGATTTCTTACCTCTGCCTTTTTTTCTCACAGGGGCTTTTTGGGAGCAGAAGAGAGATTATTGTTTCTCTTCCCTCCAACTCCTTGACCATTGTCCTCTCTCGCCTTGCCCCCTGTCCTGAAGGTGCATTAGTGGACACCATTATGCAGTTTGGGTAACAGATGAACACTTTTTAACATTGGTAGTCATTGTTTGAATCACCATGTGTCTTGTGTGTTGTGACTTCTTTCTCTCTGGTCTCAGCCATAATAACTACACTTCAGGGGGAGGGGGTGTTCTACTCAGCACCCTCCCCTGATCCCCAGAACCCCTTGCTCCACTGCAGAAACACTGCAAAAACTTGGGTTTTGGTGCCACTGTTTTCATTTACTCTCTCTCATCCAACATCTTCACCTTTGTACATACGAACCCAACAGCTTCCTGACTCTCATCTTCTCCATGAGAGTTCCCCTTTCATCTCCACATTTAATTCAGATTCCCATCAAGACTCACTGTCTGAAGTTCTTGACAATTCAGTTTTTCTTTGGACATTTGGGAAACCTTTGCTTTCTCTTCTTTTCTTTTTAGATTTATTTTTATTTTATGTGTATGAGTGCTCTATCTGCATGTACACCTGCATGTCAGAAGAGGGCATCAGACCCCCCACTATAAATGGTTGTGAGCCACCACGTGGTTGCTGGGAATTGAACTCAGGACCTCTAGAAGAGCAGCCGGTGCTCTTAAGCGCTGAGCCATCTGTCCAGCCCTCAGCTGTGAGTTACTTCTAACTGGAGTGGAGGAGTGAGGCGTGAGGGAGGAAAGGGGAGCAGGAGATGATTTAGCCATAGGAAAAAAATCCCACGGAAAACAAGGGAGATACCCATACATGGAGGGAGGGGAGAGTGGAGAGAAAGACAAAGAAGGCAGAATAATGGTAATGAAACACACACACACATAGAAATTTAAACCCAGCTCTCTAGTCATTTTCTTCTGCTACAGGTTACCTATCACATCTCTCCGTGTTATCTGCCTATGTTACCTCTCATTGTCTATTTATCTTCTATCTCTCTCTATATATATATCATCAGTCATCTCGCTCATCTATGTATCTATCAGCAATCATCTATCTCTCTATCTAGCTATCACCTATGTAGCTGTCATCTTCAATCCCTCTCTCAGTTTGTACATCTATCATCTACTGTTCAAAGTGCATACGAATGTGTCTTTCTTTCTTCCTATCTATCTATCTATCTATCTATCTATCTATCTATCTATCTATCTATCTATCTGTCTATCCATCTGTCTATCCATCTATCTATCCATCTGTCTATCCATCTATCTATCTATCCACCTGTCTATCCATCTATCTATCTATCCACCTGTCTATCCATCTATCTATCTATCCACCTGACTATCCATCTATCTATCTATCCATCTGTCTATCCATCTATCTATCTATCTATCTATCCATCTGTCTATCCATCTATCTATCTATCCACCTGTGTATCCATCTATCTATCTATCTATCTATCTATCTATCTATCTATCTATCTATCTATCCATCTATCCATCTATCTATCTATCCATCTGTCTATCCATCTATCCATCTATCTATCTATCCATCTGTCTATCTATCTATCTATCTATCTATCTATCTATCTATCTATCTATCCTTCATATCTATCCATCCATCTGTCTATCCATCTATCTGTCCATCTGTCTATCCATCTATCTATCTATCCATCTGTCTATCTATCTATCTATCTATCTATCTATCTATCTATCTATCTATCCTTCTATCTATCAATCTATCTATCCATCTGTCTATCTTCTATCTATCTATCCATCTATCTATCTATCTATCTATCTATCTATCCATCTATCTATCTATCTATCTATCTATCCATCTGTCTGTCCATCTGTCTGTCCATCTGTCTATCCATCTGTCTATCTATCCATCCATTGATCGATCCATCAGTTGTCTATATCTAGTCACAAAACAAAGGCATGAGGAGAGCGATGCATCAGAGACAGGTGTGTAGATAGACACGTGGATACAGGAAGGGACATGCGTAGTTGAACTCATGTTGACTTATTAAGAGATGCAGATGAGTGACCCAGGCAGGAAGGCGAGAGGGAAGGGGTGTGGTGGGCAGATGGTGGGAGCATCTGAGACACCCTGACAGGACTGGTCTCAACCTTCTCTAACCCCAGGTTCAGAACAATGAGGAAAGCATGCAGATCCTGTCTGAAATGGGCCAGATCTTCCAAGATGCCCAACTCTGTTGGCTGGGTCCCGTCATCCCTGTGGTGAGGCTTGTGGACCCTACGTTCGTGGCCTCCGTGCTCCATGCCCCAGGTATCTCTCCCAGGATCCCAACCCTTGGCCTCTTCACTGCCTCTTCTCCCAGCTCCTCCTACCCCTGGATTGGCTAGGCTGAGCAGCAGATGATACCGTATCCAACAGCGGCGGCCATGTCTCTGCAGCTAATCTGCCGAGCGACTTTGCATAGGTCCTGCGTGTCTCTGGCAGCTGAGATCTATTGGAGTTATGAATGATGGAAGCTCAAACCCAGTGTGATCTAAGCCAGGAAAGAGAGTGCGTTGGCTGGAGATGTGCTTGGTGGTAGAACACTTGTCTACCATGAACAAAGAACCTTTCTCTTTATGAACTCTGTGTGTGTGTGTGTGTGTGTGTGTGTGTGTGTGTATGTGTATGCATGTGCCTGTGGGTGCATATGCATGCATGTGTGTGTATACATGTTCAGGAGAGAGGACAATCTGAATTGCTGTCCTTGGGAACAGTGTCTACCTTTATTGAGACAGTTCTCACTTCCCTGGAGCTCACCCATTAAGCTAGGCTGGATGGCCAGTAAGCTCCAAGGATGCTCCTGTCTCTGCCTTCCCAGCGGTGGCACTGCAATGCTGGCATTAAGGAAATATTTACTTTTGAGGCATTTATTTATTTTGAGGAGCTGTGTAGCTTTGCTGACCTCAAACTCACTTTACAGACAAGATTGGCTTTGAACACACAGAGATTCACCTGCCTCTGCCTCCTGAGTGCTGATATTAAAGGTGTACACGACCATGCCAGGCCTTTATTTTTACTGTATGAGTGTTTGCCTGCATGGCTGTTATGTGTACAGCATGGGTGCAGCAGAAAAGGGTGTCAGATCCCCTGGAATTAGAACTACAGGTGGTTGTGCACCGCCATGCGGATGCTGTGAACTAAACCCAGGTCTTCAGCCAGAGCAGCAAGTACACTCAGCCACTGAGCCATCTCTCCAGCCCCAGGGACTGAATCGTTAAGTCATGCACTGTTTGGGAAGTTTGTGATCTGAGAAGACAGTCAGTGAGTCCGCAGCCTTAAAAATTACTTCCCGTCTCCTTTGTAGCCGGCAGACGATATGGGGACGGGAAGCAAAAGCAGACAGCCCTTCCAGAGCTCAGTCTCAACCCTCTGGTCACCTGGTCGGTCTTGTCCCCTGAGATTCGTGGTTTCTTTCCTTAGCATATCCTGCATTTCTCCCTCAATATTACCTCTCCGTGCCGCTGGGTTCAGACGTTCCTAAAGGCGCTGAGTTTGATAAGGCTCTGGGGTGTGGGTCTTAACTCTTCTCGGTACTGTCCAGACTGGAAATAGTTAACTCAGAACAGGAAACTATTAGCGATGTGTGCATCCTGTGTACATGTGTGCAAGCTGTGCCCGCAGAATCCTTTTACAATCTGGAGTGCAAATGGGTCTGTATCATATAGAACATTATAGTGCTTTTTTCCTTCCTTCCTGCCCCCACCCCCAATAACATTCAACAGCATTCTAGCAAGATGGGTACCTCCTGGGTGAATGGTTGAGATTGGGGGAGGCATGTAACATAGTGTGAACTCTCCCCGACTTCCTGAATTCAGTGAATCTTGGTTGCCCCAGCCACCTTAAATGACACTCAAAGCTGGAGATGATTTGAGACCGAGATACTATGCAGAGTTCTGCAGGGAAAGATCCGGTAGAGTCCAGACGGGTCAGCTGTGTCGGGTTGGTGGCTGGAGAGAGCAGAGGCAACCTTCAAGGTGGGTTCATGGCTCTGAGGATAGGGGAACCCCTAATTCTGAACACTTACTGCTTAGTATGGCATAGAGGAGAGAGCTAGAGGGGCCTGGGACATGTCCAGGTCACATTTGGGACACGAATGGTACCCTATTTAAATGCCAATCTGGGATTATCTGAAGGGTCACGTCAGACCGTTACACACTGGTGTTATGTCATGTCATGGAGTCCCACCTGTGTGGTGTTTAATGAAGATCATGGTAACATGTGCCCCTGTCATACATACCAGGATGTGTCAGGTCATGTCAGAGAGCTGAAATTGGTAGTGTGTGTGTCCTAGGTCTTGACAGAGGCCTGTAGAGTGCTGTGCTGTGTTCAGATGTGGAAGACAGGGTGGACCCTGTAGCGCCCATGTGAAGGCGTGCTGGGCCATGTGTCCTACCTGTCAGGCTGACCTTCGCTGTCCCCGCTGCTGTGCGGCCTGGTCCTGCCTCACCTCCTTCCTCTTCCCTGCTTTCTTTGTCCCTATTTCCTTCCTGCCTTCCTGTGATTGGAAGGGACATGGAAAACTCCCGGGCTGGGAGTCCCCACCCCTTCTCAAAACCCATCACATCTTTCTCCGTGGCCCCTGATTGTCTTCCTTCATGGCAGCTGCGGTGGTTCCCAAGGACATGACTTTCTTAGGCTTCCTGAAGCCCTGGCTGGGTGAGTACCTCAAGGGGAGGGTCAGGGGACCCCTTGGGGCTCAGAGGAAGGTTCTACCTTTGCCCACTGCCATTGCTGCCCTTCCAGGGGACGGGCTCTTCCTGAGCTCCGGTGAGAAATGGAGCCGCCACCGCCGCCTGCTGACGCCCGCCTTCCACTTTGACATCCTGAAGCCCTACGTGAAGAATTTTAACAAGAGTGTGAACACCATGCACGTGAGTGCCTCCAACTCAGGTTCCACCGAGAGCCTTGCAGAAAAGGGAGTAGCTTCAGACAGATGGAGTCCAAATGCATTTCTGCCCGTTGCCTTGGGGATATTTGTTTTCCCCTCCAAGCTTTCAGTTTTCTCATCTTTAAAATGACAATAATAATCTGTACTTAAAAGGTGATCAGAATGACACCCTAGGGACGTGCTCCTAGCATATAGGACGGGCTCATAGCAGACCGGTATCCACTCTTCATCACAGAAGCCCTGGAAAGTCAATCAACACGTTCATGTTGACTATCTAAGTTGCTTTTTCTATGTAGGACAGTAGTTTAAAACTTCACTGTTGCCGGGTGATGGTGGCACACACCTTTAATCCCAGCACTTGGGAGGCAGAGGCAGGCGGATCTCTGAGTTCTAGGACAGCCAGAGTTACAACAGAGAAACCCTGTCTCAAAAAAACCAAGCTGAACCAAACCAAACCAAACCAAATAACATAATTGTTTCTAAACTGGCCATGGTGATGTACCCCTTAATCCCAGCCTGGGGAGATTGAGGAAGAAAGATTGTGAGTTACAGGCCAGTCTCAACTACATTAACAACAAGACATTGTCAAAAAAAAAAAAAAAAAAAAGCCAAAAAACTAAGGTCCTATTGGGAGAAGTTGGATGGGCAAGGGGTTGAATATGGTCAAAACTCATTAAAAAATAAAGTAAAACCAAACTCAAGGTCTTGGGTAGGGCTGAGTTCATTCTCGAGTTCCAAGCATGGAGAAACCTGGTCCCAAAAGGGAGAACACAGAACCATCTCTGCATGCTTAGTATCTGAGCTAGCGTACATTGTTACAACACTCGTCAGGTCAGAGCAATTCCCTACTTCAGCTCAGGTTGAAGGCATTGACCAATGGGCCCTACCTCCCAACCAAGGGAGCCATGTGGACTCCTTTGCAAAGACTGAGGATGGAGGGCTTACAGTAAACCGGGACCATTTCTGTAGCCACCTACAATTATGCTAACGAGGAGGATAACGCTTACTGAGCATCGTCTCAATGTTATGCAAGGTCCACAGTTTGTGTCAATCGATGTAATTCCCGCGTTGCTATGAGGCAGAGATGAATATGACTCTTCTATTCTGCAAGGTGAGATCAAAGGTCAGGGAGGTTAGTGTTTTCCAAGTTTATAAGAAGCAAGAGAGCATGAATGGCAGAGCAAGCACTGAAGTCTGGTTTACAGGGCAATAAATCATGTCAAGTTCATTGTGGCGGAAGACTTGACAGATGGACCTAGGGGAGGCAGCGAGCTGACCAAGGGCGTGCAGAAATGGAATTAAACTCAGGGCTACTGTCTCCTAACATTTTCACCTGCCATAGTCATATCTTCTGCTCCCACCAGAGTCAGCTTTTCCCTGGGGTCAGGTACCTATTCTGATGTTTAGAGTTGGGAAGGGGTTCAAGGATCAAAGGCTCAGCCGCCATCTCTTTCCTCTTCTCTGGTCAGGCCAAGTGGAAGCGTCTGGCCTCGGAGGGCAGCGCCCGTCTGGAAATGTTTGAGAACGTCAGCCTCATGACCCTGGACAGTCTGCAGAAGTGCCTCTTCGGCTTCGACAGCAACTGCCAGGAGTGAGTCCCTGTCCCAGCTTTGGAACATGGGCCGGGGAAGGAGGTTAGGGAGGGGAGGACCGGCTAGAGGGGGTTAGCGGACTCTCTGTAGTAAGTCAGAACTGGCGTTGAGGGACAGGGGAAAAAGAGGGTGAGCGGTCTGTCTAGGGAGGTGAAATAATTGGCATGAAGGCACGGAGGTGTGTTTGTGTGCGTGTGGGCAGCAGGTGAAAGAGGCGATTCAAAACGAGGCATCTTAGAGGCGAGGTTGAACGGTGTGTTGCAGTTTTGTGGCTTAAGTGGAACAAGTTAAGAGGGAAAGATTGAGTTTGGCCACTGGTTTCAGTCCATCTTAGTGGACAATGACAGGGCGGAGCAGCTCCTGTCACGACGGCCAAGAGTATAGAGAGAACACCTCTGTGCTAGCAAGCTTCCTCCTTCATCCCTCCTCATCCAGGCGGGGTTCCGCTGGGAAGAGGCTGTCCCTGTTCAGAGCAGTTTTTGCACACTCATTCATTTGACCTGGAAACAGAACACTATCCCTGACCTACGTGGAAATAAGCTATATTCATCTCCTCGGTGCACCTCAGTGTAATGGAGATTTTTCAGAGTTAACCCTTAGACAGCCCACACGTCTTTTCCCCTTCCCTCCCCTTCCTTCCTTCTTTCTTGGCAGCATCTCAGTGTATGGTTGGTTAGTCCTGCCTGGACCTCAGTAAGTAAATTAGATTGGCCTTGAGTGACTGATCCTTCTGGATCCACCTCCAGAGTGTTGGATCATATCCAGGAGCCACCATTTCCAGCTAGTGGCTAGATCGACCTTTTTTTTTTTTCCCAAGATAAGGTATTTCTGTTGTAACTCCGGCTGTTCTGGAACTCACTCTGGAGACCAGGCTGGCCTCAAACTCACAGAGATCTGCCTGCCTCTGCCTCCTTAGTGCTAGGATTAAAGGCATGCGCCACCACTCCCAGCTAGTGGCCAGATCTTAAAGATGTTGAAAGCCCAGCCAGAAGGGTGTGGACTCCATCCTGAGATTCCCAGAGCATAAGAGAAGTACAGGAGGGAGTCCTAGTCACAGGTGAGCTTGGTCAATCACATCAATAGAGGAGCTTCATATAGATTCAAGGACCCAGGACAGAAGGTTCTGAGCCTGGGCAGAGTCACCAGAAACCAAGGGAGGAGAGCGGGAACAGATGTGGAGTGAACGAGAGGAGGAAATGATGTCCACATCTGCCCTGGAATCCTGGGTCAGGAGGCTACTCATGGGGAACAAGAAATAGATTTTGTGCTTCTGGATAGATCCTGGTCCTGGTCCTCTGACTGAAGCTTCTCTGGGGTTTCGTGTGTACTAACTGTGTCTTCTCTCTGGCCTGACCTGCAGGTCTCCCAGTGAATACATTGCAGCCATCTTGGAGCTCAGCTCACTCATAGTGAAAAGGTCCCAGCATCTCCTCCTGTTCCTGGACTCCGTGTACTACCTCACTGCTGATGGGCGGCGCTTCCGCAAGGCCTGTGACATAGTGCACAACTTCGCAGATGCTGTCATCAGGGAGAGACGCCGCTCCCTCCCCAGCCAAACTATCGACGAGTTCCTGAAGTCCAAGACTAAATCTAAGACTCTGGACTTCATTGACGTGCTCTTGTTAGCCAAGGTGGGCTCATGTGGGATATGGACAGAGGATCCTTGATGTTCAATATTAGATAGAAGAAGGTGGACTTGACCAGGAGGGTACTGGGGAGTCAGAGATGGTCCTTATGAAAATTAGGCACAGAACAGATTTTAGAGGCGACTCCTCTGAAGGCTGCAGTAAATGAGCAAACGGTGGGCAGGAAACCAAGGGAGGAGCGGAGGCAGGCTTTGGAGAGGACAGAGGAGGCATCCTGTGTACACAGTGGGTACCAGAATCTGACTCAGGTCAGCATCACAAGCCCTTAGACATGGTATGCATCTTGCTATGTCTCCAGGATGAACATGGAAAGGCGCTGTCAGATGAGGACATTCGGGCCGAAGCTGACACATTCATGTTTGGAGGTGAGGGCCCCTGTGCGAGACTCTAGAGGTAGGTAGGTGTCCGGAGGTCTGTCAACCCCAAGTAGGTATTGCTAGGAGACCTAGGATCCCTCCATTATTCTCATCCATGCCTTTTTCATCATTCTCTGGGGGCCTCGATGCCTGGGTACCCTACCCTGTTGTGCTGAAAGAAGCCAAAGACCCAAGCCTAATTCCAAGCCTTCCTGTCTGCCCCTCAGGCCATGACACCACAGCCAGTGCGCTCTCCTGGATCCTGTACAACCTGGCGAGACACCCGGAATACCAGGAGCGCTGCCGGCAGGAGGTGCAGGAGCTCCTGAGGGACCGTGAGGAGATTGAATGGTGAGCCCAGGTCCTTGTGGTCTCTGCTCGTATAGCTGTGCTCTACGTTATTATAGCTGCTGGTCACGTGCTTGGTGCTACTTTTGAGTTTTTTTGGGGTGGGAGGAGGGTTGGGACAGGGTTTCTCTGTTGTAACCCTGGCTGTCCTGGAACTCACTCTGTAGACCAGGCTGGCCTCGAACTCACCGAGATCCACCCGCCTCTGCCTCCCGAGTGGTGGGATTAAAGGCATGCACCACCACCCAGCTACCTGATCTGATTTTAAGACAAACATGGCCATGTAATACTCAGAGGACTGAGTTACGCAGCAGGGTGATGGTTTCTGTGCGGATATGGATGCTTTCAACACAAAGATCTCAGTGGGCAAAGTCCACAAAGACAGCCTCTGGTGCTCTAAACCAGCATGCTTTCTGCAGTCAAAGAGTCCATGCCCAGGAAGCTGCTTCCAGCAGCTAAGGAAGGCGACCCGGTTGGTAGCTCTGGCTGCCAGATACAGCCGCTGTTCACAGTTCTTACTACTGCACAAAAGTGCATGTAGCTTTATAATATTTGAGAATAAGTTTAAATATTCCATTCCATGTCAGGTTTTAAAATATAAATCACACACACACACACACACACACACACACCAAATTCATCCCATTTATGCTTATGCAAAGAAATATGAATTAAGTTCATCAGGTCACAAACAGAAAAGACGTCATAGCAGAAGGGGGATTGGTTAGGACGGAGGGTGTTCAGCTGGGGTGGGAGGGACAAGAGAGAGAGTGATGGAGGATGAGTATAATCAAGATTTATTGGATATTATTGAAAATGTTAATATATGTCTTAGTTAGTTACCATTGCTGCGATGAAACACCACGACCAAAGCAACTTAGGGAGGGCAGGGTTTATTCAGCTCACCTGTCCACATCATCATCAAAGGAAGTCAGGACAGAAACCCAAGCAGGGCTGCTCACTGGCTCGCTCCTCATGATTTGCTCAGCTGTTTTCTTATAGAACCCAGGACCATCAGCCTAGGGATGGCACCGCCCACAATGGACTGGGCCCTCCCTGCCATCAACCACTAAGAAAATGGCCTCCAGGCTTGGCTGCAGCCTGTTCTTACAGAGGCGTTTTCTCGACTGAGGCTCCATCCTCACTGATGACTCTAGCTTGTGTCCAGTTGACGTAAAACTATCCAGCACAATATAGAAAGAACTGACATCTTTATAATAATGGCTTGTTTCCCCATCTCCCTCTCCTATGGAGGGCATATATTTGTTTAAATAGCCTTATAGTCCATTAGGGATTTTTATTTCTTCTTTTATTATTTCATTATATAATATATTTTTATTTTATTTTAAAAAATTTTTATTTCTGTATTTTATGTTTATTAGCAACCATGTGGGTGCTGGGAATTGATCTCAGGACCTCTGGAAGAGCAGCCAGGACTCTTAACTGCTGAGTCATCTCTCCAGCCCTTGTTGTGTAATTTATTTTTGATGTAAGGTCTCCTGTAGCCCAGGTTGGCTCTTGATCTGATGCTCCACCCTTGATTTTCCTGAGTGCCACCACATCCAGAAAATTGTATATAAAATTGCTAAAGCTTTTGCACTGTAAATGTATCAAAAGATTTAAAGCTGGCATTGGAGGGATATGCTTTAATTAGAAATATTTCAGGTTAAGCCTTTTTTTTTTTCCTGGTGTTTTCGTGGGTTTTTTTTTGGGGGGGGGAGGTATTAATCATCCATCCAGAGCCATGGGTCTTGGTTGACCCTGGTGACCTCAAAATTTGTGAAGTAGAGTAGGAGATATCAGAAGTTCAAGGTTGTTCCTGGTAGCTCTAGCCAAACAAAGGAACTGGCAAACATGTTTGGTTCATCCGGAATACAGTTTGTTAGAACTAAGGATGAGCTGGACCTGGTTAGAATCCAATCGGGTGGCAGTGAGTTTGAACGGGGCTTTGGTTTTGCTCCTGGTGAATTGTGTGGCGTGTTCCTCAGGGACGACCTGGCTCAGCTGCCCTTCATGACCATGTGCATCAAGGAGAGTCTGCGGCTGCATTCCCCGGCCATAGACCTCCTCCGCCACTGCCTTCAGGACATTGTGCTACCCGACGGCCGGGTGATCCCCAAAGGTGCTCTCAGAGTCATGGGAGAGGAGAGGGGCTTGCATAGGGTGATGGTCTCTAGGTCTCTAGGTCTCTAGCTTGGACCTGATACTGATTGGATGCTCTTGCCCAACAGGGAACATCGTTCTCATGAGCATCTTTGGCGTTCACCACAATCCTACAGTCTGGCCAAACCCTGAGGTGAGGGCTCCTCCCAGAACGGGGGGTGCGGCCTTAACCTGAAATAAGATGCTGTCACTCCTGTCTCCATGTCCGTCTTTGCTGAGGCTAGCTAAGTGTACTCAGAGATGCAACGTAGAAGCCTAATCTTGCTTCTCCCTCAGGTCTACGATCCCTTTCGCTTTGACCCAGAAAATCCTCAGAAGAGATCACCTCTGGCTTTTATTCCCTTCTCCGCTGGGCCCAGGTGAGGCCAGCGGGCTTAGGGTGATGGGGCAGAGTCTGAGGCTGACAGTGGAATGTGGTGGTGGGGAGGTGGGATGGTGGGGTTCTGGGTCTCCTTCCCGCCCTTTGCTCAGGGTAAGTGCAAAGGTTTGCAGAACCTGGGGTTGGAAGGTGATGCGCTGCCCTGTGCCCAGACCCGGTCCTAGTCTGAGTTGGGCGCTGAAGCTGCAAGAGTTTGGATGTCCAAGCGGGGTCCCAGGCCCGTCACCGTCCATAGCTACCCCTCAGGCTGCCCATGCGCGGCGGGGACCGGTCAGGTTGAGTCCGGGTGCAATCAGAATCCCCACCCCGTCCTCCCGCAGGAACTGCATAGGACAGACTTTCGCCATGACTGAGATAAAGGTGGCGCTGGCGCTGACGCTGCTGCGCTTCCGCGTCCTGCCTGACCACACGGAGCCCCGTCGGAAGCCAGAGCTGATCCTGCGCGCGGAGGGCGGGCTGTGGCTGCGGGTGGAGCCGCTGGGCCCCGGAGCGCAGTGACCCCAAGCCTGGCCTGCCGTCGCCCCACCCGCCTGCCGACCTCTGTGGATCCCACCGAATGCCAGCAGGGGGCGCTGGAGGACAACAGAACCAGCAGGGGTCTGGGCGAAAGGAGGAGGGGTTGACGTCTTTACTAGTTTGCTGATTACCATGTGGCTTCCAGGCTGATAAGAGTTATTTCCCAGGTTAAGCTTGAACTTCATGCTGTAAGAATCATGGTAGCTTTTTGAGCAGAGCAGGAGAGGGAGCACACTGTTGAGACTTAGTCACCGAGGCAATGCCTTAATCGCACTGTTTTCGTTTTCTTCTTCCTCCTCCTTTGTAATTTGAAGCGATCCTCCTGTTCCTGTCTTCCAGTGCTGCACTGAGTAGGTTCCTGTAACAGTAGCTACTGTGTGGCTCATCAAGAAAGACAGGGAGACATTTTCATATGTGCAAAACCTGCCAGACCTCAGCAGAGGGGACCACTTGTCATGACAAGCGCCATTCTGGACGGTGGAACCCCACTTATCTGATCTCAGGGTTATTTATTGACACAGAAGCTCCTCAGGTGTTCTATTGATACAAAAACTCTGCCCTCTCATCCAAAGGCCTATTTGCATAATGAAGGAAACCTGTAGCTTAGTCTCATCCCACAATCCTTTAGCAGCAGAGCCTTTACAGTGGGGAGCTTGAGGCCTAAGGGAAGTGTTCTCTCCTTGTTGCCTGAGACTGTGGGAGAGGGACTACAAGAATCTTCCACAGCAACTCTGCTCTTCCACAATCGCTCTGCCAGAGAGCAGTGAGCAGGTGCAGATCATGAGGAGCAAACATCTTAATCACAGATTTACATAAAGCCAGCACCTGTGGATACTTCAAACTGCTGCGGCTTAGGCAGCCCTTCCCCCCAACAATGTACAATCATTCATTATAAGCATAAATAGAAATAAAGTTCTCCATCAGGCTCCTGCACTGCACCTGGAGGGATCTTTGTGACGTTTGAGCAAAATGGTTTCTTAGAAAAGGGAACTCTTGGCGTCATTGAGAAGTATGATACGTGACATTCAAGGCTCATGAAGCCCAAGATCACTAAGGCAGCTTAAAAAGAACAAAGTCACACTTCCAGGATCCTTGACTGTACTTTTGTCCTGGGCTTTGTTCATTGAGATTCCCACTGACTTCACAAGGATCTTATCATTTCCTTTTCTTGTAAGACTTTGGGGCTTTGGTTCCCCTTCCCCCCCTCGTCATGACACCATTAAAGCAGAATCAGCTGGGCATGGTTGCAGGACTCTAATAGGCCCCAGGCTGGCAGATGTGGCTTCTGCCCCCTACCTCAGCCTCCCAGAACAAAGGTCTCAGAGGGGTCCAAACAGTAAACCATTAGCTCATACTCCTGAAGCTAGCCACCAAGGTCAATTTGCTTATTTGGCCATTAACTCAGTTCTGAGACTGATCACCAAGGCCCCGCCTCAGCACACCAAAGACTAGCAAACAACCCCCCCCCATTGCATACCCTAATTAACATGCCCAATCATAGCCCACCACCTTATCCTGGCTTGTCCTCCCTATTTTCCTTGTTAAAAGTCCAACTGCAGGGCTGGAGAGATGGCTCAGCAGTTAAGAGCACTGACTGGCCTTCCAGAGGTCATGAGTTCAATACCCGACAGCCACATGGCGGGTCATAACCAACTACACTGGGACCAGATGCCCTCCCCTGGCATTCGGGTGTACATGCAGATAGAGTACATATAGAAAACAGCAAAGAGAAAACAGAATTGTTTATTCAGGAATTTCCCTGCAAGAGGGAAGGTTTCACCTCCCCTTAAAACATTCTGTTGCTTCACCGTTAACATCCCCTTTAACATCCTGTGACTCAATGAACCTCTCACCAAGATGGAAGGTTTTAATCTTGGAGGAAAATGTTGCATTTCTCTTCCCGATGAATTTGATGGAGCTGGGTCTAGCTGTTTAGTCTAACCTAGAACCAATGGGGAAATAGTCACCCATTTCCTTAGTTATGCCTACATTCAACTCCTTTATTGGGTGAACAATTTCTGCACCCGGGAGAGAAAAGTGCATGACTTATTTAAGCTGCCCGCCTCTGTCAAGTTTAACCCCCTTTACCTGAGTTGCTTTATATCTTGTTTACCAAAGATGCTTATTGTCTTTGATACTCCTGAAAGCCCCCAAGAACTGAGGGACACTTGCTTCTATGATTCACCCAAGCCCAGATATTAACATTAATAGAAAACTAATAAATCTACAACTTAACATGGGCTTTCCTCAACCTTCATGGTCCTCAAATCATTTATGTCTGTCCAAGCCTTCTTCCTTCACAAAAACCATTTCTTACTATGGGGCTCATTAACACTCGATCCCCATCCTGAAATCCCTGACCTGTTCCTCGACTCTCGAATGAATATTCTCATCTGGCCCACGAACTGGACACCAAACATCACTTTTTTAATGTATCCAACTCTTTCCAGGTGTTCCAAGTTCTCGGAA
The DNA here is from genome assembly GCA_026225945.1 of Cricetomys ansorgei. Taxonomy (NCBI): domain Eukaryota; kingdom Metazoa; phylum Chordata; class Mammalia; order Rodentia; family Nesomyidae; genus Cricetomys; species Cricetomys ansorgei. The sequence goes on along the minus strand of JAMJFZ010000463.1, from coordinate 69,049 downwards.
CCCTGGAAGGTGCTCTTTACGCGCAGATCTGACTTGTACCTTGTTTTGTATCCTGCCAACTGTAAGAAACAGCAAGTCAGCATCTCTATTGCATTCTCTCTTACCCAAGCCATTTTCCACTGAGTAGCCATCTTGGCACAAAATACATTTTTTGCCACATGGAACAGCTGCCACACAACTTAACTTCTCTTGGTACCTGTAGCGGAATATATGACCCTGTCTCCAGATACCGTAAAGCTGCATGCTCCATCTGTGCAGTGAGTGCTCCTGTAACTTTAAGACTCGCTTTTAGCAAGTGTCCCTCAAGTTCTTGGGGGTTCCAGCATGTGTCTCCCCACAATGTGGTGGGGATAAAAATAAATCTTTTTTCTTTCCTGTTTTTCTGGTTCCTTGAGACAAGGTTTCTCTGTTGTAGCTCTGGCTGTCCTGGAACTCACTCTGTAGACCAGGCTGGCCTCGAACTCACAGACATCTGCCTGCCTCTGCCTCCCGAGTGCTGGGATTAAAGGTGTTGTGACACCACTGCCCGGCTGAAAAATAAATCTTACAAGGAATTGGAATCTTTGAGTTAGAAGCATGAAGGTGATGGGAGCGGCTGAGCCTGTGAACACTTGTCTATCCTTGGTCCTGCGCTGTTGCTCTACCTGTATCGGACAAATGCTGCTGTTGTATTCGGTGCCAGTTTCCCCTCTTTTCGTACCTGAGGCTCTGTTGTCTAGACTTAGCTTTGCATCCTGGGACTGAGCAGATTCTCCCCGACTCCTCACCACCCGGGTTTTGTCCTTGGGGTGGCTCTTGTAGCTGTGGGTCATCTCCTAGGTGTGTTGGGAGTGTGAAAAGCAACTGCCTCACTGAGATTGGTCCAGGGAGAGTGTCTGCCTTTCTATTATAAAGGCTTCCTGCGAATTAATCACCCGGCTGCAGCAATGTCCGTGTGGACAACGCGTTCCCCTATGGAACTTAAGCACTATCAGGCTCTACAGCAAAGAACACAGAGAGATGCTTCCAGAAATAGTTCCATCTGGTGGCTGTGAAATCCCAGGGCAATTCTCCATCGAGAGATCTGTTCTTGGCTATCAGCCTATCAACTGTGGGCCTATCTCTCCTTATGCTCTTATCTGCTTGAGTCAGCTTCCTGATGCCTATTCCTTTCTGGGGCAAGAGTAAGAGAGCCGGGCATTCAAGTTAACACATGAAAGAAGCCAACTGATAAAAAGACTGGAAACTCTCCATACTGAGAAAAGGACATCATTTTTGAGAAGGTGTGCACTGTGTCAGAGACGCAGAAGGCTCACCACCTCCTGGCTGAAGGTCATTAGCAATTCTAACCTTTCAGGTCTCTGGCCTGTTCAGTAGTTTTCTCTTTCTTAATGTTATCCATATTTCTACCACATTGCCCCATACGTCCCAGCTCCTTATCTTGTTCTAGGCCATAAGAATCTGGAAATCTGAACGGGTGCTTCTTATAGTCTAATCTGCACCTGTAACCCTCCAGTCCTTCTGGTGTTACTGGGTGAGGCGCCTGACACAGCTCCTAGAGTTGATTTTTGTATGCTCATCAGGAATTAAATCCCATCTCTACTGGTTGCAGGCAAAAAACAAACAAACAAACAACCACCACCAACAACAAAAAGAAAACCTTTCCTTGGTCTCACTTAAACCAACCAACAATTTCTCTTTATGTGTTTGAGGATTTCTTACGTACATGTTTTCATCAAAGCCACTCCGTCCCTCCCCCATCCCTCCACTATAAGACCCCCCCACCCTTTATACAGTATTGTTTAAACCCACCGAGTCTGCTTAGTCCTGGTGACACTGCACAGGTGTAGCTCGACTATTACTGGAGCATGGGTAGACTTTCAGGGCTGTATCCCTGAGGAGAATGGACTCCCCTTAAGTAGTCTCCAACTGCCAATAGCTTCTCAGCTAGGGTGGGATTTTGCGATCCCTCCCACCCACGCTCGGATCTTTGTTTGACTCGGTCTCCGTGCGCAGATCTTGTGCATGTGGTCGCAGTTGCTGTGAAGTTCTATGTGCTACAGCTGTCCTGTCTGAAAATACTGATTCGCTTCAGTCACCCACCAAGTCTGCCACTTCCTCGGTGATCCCTGAGCTCCACGGGGAGATGGTGGGATCCAGGTGTCCCGTTTGGGGGCTGAACACAGCTCAGTCTCCTTTCTTTTGTTCTTGGCAGACTGCTGTACACAGTGATGGGTATTTGGAGATAATGAATGTCTGTTTTCCTGCTCTGAACAGGCTTTGAGGGTCTGCTCAGGACTGGGGCGGAGGAATGTGGATCTGTGGGTCCCTGAAGCTGTGCTACTGACGCCTGTGTAATTTTTAGAACAAGCCAGGTCTGCTTGTCACTGGCTGCTGTGGGACGTGTCGGTCTCCTGAAGGTGGAAGAGGTTCGTTCCCTTTTTGCTGAACGGGATTGGGAATAGCAATAATATAAGGAAATAATATAATCCCTTAATTATATTAATATGATAATAATATAAGATAATATAAGAAGATAATGTTTCCTTAAGAACTCTTCTTAGAAGCCAGGTGGTGGTGGCACACACCTTTCATCCCAGCACAGCAGAGGCAGAGGCAGGCAGATCCCTGTGAGTTCAAGGCCAGCCTGGTCTACTGAGTGAGTTCAGGACAGCGAAAGTTACAACAGAGAAACCCTACCTCAAACAAACAAACAAACAAACAAAAAGAATTCTTATTAGTAGTTCAATGTGAGAGATTACATGTATGAGTATGTATTGTGTTTGAGTGTGTGCATTTTGTATAGGTGTATGTATATGTATGTCATATGTTCATGGGGGAGGTAATTGTGTGTAGCACTGGGAAGATTTTATGTGTGCTTCTTTGTATGTGTGTGTGTGTGTGTGTGTGTGTTTATACAGTGTATTGGTGTCTGAGCATATGTCTGTCTCTCTGTCTCTGTCTCTGTGTATGTTTGTGTGTGCATGTGTGTGTGTGTGTGTGTATGTGTGTTTATACAGTCTATTGGTATCTGAGCATATGTCTGTCTCTCTGTCTCTGTCTCTGTGTGTGTTTGTGTGTGCATGTGTGTGTGTGTGTACGTGTGTGTGTGTGTGTGTGTGTGTGTGTGTGTGTATCTACTGAAATCACTAAACTGTCTGTACAGGGCTGAGCTATGCCTAGAATTGCTACTGGAGCTCTCTGGCCCCATTCCACACCCCACACAAACATTGACCTTGGGAGCAGCCCTGAGTGCTCCGGGGTGGGTGTGGGCGTATAAAAGCCCTGATCCCTTTAGTCTGGGTGGGGTGGTTAAGAAGCACGCTCAGTACTTTGTCTCCCAGAGCCCCACCTCCAACCAAACTGAGCGCCAATAGCTGCAGAGCAAACCTCCCTCAGCGAGTGAACTTTAACTGCTGCCTCTTCTGCCTACCCCACTTCTCCATATTGGTGGTTCCTGGGAGCACTTTGCAAAAAGATGCATGGCAGTTGAGACCTTGTCTTAAGGTCACCTCCAAAAAATTAATTTGAAGCTGGGCGGTGGTGCACGCCTTTAATCCCAACACTTGGGAGGCAGAGGCAAGAGGATCTCTGTGAGTTTGAGGCTAGCCTGGTCTACAAAGTGAGTTTCAGCACAGCCAGAGTTACAACAGAGAAACCCTGTCTCAAAAAACAAAACCAAAAACAAAGAAGGAGGAGGAAGAGAAAGAAGAAGAAGAAGAAAAAGAAGAAGGAGGAGGAGGAGGAGGAGAGAGGAGGAGGAGGAGAGAGGAGGAGGAGGAGGAGAAGAGGAAGAAGAAGAGGAAGGAGAAGAAATAAAAGAATTTGAACTCTGGGAAACACAAAGTAAGATGTGTCAGCAAGCCCCAGCAATCCTCACCTCTGTACTGTCATGACCACATTACCTAGGAGGAGTGTGGGCACAGATGGGCAATTAACTTGCTCAAGGTCACAGGCCTGGTGAGTGGCTGAGCCTTGCTTTGTATCGGGCTCTCTGATGCCCTGCCTGATGTTCAGAGCTTTTTTATCTTTTTTTTTTTTTTTCTGTTTTGGTTTTTTGATACAGGGTTTCTCAGCTGTAACTCTGTAGACCAGGCTGGCCTCAAACTCACAGAGATTCATCCATCTCCACCTCCTGAGTGCTGGGATTAAAAGCACGCACCACCACCATCCAGCCAGAGCTTTTATAAAAGGCTGCTGAGGGCCAGGGTTGTAACTAACATATCCCTGATAGATGTGGCAAAGGGACCCAAGAATTCTACCTATGTCTGGCTATGTCTTCATTCCTTTGCAAAAGCAATGGTGAGAACAGTCTAGGTACTGGCCACAGCTGGTGCAAACAGAAAAATACATGGGCTGTGTGTTAGTCTTCATACCCAAGTACACTGGTAGCTCACAAGTCGGATGTATGGAGCTCTACTATGCGCCAAGTATGGTGATAAACAGTTTCTTCTTAAAAACATAAATAATGAGTATACAGAATAGTAAATATTACTTTAAGTGCCACCCATGCTTCATGTAAGAACAAGAAGGAAGGGCTGGAGAGATAGTTCAGTGGTTAAGAGCACTGGCTGCTCTTCCAGAGGACCCAGGTTCAATTCTCAGCTCCCCACAAGTGTCTGTAACTCCCGTTCCAGGGGATTTGGGATTCTCATACAGACATACATGCAAGTAATATACCAACATACCTAAAATAAAAATAAACAAAATATTTTTAAAAAAACAGAACAAGAAGGAAATTGGGCATAGTGATGTACGCCTTTAATTCCTGCACTCGGGAGACAGAGGCAGGTGGATCTCTGAGTTTGAATCCAACCTGCTCTACAAAGAGAGACACATTTTTAACACAAGAAACTGTGTCTTGAGTCTTCTCCCCCCTCCCCCCAAAAAGCCCTGAACTCTTCTGCCTGGACCCTATCTGCTGTTAGCCCCTCTCAGTTCTACATACCTCTCCTCCTCCTTCCTCATCTTAGTCCCACCCCAGACCAGCCTCATCTGTGTTCTTCTGGCTTAGCTCTTGATCCCTGGAATCTGATCTGAGAAATCAACAGCTGAACAGCTTTCTAAAAGAACATGTCTGCCAGGACCCTGGGCTGCTCCGAGGCAGGACTTGACTGCTGCCTGCCTGCGCAGCTGCTGGGCAGAGATATTCCAGAATCTTCCGGTACTGCGCCAAGAAATCCTGTTGGTCTTCCTGCAGAGGAGCACAGAGAGAAGTTCAGGGACATGTCTAGCCCTGCTCTCCTGGCACCAGAAGCCCCAAGTTAATGATTTATTTTATATTTTTAAACATTATATATTTTGTCCTTGTAAAGGCAGGAGGGGCTGTAAGGGTGGGTCTCGGAGCCACCTTTGCCCACACCAGTCTGATCTCTCGCCACATGTGGGAGGGGTCGAGAACTGAGGATCTATTCCCCATGCAATGTGACTCCGTCGTCCCACTCGGTTCCCCCTTCTGCTAGCTGACTCAATCTGCTTTTCCTGGCTTCCTGCCCGGGGTGGGAGGAATCAGTTGGGTCTCAGAAGGATTGGCTGGCATAGATGAGCCTGGCTTCCCATTACTTCTTCCTGTAGGTGATGAACCAAGGACAAAGAGGTCCCAGAAAGAGAGAGAGAGAGGGGGGAGCTGTGGGAGAGACACTGCTCCTGAGAGAAGGTGCCAGGCTGGGGAGCTGGAGCTGGAGGGTACTGTGCATGGTTAGAGAGAGCGCTACCCATGTCCGGAGTGGTGTTGGGGAGCCAGATGGCTAAAGTAGGGTGGCCACAGCTTTTCAGCTGGTATTATTCCTGCAATTTGGGAATTATTCAGATTTTCTTTCTTTTTTGTTACCTGACTCTTCACATTCTACTTTACCGTCTCTCTCCCACACTGGGGGATCTCCATCGCCACCTGATTTGACAGCAACATTTATAGTCTCTGACCTTGTCTGCTGTTACAGGCTGTTCCTGTCTACTCCCTGAGATTCAGGAGTGCATGTTCTAACATCTGTCTTTGTAGGATGCAACATCTGGACTTGTCCTGGCTGGAACTGGGGCCTATGTCAGCCTCCCCATGGCTGCTCTTTCTCTTGGGTGGTGCTTCCTGGCTCCTGGCCTACTGTCTCACCCAGATCTACACCTTGTACGGAAAGTGTCATCGTCTCCGTGGTTTCCCTCAGCCGCCCAGGAAGAATTGGTTTTGGGGTCATCTGGGCATGGTGAGTGTGGCCGTAGGATGGGTCTGGGGTGTGAGGGTGCCTGGACAGAGTCAGGGATTGGGGGGGGGGACTGAGGGTTGGGTTACAAGAGTGAAGAGGTTCCCCATGGATCAGGGAATTGGGGGTAGGATGTGTTAGGGTTTTGGGGTGCTCCATCTCAAGCTTTTCTCACATCCCTGGTCTCCATCCCTAGTCCACTCTGGATTTATTTCTAGCCCGTTTTTCTGTCTCTAGTGTACACCAACGGGCTCCCAGTATGAGCTACACCAAGCCAGGACTGCTCCCATTCATACACTGTCTGCTGCTTTGGCCTCCTGAAGGACCCTGGTTTAGGGTCAGCTTCCTGTCTGGTCCATTTCTTTCTGTCAGTCCATCTTGGGATTTCTGCTTTATTCCAGAAGGTTTTTGTTTTGTTTTGTTTCTTTGTTTGTTTTTCTAATATAGGAGTGCTCTGTCTGCACATACACCTGCAAGTCAGAAGAGGGCATCAGACCCCATTATAGATGGTGGTGAGTCACCATGTGGTTGCTGGGAATTGAACTCAGGACCTCTGGAAGAGCTAGCAGCTGGAGTCCTTAATGGCTTAGCCATCTCTCCAGCCCCCTAAGAAAGGATTTTTTTTATTCCCCCCTAACCAAAAACCTAGGGCACAGCTGGGCCACAGGATCGTTATGTTCTGACTCTGCACCTCTCTTTCCTGGATCCTATCTTAGTTAGGTTGCTTGTTTCCGCTAAGACGGTGAGGCCTGCCGCACAACCTGGATTAGCATGGACATTCATCTGTCTGCGCGCCTTTCCTGACCCTAACCTTTACCCCACACTTGGACTTTGACAAATGTCTGTTCTCTCCTTTGGTGGACTCGGTCTCCGTACCTTCATTTGCAACTAGCAGAGTTCACAGCATGCATACAATTCCCTGAAAGCAAGTGCAGGATCTATCTTGTGGGTAGCAGTGGCTTGTGGGGGGGAGCTGCCACTCTCATGAGACTTAGAGGTCCCCTTGGCTGTCCTGGGATCTGCTGGGGCTCTGTCACTTCTAGGGGCTCCAGTGTTTGAACCCTTCTGCCTAGTTGGAACCAGACACTTTGGCACGTGCAGGCAGATGGGCCTGTGGTGAAACTTTGGGAACAAACCCTGTGGTGGCAGAGTAGTCTACATAGCCCTCCCCCCCATCCCACCTCCCCCGTCAGGAACCTTGCCTTAAGGCTTTTCCTGGGGCTAGAGTTAATTCCGCCAGAGAAACCCATCTTCTCAAGACAAAGGGGGCTTCTCTGAGGCAGACAGTGTGACAATATAACTCCGCCATCGGCCATATGATGCAGGCTTGGTACTGAGACGTGACTGACAGGGACAGAGCGAGAAGCAGGGATTCTCTCCTCCATCCTGCAATGCCCAGTACATGTTCCCTGAAGAGGCTGCGTCACCTCCACGGGCTTCAGGAGGAACTATCAAGGGTGCTGAGGAAATGCTTTAGTGCTCTCAGAGAACCAGAACCAAGCATGGACACGCAAGCACACACAAACAGCAGCACACAGTCACCCCCACCAACAAGTGCACATACACATTTACACACGCACGCACACACACACGCCACCTCGCATACCTTAGCAATAGGGACAAGTCTAAAAACTTCATCACTCAGTGATTTTTGTCATTTTACCGACACCGTAGAGTACACTTAGTCAAACCTCCATGGTGGAGCCTTCCGAACAAATAGGTTCTGAGAGATTACTTACTGTTTCCCCTCAATCAAACCTGTACATTGTCGTACTGTTGAGGAGGTTGCAGACAATTTTTAGATCATGGTGTGTATTTAGCTAAATGTATCTCAACATAGAATAATAGCAAAAATTGTGAGCCATAGATAATCATCAGGTCCTGTTATAATTCTGTGTGACCAAGGTAGTATATACAGTTTGTTGATGATAAAAGAAGCACTATGTAGAACAATTCTCCCCACCCCCACACCCAGACAGGGTTTGTCTGTTGTAACCCTGGCTGTCCTAGAACTCACTCTGTAGACCAGGCTGGTCTCAAACTCACAGAGATCTACCTGCCTCTACCTCCCAAGGGCTGGAATGAAAGGCGTGCGCCACCACCTATTTAACACGATTCTATACATGGTTATGTAGTTATACAAATGCACACACATATGCATATAACATGTACAGGTATGTAAATGAGAAAGAAAAGGTGGTAGAGAGAGATAGATGGATGGGTGGGTGGGTGGATGGATGGATAGATAGATAGATAGATGTTTGGACTTTTATAATAACAGAGATTGAAAAATCCTACAATACCACAGGCAAACTGTAGGCCCCAGAAGCTGGTACTGTGACAATTGAGTCTTAGAACAAAGGCCCAGCGTGGAGTGCAGTGGAGTGTCAGATGTGAATGCTGGATTCCAAAGGTCAAGGACCTGAATTTTGATACCAAAGGGCAAGAGAAGCTGAGTGTCCCAGCTTTGGAAGGGAGAGTGAATTTTCCTTTCCACTGTCTCTTGTTTCATTTGGATCCTCAGTGGGTTGATATTGCCCGCACTGTGGAGGCTGGGTCATATGAAAATACCATCATGGACACACCCAGAAGTCATGTTGGGTCAGCTAATGTGGGCATCTCTTAGCCCAGACTGTTTCATTCCTGAAAAGAGCCATCTCAGGAGGGAACGCTCTGTCTTTTTTTTTTTTTTTCAGACCCCTCCCACGGAACAAGGTTTGAAGAAGGTGACTGAGCTGGTGGCCACCTACCCCCAGGGCTTCATTACCTGGTTAGGCCCAATAGTTCCACTCGTCAATTTGTGTCACCCTGACATCATCCAATCTGTCCTCAGTGCCTCAGGTACCCATGGGAGCTGGTGGGGGCGTGGCTGGGAGCTGGTGGGGGCGTGGCTGTGGGAATCTGAGAACTTCTAGTCCTGACTTCTGTGGCCCCTGCGTTGACCCCAGTATCTTGCTTTCCCGGTGTGTCTCTCAGCCTTTCTGCTCTTTCGTGTGCTCATCATCCACATGTCAGTCTCTTCTTCCTCCACTGCTGGCATTTCCTCCCTCCCGGTTCTTGATACCCCTTGATACCCCTTGATACCCCTAGGATGCCAGGAGACGACGAGCAAGGCTCTGTCCTAGAGGAACCCAATCTTGAAGAGGTGGGTCCTGAAAGGACCCTCTGATCACCTGCCATCAGGGACGGGCCTGAGCAATGGATGAATGGCTAGGGCAGGAAGGGAGGCTTCCTGGAGGAGGAGATATATCGGACCGGATATGACCAAAGCCAGACCAGTGAAGGTCGAGGGAGACACGCTAGGCTTCTGGACCGAAGACGAATGTACCCTGCTGGTAGGAATGCCTAATGAAGGGGCAGACTGTGTGGGGGCTCTGGAGGGCTGCAGCCCAGCCATTCCCCAGGCACAGCACTGAGACAGCAGCGTGTGCTAATGTGGAAGCAGCTGCTATCTTTATATTCTTCCTCTTCCTCTTTCTGTGGTTTGAGTATCGGTATGTTTGTGGCTCACCAAACAGGCCCAGAATCTCTCTTAGGAAGTTCCACTCCAGCCTGGCCCACTTACCCTGTGTTGGTTTCCATGCCTCTCCCCTCTTCCAGCTTCATGCTGGCTGGGCAGGAAGGGAGGTCGGAGGGGAGAGCTAGGAAGGAGTGGAGGAGGAGGGAGGGTCAGACCGATGCCTGGGGATCGGAATCTCAGCGCAGAGAACCGAAAGAAGGAACTAGCAATGCATCAGGCCTCAGGACTCTCTTCTGGCGAGAGCAGAGATCCTTTATTCAGGATGGACAGGGAAATTTAAGGGGTGCCGGTTTGCACTTAGCGGGTGGTGGGCAGTGGGCAGTGTGATGCAAGCAGGAGGAGGGACCAGTTTCTCCCACCTTGGAGGCTGGGACCCGTCGCACCCTACAACTCCGGTTGAGTCAGATTTTTGCCCGAGTCCATGGCGTGGCAACCCTGCCCTCTGACATTATCGTACTGGCACAAGCCAGGCTGAGGAGAGAGGGGGCAGTGTTCCATAGTGACCACGGCTCTAATATCCTCCAGGCAGGCCCCTGGCTCTCTCTGCATGGCTTGGTCTCTGTCAGTTGTGACTGGCAAAACTCACCTGGTTGGATTGAAGGAAATAAAGGGAACCTGGAGATTGTAAAGACCTGAGAGGATTGTCTTCAGGAATGTCTGGATCCAGCTGCTAAACAATGACATCTGTGTGTCTGTGTGACACAAGCTGTGACCAGTGACATCAGAATCTGTGTCCTTAGGTCTGCTTTACCTTCCTGTGGTTTACTTTCCTCTTATTTATTTGTCTGCTTGCTTGTTTGTTTATGTATTTATTTATGTATGCGAGTGCTCTCTCTGCATGCACACCTGCATGTCAGAAGAGGGCATCAGCCTCCATTACAGGTGGTTGTGAGCCACCATGTGGTTGCTGGGAATTGAACTCAGGACCACTGGAAGAGCAGCCAGTGCTCTTAACCGCTGAGCCATCTCTCCATGCCTCACTTTCCTTTCCATGCAAGCCTTTTCATCAACAGCTGATAAGGCCTGCTTACTAGATCGGTTGGTGCTGGATAGGGAGTTGGGCTGATAACGGGAACGAACACACACACTGTATCTTGAGTTCACAGGGGCTGAACTGCCCAAATGGTTTATTCTCAGTTTCTTATACCCTTCCCCACCAGAGGCATATATATAGTTTCCAAGGCAATGATCACAAGGGGCAAACCAGGTGTGCATACAAGCACGAGGTAAATGATCACGAGGTAGAAGGCATAGGTACAGTCACATGGTTACAATCAATCAAGGTTAATTAACCATAAAACAGTCATCCTGCCTTGTGAGACTAAGAAGGAAGATCTCTTTAAGTAATCTTTGACTTCCCTGAAACGAGCTGTCTCTGGGCTTGTCTTTTTTACGATTTAGCCTTGCTCAACAGCTGTCCCAAATGAGATACAGGCATATAGCCGAAGGCACACAGCAGAATTTGAGCTCAAGGTCGGGGGGGCTTTCCACAAACTTCTAAGTGGTGAGGCTCAGACACTCATCTCCATGGGGCGGCTTGCCCTTCTCCTGGAGTTCCTAGGTCTTCTGAGTTTGTAATTCACTTTAATTTTCTGGCCTGAGACACAGGACAAAGTCCTTATTAAGTCACTCTGACTCTTCTTAATCTTGGAAAGCCTGGGGATCCTGGCGCTTTTGTCTGGGGAAACACAAAGCGGGTGCATGGGTAAGAATTCAGAGCATTGGTGTGCAGTCCCAGACTCGGGTGTCAGATTGTCCAGAATAGTATGGGAGACTGTGGGGCAAGGGACTTGAGGGGCTGGGCTTCAGTCTGCAGAATGGGGGGCGAGAGAACCCAGGTTAATGCTTTGTTTGGAATCCTAAGAATGAATGTATCTTTCTGTGCCTCTGACTGCGGGTTGAGGGTTGCTGTGTACAGATGTCTGGAGGGAGTCCAAGCAGGCATCGTCCCAGAGGATGAGAAAGGGTTGGATAGACCCTGCATTGTTAGTCCACCTCTCTGGCAGCCTAGAGAGCAAACTGCAGGTTCTCTTTCTTCTAATTTAGAGATCAGAGGGAGGTGTCCTGTAAAACCATCCTGGTGTGCAATGTTTGAGACCCATGCTACTGATGGGTGAGATCCTGGCAGTGGTCACTGTATAGACTTCCCTACTTGTGTGAAGCCTCTCTTCTCTGCTCCAGGTGGGCACTGCACTGGCCCCAGCTTGCCCACTGCTAAGCTATCTGTGCTGTTTCCAGCTGATCTGGTGACCTAGGGCAGGCTAATGGAGCTGTGGCAGGGATTCTGTGATGTAATATCTGACATAAACAATTTAAACAAGGAATGACTTTTTGGCTAACGGTTTCAGAGTCTTTTGTGGTAATGTATAAAAGTTTACATCATGTTGGCCAGATTGAAAGGGGGAACGGGAAGGGACAAGAGAAAGAGACAGAGGAGGAGGAAAAGGGGAAAGGGGGAGAAACAATCTCCAGGTAATTGTTCAACTTCCACCAGTTAGGTTCCACATCCTGCAGGTTCCAGAACTTCCGAAACAAAGCCGCTGTTTGGGAGCCAAGCTTACACACAGGAGCTTGGGGGAATTGTCACATTTAAACCATAACATCTGGTAGACGTTGTCCCTGGCTAAACACGGTTTATACCTGGGATCCTGTGAAGATGACCTTATCTGGGACTTCTAAGGAGCTGTGGTCATACGAGGCATGTTGGGTTCTGTGTGGTTGTTCGAGCAGTTGTTGGGGATTGTATTTTTCTCCCTCTGGCAACATTTTGACCTTGTTCAGGGCTACCTGACATCCGTCATCCAGAATTCCACTGAGATGTAACTGAGACTTTATTTGAAGTTTGTGTAAGGCAGATCTTAGTGTATATCTATGTCTGATGTTGGATAACATCTGTACATATCTGAGAGGTGATGTGGCTGTTATTGTTATTATTATTATTATTATTATTATTATTATTATTATTATTATTATTGAGACAAGGTTTCTCTGTTGTAACTCTGGCTGTCCTGGAACTTACTCTGTAGACCAGGCTGTCCTCAAACTCACAGAGATCCGCCTGCCTCTGCCTCCCGAGTGCTGGGATTAAAGGCATGCACCACCCACTGCCAGGCAGGGACTATTGTTTTTTAACCTATGTACAGATATACGAGTGTGTTTGTAAGAGCACACTTGTGTTGGTGTGCCGGTGTGTGTGGAGTCAAGAGGCCAACACTGGGTGTCATTCCTCATGAACTATACACCTTGTTTTGGGAAACAGAGCTTCACTGGGACTTGGGGTTCATGGATAAGGCTGAGCTGAATAGCCGGGGGTCCATTTGAATTCTGCCTCCTTAGAACTGGGATTATAGTGCATGCCACCACAGATAACAATTCATCTGGGTACTGTGGGTGGAACTCAGGTCTTCATGCTTGCATGCCAAATACACTGCCAAATGATTGATCTCTCTACACCCTCCAGTGATCATTTTAAGAGAAGACCTCTATCTATGTTCCAGTAAGTTAGGTCTGTAGAGTGAAGCTTTGCTAGGGAAAAGCCCCTCCCCCATGTGGTTGTATGCCGCTTGGACTTCTGGGAACACTTGGAGGGAGGTATAAAAGAGGGGCAGTTGAAGGCAGTTGACAGTTAGAATTTAAGAATTAGAGCTTAGATTTACAGCAGAGTTGCTGCAGGATAGGGAAAGAGAGAGCACAAAAACAGATGATAGAGAAGCAGGCAGAAATAAGGACAGATAAAATGAACTAACTGGGGTTTTAGAAAAAGTACAATTCAGATCTCAGTAACTGCCGTGCTGGGAGAAGCTGAGCCAGGGTGGCATAGAGTTAGTTCAGTTCCCCAGACATAGGCAGATTAAGACAGCCAGAAAAGGGCTGTAAAGATTTCTCTCTCCTTTCCTATCCTTTCCTTTCCTCCCTAATCCTATGAGCTAACTGAGGTTTTAAAAAATTACAAGTTAGAAATCTAGCAGCCGGGAACAGAGGGACAGAGTCAAGTAGCCAGTGAGAGAAAAACTGTTACATTTTAGATACATTTTAAATACCCTCTTTTTTTTAAAATACCATTTACATTTTGGTGGCATTTACAAAACCTTTTTTACATAGGTCACGTCAGGGAAGATCGAGTGTGTCTTAGCCATGTTAGTACATGTTAGCTTATGTGTCACATGTGTATGACAGGAGATGACAGAAGGTGCTGGATAGATGGGTGTGTTAGGTTTATGTGAAGGTCTCCAAAATGTTGTGCTTTATTGATATGTCAGACTGTGTAGAGTCCATGTGAACAAATACTTCCGTGTATTATGCAACGTCAGGCCACAGTTTCTCCTACCTCCTCCTATTGCTTGGTCTGGTTCCTGCTTATTTCTCCCTTACTGCCTGCTTCTTCTGTCTTTCTCTCCAACCTTGTCATGCTAGCTCAGTGTGGTCATGCGCACCCCTGACGAGGGAGGACACCCCGTTCTTCCCAAGTTCACCCCCTGCCTTCTCCATTGCTCCCTGATGATCCTTGTTCATTTCAGCTGTGGTTGCCCCGAAGGACCCCATCTTCTACAGCTTCCTGAAACCCTGGCTGGGTGAGTCCTTGAAGGTGAGATAACTCGGGCCACCCCTGAGGTGCAGGGAAAAGTTCCACCTTTGCCCACTGCCAATGGTCACCCTCCCAGGGGACGGGCTCTTGGTGAGCGCTGGTGACAAGTGGAGCCGCCACCGCCGCATGCTGACGCCTGCCTTCCATTTCAACATCCTGAAGCCCTACGTGAAGATTTTCAATGACAGTACCAACATCATGCACGTGAGTCCCTGGGACCCAAGTTCCCAGCTGGAGTTTGGGGGGTGGGGTGGGGTGGGGGTAACAGACTGCAGACAGATCTACTCCACAGTACTGTCTCTGAAGGGCCATGCTGGGCCATTGCTGTTTTCCCCCAAGGCTTGACTCCTTATGTGTGGTTTAGGATTAAAATCCTTGCTTTGTGTCTATAATGACACCATAGGATCATGGCTCTGCCCATGGCGGGTGTTCAGGTGTTAGTTTTTGATGCCCTGCAAACCAAACACAGATGTTTTCTGCAATTTGAGTCTGGGCTCAGAAAGACTTCAACTGTTCCTAAGCTCTGTGTCTAAGCTTTCAAGCCTTTGAAACTGTTACTCCTTGACTGGTAACTAAAGGAACTCCACCCCGAAAGGCTCAGCTTCCACCAGCATAACAAGTAGTGAAAACGATCTAAATTGTAACTCTTAAGACCTCCTTTAGCTTCAAAGGGGCAGGAAGAAAGGAAAAGAAAGGAGACTAATCTGTCTAAGCCTGGGGAACCAAACTAACACTAAGAGCCTTTATCCCAACAACAGGTTTCCTCTAGTTATCTCAGTAATCTCTGCCGGTTTCCCTATCATCAGCTTTTGTGCTCACTTTTTCCCTGTCTCTACCCCAACTGTCTTTCCAATGGACACTCTCTTTTATATACCTCTCTGCAAGCTGTTCCCAGAAGTCCAAGCGGCATGTAACCATAAAGGGGGAGGGAGGTTTGCTTCTTTGGCAAAGCGTTCCTTTACAGAGGAGGGCTACCATTCTCAACAAAGGAATGTTTGAAATCAATTTATGTTGTGGGATGTTTGAATTAGACATTTTACAGTTATTATGGGGTCATACTCCTGTGGACATGCTGATTGGGGGAAGGGTGCTTCCTGATGCCTTGCAGCATATAAAGGACTTGCTTCCTACACCTGTTCACACCTCTGTGCTAAAAATAATGTAGTAGCCCCTCAGGTCTCCACATGAACAGGCCATTTGTTTACGTTAATACAGATGAAGGATCCCTATCACTATCAATGGTCTGCAGCCTGGAGACCAGAATAGGTTCCATTCATGTGTGTAATTAAGGCCTGCGCAGAGGAAGGAGGGAGTTCTGAATGAATAAAGCACCTAGGAGTTGAAGCAGGGGGTAGAGCCATGTGAGGAGCCATGAGAGAGGATGTGAGATGGACCTCTGCCTAAGCCACCCGGGGAATTCCATCCCTGAGAGTTGTCCTTGCTCGTTATTAACATATTGCCTGACATAACACTAATACATTAACAAGTTTATGGCAGAGACAGTGAGAAGGGCACCATGTATGAGTGCTTATCGTGGACTAGAACTGATGCTAAGACCAACCCAATAGTCTATGCTGGCTATTTAATTTCCCACAAACCTGCGAGGTACAGGGGTTCCCTTTTTCTCATTAATGATGAGCCTGAGGGGCACACACACATCAGAGACCTTGTTCAAGTTATCCTGCAGGAAGTGAGCTAAAAATTGTGGCATACAGCTTCCCTCTTAGTTTATCAGACACCAAATCAGAGCAACTTAGCTGTTCCTAAAGATGTGACAGGTGAGAACTAGGGAAGAAAATGAGCACTGGGGGGGATCACGGGGTGTGGGAATCCGAGCTGGGTCAGGACGCCTGACCCAGGCTTGGGTCTTCACCTGCCATAGTAACGACTTCCACTCTTACTCAGTTTGGGTTATCTCTGAGGTTGGGTGTCTGGGGATGAGACCCAGAAGGCTGGTTTGAGTATGTGCATTCTACTGATTGGGGTTGGGCAGAGTCTCAGGGAGCCAAGACCCAACCACCTCGTTTTCTCTTTCTCTACCAAGGCCAAGTGGCTGCGGCTGGCCTCAGGGGGCAGCGCCCGTCTGGACATGTTTGAACACATCAGCTTGATGACCTTGGACAGTCTGCAGAAATGTGTCTTCAGCTTTGACAGCAACTGTCAGGAGTGAGTAGGCCAACGATGAGAATGCTCAGAGCAGAGCTCTGTAGACAGGGACTGCCTTTTCTTGGTGGTGGGAGTGGTGGTGGGGGTGGGGGGGCTCAAGACAGGGTTTCTCTGCTGTAGCCCTGGCTGTCCTGGAACTTGTAGACCAGGCTTGCCTCGAACTCAAAGAGATCTGCCTGCCTCTGCCTCCCAAGTACTGGGATTAAAGGCGTGTGCCACCGCCACCACCAGGCTAGTGACTCCCATTTAAAAGAAAATGGAACTGATGTTTTACAAGCAAGGGGAAGTTGGCCATAGGACAACTGGAAGAATCGATGAGTTCTGATCTGGGTGGAGAATGTTGGGGAGCAGATGGAGCAGGATTGCACCCTGTGTCAGAGAGGGAAGAGAGGAGTTCCACGTCCACATCACGCTGTGGCTGCCTAGAAGATTGCCTAGGTTCTGGGGAATGGACCGAAGGGAGAGAAGAGATTGACTGTATAGATGTCAGGGCCATACCCGGCACTCACCACCATCTCTTCCAGACTGCTTGTGTATCTATGTGGCCATCTATTTCTAGCTACTCAGTGTCCCTGTGAGAAGCAGCTCCCACCTTCTGCTGAGAGGTGCTCCTCAAGTCTTAGGGTCTGTTGCCACTCTTGCTTCCCCTTGTGTTCTCACGGTGCAGGAAGCCCAGCGAGTACATTGCCGCCATCTTGGAGCTCAGCGCCCTGGCTGTGAAGAGAAACGAGCAGCTGCTTCTGTACATGGACATGCTCTACCGCCTCACACCCGACGGGATGCGCTTCTACAAGGCCTGCAGCCTGGTGCATGACTTCACTGATGCCGTCATCCAGGAGCGACGTGGCACTCTGCCCAAGCAGGGTGGGGATGATGTCCTCAAGGCCAAGGCCAAAGCCAAGACATTGGACTTCATTGACGTGCTGCTGCTGGCGAAGGTGGGCTTATTAAGAAGTGTAATGTAGAGGATGGAGAGGTGACTCAGAGGTTAAGAGCACTAGTTGCTCTTCTAAAGGACCCGGGTTCAATCCCAGCATCCACGTGGCAGCTCACAACTGTCTGTAACTCCTGTTCCAGGGGATTCCACACCCTCACACACACATACAAACAGGCAAACCGCCAATGTACATAAAAATAAATAATGGATGGAGCTTTTAAAATTAATTGATCAGTTGAGGGTTTTGTTTTCGATACAGTCTCACAGTGTAAGCCAGGCTGGCCTCGGCCTCATGTTCCTTCGCCTCGGCTTCCTCAGTGCTGAGAGTACAGACATGTGCCTACCCTTTCGGCTCTAGGTAGGTTTTGACTTGTTTTGTTTTGTTTTAGCTGTATCTTACTGTGTAGCCAGGCTCATTCATCTTCAGCTGCTGGGTGAATGGGTCTTCCTGCCCCAAGTTCTAACACTATGTTCTCGAACCACTCCCTCATGACCTAAAAAAAAGAATTTATTTTTGTTTTGTTTTATGAGTGTTCACTTGCATGTATATATGTGCATCATGTGCGGGTTTGGCATCTGCAGAGGCCAAAAGAGAACATCGAATCCCCTAGAACTAGAGTTACAGATGATTGTGACCAAGCATGTGGCTGATGGGTTCCCTACGAGAACAGCAAGTGTAACCATTGAGCCATCCCCCCAGCTGCGTATTCTTTATGATGGTAAGAAAAAATAGAATGGATGCTGGTATTGAACGTGAGGCAATTACGGCTACTGACGTTTTCAGCAATGACTTGGGCTTGATGTAGAGTACACATAGAAGCCATGGAAGGCATCTGGGGAAAAGATAAGTCAGAGAGAAACACACTGTAGGAAGACCACTGGGTGTATCCGGTACAGCCTTCCTAGGTGTGACA
The DNA here is from genome assembly GCA_026225945.1 of Cricetomys ansorgei. Classification (NCBI taxonomy): domain Eukaryota; kingdom Metazoa; phylum Chordata; class Mammalia; order Rodentia; family Nesomyidae; genus Cricetomys; species Cricetomys ansorgei. Next base: position 50,754 of record JAMJFZ010000463.1, on the reverse strand, counting down.
CTGAAGGGCCTTACTTGGTAAGTTAGTGAACCAGTATCTGTACGTGGCTCTATACCTTTGCTGTGAGCTGCACATAACTTCATGATCAGTGTGGCTCACACATTCCAGCAGCCACGCGAGGAAGGTAGCCATCGCTCCCTATCCCCAGATTTCCTTTCCCACCTGATTTGATTATTTTACCTGAGTGTGAAGCAGGCATCTTGGTCACTGTTCTGTTGCCACGAAGAGACATCACAACCAAGGCAACTCTTATAAGGAAAGCATTTAACTGGGGACTTGCTTAGTTTCAGAGGGTTAGTCCATGGTCATCATGGTAGGAAGCAGTCAGGTTGGAGCTGGAGCAGTAGCTGAGAGCCTTATGTCCTGACCCACAGGCAGCAGGCAAAGAGAGACACTGGGCATGGCATGGGCTTTTTGACACCTCAAAGCCACTCCCAGTGACATACCTCTGTAGTAGTTAGCCACTGGGGATTCACCAGAGAAGACATGGAAGTATATTCATAAGTCCAAACTCTGCCAGACCTCAGCTAGTTCCTGGCTAGTTCCAGACTCCATGGTGGAACCTTGAGCATCTCAGCTCAGGTGTTTTATTTGATTCAGAACTTCTTAGGTGGTCTATTGAGACCAGGTGCAGATCATAAGCAATCAAACATCCTCCACAGAAATCCAACACCTGAAGACAATACAAATGTAAAGACATAGATAGCCTCTCACCAAACAGTGCATAAAACAATTTCAAACATAACATTATTATTCAAAACATTATTCAAAATAAACTTCCCCAACGCATCTCCTCCAGCAAGGCCACACCTCCTAATCCTCTCCAAAGGGTTCATCAACTGGGAACTAAGCATACAAATATATGAGCCGATGAAGGCCAGTAGGATTTACACACCAGGAAAAAGACCCACATATTACGAATCATGGAGGTTTATAGGATGGCTGGCACATATGTCTCATCTTTGTTTCAGAGGGGGCAATAGGATGAACAAAGGGAGGGAAAGGGAAGAGGAGAATGGGAGAGAGGAAATAAATGGAGGGTAAACAGATGTTAGAAAAGGAAGGGGAGGAGAGAGGAGAACAAGCAAGGAATAGTAAGATTGATTTTTAGCTCTAAAATCATGCCACCTATTGTAACTTTTCAGGCACATAAATCACCCCGCATTTCTATCAAAACTCTGTAAATAAACAAGGGACTTTATTTTTGAATACAAACAAATTTAATCAGGTGCTATGGTAAATTCTAGGGTTTTGCAAACCTGATAGCTTCCAAAGGAAATAAGATAACTCCTCTAGATTTAGACCCAAGAATGGGACAGGAGAGAGAGAGAGAGAGGAAGGAATCAAAATGCAAGATGAAGCCAGGTGGTGGTAGTAAATGCCTTTAATTCCAGCATTTGGGAGGCAGAGTTCAAAGTCAGCCTGGTCCACAGAGTGAGTTCCAGGACAGCCAGAGTTACAACAGAGAAACCCTGTCTCGAAAAACAAAACAGAACATGACAGAACAAAAAAAAAGTCCACAGAATGCAAGATGAGAAAAGCCAGAGAGGGAGCACTTTTGAAAAGTATAATTGAGAGAGAAAGGAGGGAGGAAGGGAGTCTCACGTATTGACCACACACATGTGGCGTCAACTGTCCTCACACATTGCCATATTGCCCCTATTTCTCCTGTCAGCCTAAATGTGTTGGTCTCAAAGATACAAAAGCAGATGTCAATAAAGGAGGAACTGGTAAAAACAAATCCACTCTTTCCACCTACTGAGCAAAGCCAATGCCTTAGAGCAATGCTTAATCTCTAATTGCAAGACAAGTTGCCATGCAGTGATTCTATTTGCAATGTGGCTAGTCACTCCCACAGAAATCATTCATCATACAGCAGTAGAAAATATCCACAGGTCTTTGATTCCTTTAACTAGGAAAAAAAAATATCAGTGTAGCCAAGAGCAAGGCCTGTATACTGGGGATTCTGGTGATGGTGACCAAGAGGAATACAGAGACCTTGTGCGCCTGACTGGAAAAGGATCTCTAATATGAGTTCCTGTTAGACACAGGAACCCTCAGAAGTGATCTGGTGTTTTGCCTTGTCTCCAGGATGAAAATGGAAAGCAGCTGTCTGACGAGGACATCAGAGCAGAGGCTGACACCTTCATGTTTGAGGGTGAGGGTCTCAATGTGGGACCGGAGAGGGGGTAGGAGTCTCTCCTTCTCAGGAATCCGGGTCCCTCCATGCCCTAGAAGTATATCCTATCTTTTCATCATCCATCCTGTGGTTTTCACGGCGTGGGTGCTATCTTCTCAGTGGTGCTGAAACAACTCTGAGAACTAAGCCCACCGTTTGCTCTCCAGGCCATGACACCACAGCCAGCGGGCTCTCCTGGATCCTGTACAACCTGGCCAGGCACCCGGAATACCAGGAGCGCTGCCGGCAGGAGGTGCGGGAGCTTCTGAGGGACCGAGAGCCTGTGGAGATTGAATGGTGAGCACGGGTCCTGGCAGCCTGTCCCCAAGCCCCTCCTCTGGGTTTCGTTTCCCAGGGGATGAAGGGAAATCTTTAAATGATTCTTTTATTATTGACTGGTGGGCGTGGCTTCTACATCAGCGAGGAAAAGTTTTATGCATTGGAACAGAAAGGTGTGGACTTCCAAGAGGACTATTGACAACAGGACATGTTGTAGGAAATGATGCTACGTTACACCCGTTGAGTGAATGAGTTTCCCCTCCTCTCCCTCCCTTCTGCCCTAAGTAACATTTTCCCATGTTTTCCCTTCTTAATGGGTTGTTCTTCTGCTTCCTCACAATTCTGCCCAGAAACTCACTGGGGGCCCTGGGGATGCTACATGCCTGTGTGGTCCCCAACCTGATAATCCAGGCATCCGGTCCTCATTCCTCACACTGCCTTCCCATCCCAGTTTCCTGTCCAGCTCAGCGTGTGCTAAACACTCAGTCCAGAGAGCAGCCTGCCAGCAGCTCTCGGCCTGGCGGGAGAGAACAGGCATCTTAGGTCAAGACATCCCTAGGACACACAGGCAGGCATGGGATGGAGACAGGAAGAGAAGCAAGTGGAGGAGGAAATGGTGTCTCAGCCAGAGAGTTACCGAGTATCTGTGTGCGACTGGGGAGCAGGGTGGTAGGTCCACCGTCGGTGTGGGCTGGATGGGGGGGAGAGATGGTAGGATTGGGGGTGGGTGATCAAGTGGGAATGGGAAGGGTATGGGAGAGAGGAAGAAGGGAAAGAGGGATGCAGAGGGGGAGATGGAGAGTAAAGAAGGGTGAGGTGATGGGAGGAGAGGGACAGGAGAAAGAGCTCTGAGAGAAGACAAGTAGGAGGGGAAGAGGATATTTGGGAAGGGAAGGTACATGTGGGGGAAGAGGAGGAGAGAGTTGTATGTGGGCAGGGGAGGGACAGAAGAGCAAACACGTTAGGTCAGTGCATTCTTTCTTTCTTCTTTGCATTTTGATTTGGCTTTTCTTTGCCTTAAGAAATATTCATTTTGGCTGGGTGGTGGTGGCAGTGCACACACTTTGATCCCAGCACTTGGGGGGCAGGCACAGGAAGATCTCTGGGTTCAAAGCCAGCCTGGTCCACAGAGAGAGTTCCAGGACAGCCAGGGCTATCCTGGACACAGAGAAACCCTGCCTTTAAAAAAAAAAACATAATAATAATAATACCCCCCAAAATCCATTTTAATGTAAACTTATTTAATTTTTAAAACTGTGGGTGCATGAACATTGTTTGCCTCAGAAAAAGAAACCAAACCTCTGTAAAGATGCCTGGCTAAATGTCCTCCAGTATTTTCCTGAATCTCGGCTTTTCTTGGGATTATTTCAGCACTATGGGGAAAGGTTAGACAGGCAACACAGGAGCTGGCAGCCTCTCTTTTGCTCCTGGTTAATTGTGTGGTGTGTTTCTCAGGGAGGACCTAGCCCAGCTGCCCTTCCTGACCATGTGCATCAAGGAGAGTCTGCGGCTGCATCCCCCGGTCACTGCCATCACCCGCTGCTGCACCCAAGACATTATGCTCCCAGATGGCAAAGTCATCCCCAAAGGTAGCCATAGAATAGGGAAGGGGGTTCCTGGGCACACAGTAAGGTTTATGGGGCTCAAGCTGCCTGCCCCTCTTCCCTGCAGGTGTCATCTGCATCATCAGTATTTTTGGAAGCCATCACAACCCAACTGTGTGGCAGGACCCTGAGGTTAATAATTCTTTATACGCATGGACGTGACGAGTTTTAGCAAAGGTTTATTTCTTACTAGAGAGGGGTTGGGACACTGAATCTGGGGTAGGGCAGGACCCTGCAGAGGGGCAGATATTGCAGAGGGAGAGAGGGAGAGGGAGAGGGGGAGGGAGACCAAAAAAAGAGAAGAGAGAGAACTGTGGCCCAGAGAGACTACAGGCATGTGTTGGACCCCTGCTGATGACGGCAGCGGAGGTGGCTGTGGGCAGGTACAGCGTGAAGGCGGTTCCACAGCACTGTGCCCCGATTCTTGTCCATCCCCCGTGGCCCCAGGATATCAGACCTCAGTTTTTCCCAGCACACACAAGGCTCTGACTCTGGCTATGCTGGTAGATGTCACTCATTCACCGCGGCTGGTCTCTCTTGCAGGTCTATGACCCCTTCCGTTTTGATCCAGAGAAAACCCAGACTAGATCGCCTCTGGCGTTCATTCCCTTCTCAGCGGGACCCAGGTGAGGCCAGCGGACTCAGGAATATGGAGCGGGATCTGGGCCTCATAGTGAGGAAAGACGTTCAGATGCTTGAGAGATTTCTAGTCCCCTCTCCCCACCTCTTAATTAGAGTAAATCAAGGTTTGGAGAGCCAGTTTGTGTCCCCAAAGAGGCCACGGATGCTCAGAGCGCCTTCCTCTAGCTGGTTTGCGCTCTGGCCTGAACTCTGGGCAAGTTGTGCAAAAAGCGGAGTCCCGGGTATATTAGCATTCCTTGCTACTCCTCTGGCTGCCCAGGTGCGGAGGGGACCGGATAAGGCCGGTCCGGGTGCATATCAGAGTCCCCACCCTCCCGCCCTCCCGCAGGAACTGCATAGGACAGACTTTCGCCATGAACGAGATGAAGGTGGTGCTGGCGCTGACGCTGCTGCGCTTCCGCGTCCTGCCCGACGACACGGAGCCCCGTCGGAAGCCGGAGCTGATCCTGCGCGCGGAGGGCGGGCTGTGGCTGCGGGTGGAGCCGCTGAGCCTCACTGCTCAATGACCAACTCACTTTGCCCTGGACTTTCTAGTTGGTAGGTAGGTGTGAATCTGCCTTTGTATATTGCAAAGCACAATTTTGGCACTCTGCAAACAGGGGGTGCAAGGGATCCATGCTTTGGGCAGGATGAGGGAGTCCAGCTGGTTGATTTGAGCCAAAGATCCTGACTTCTTTTTATGACCATAGGCTCTCTTGGTGAGGATTCATTCTTCTCTGGCCAAGCTGCTCTACTCTTGGGGCCACAGGGAGCCAAGTGGAGGTTACAGAGCAGGAGAGGAACCAGGATGAAGGGCACACCTTTGACCCGCATTCTAATCTCATCTTCTCTCACCTCGGGATTCTGTTTGTGTGGGCTCTAAATTACAATGCATATTAAATCTAAAGAGCCATCCTTTCGAGCTGTTTTTGAGGTGCTGTCTCGCCGTATTGCCTTGGGTGGTTCGCAAACTGCTGGTCTCCAAGAAACCTCTGTCTAACATCCCAACCATCTGAGGCTACACCACGTCAGACTGGTCCTGGCTCTTCAGTACTGTGTCTCATCACTGGGCCACTGTGCCCATTTTTCACCTATGAGAGGAACCCAAGGAGGTGAATGGTGGTGGCTAGAGCTGTAAAACTTTCAGCACTGTGGACAGCAGTGACCCGTGGCCTTCCTACTCTGCGGCTAGAGAGGTTTCTACTGGGGCACAAAGTCCGAGGACTCAGCGCCTTTCAGACATACTGCAGGGCTATGTCAATAGCTTAGCGGAACAGTCTTTGCTCAGCACACGTGAAGCCCTGCTGTCCCACATTAGAATAACCCAGGGGAAAGCAGTACAACACGACCCCAAAAGAGATTTTTTTTTAAAAAAGATGTTTAGTTTCCTTATTTGAAAGCCACATATGTTTTCTCTGCCTTTAGTCTTACTCCAAATGCTTTTCTCATTGCAATTTACAGAATACCATTCATAGACGTAAACAAAATAAGAAAAGACTGTCTTTTGTTTTTCTGCATCATTTCACAAGAACTGGTAAAAAATGAGATCAGCTCTTCCTGCCTAGAGAACAAAGCCAATGCCTTGGAGCCGTGCTTAACCTCTGACTGCCTATCAAGCTGTCCCCAGATCATCCTATTTGCAAAGTGGCTAGTCACCTCACCTCCCAACAACTCCAAAGGAGGTAACCCAGTCCAGGAACTGGGCTTTTTATTTGTTATCCTTTGGTGGTTAGTAGGGGCAACATTGCCCCTACTATGAGAGTAAAATGAGGGTAAGCTCATCTTAACTTGCATGCTATATGTGCATGCATATATTTAGGCAGCTTCCACTGTAGTGGGTTTCCAAATGATTTTTTTGAAATGCCTTTAATGTTAATTATCTCTCCGCATATCCCCTCCTCTATCTTGCCCTTTAACTCCCCTCCCCATTAAGTGCTTCCTGCATTGTTGTTCCCTTTATTAACTCTTTATACACCACTTCATCCTGCATCTCCTTCCCTGGGAGTCTCCCCTTCATGGCTCCTTACTAATTTTCCTACCTCTGTGGGCATTCCACATGTTTTCAGACATTTGCTTTCTGTCTTGTGAGAACTCTGTTTTGTTCCATGTTGGGATCCAGGTTACCCAGACTATGGAAGCTTCAGCTTGACAAGGTTCCTCGGCATCTGCTGTCGGGAACTGGGATTCCTTAACTGCTTTGCCCCTTTCTTATCTTTACTGTACGGTGACATACGTTTTCTCATCAATAATAACATCTGCATAAGCCTAATAGTAATATCAAAATTAATCCCTGAGCTGGCCACTGTGGGATGGAATGAAACACAGCCATGCTATTCAGAAGTAAAGTGTAATCACATCTGGACTTCCAAGTCCTGGAATGTTAGAACAACCCAGGTTTATTGCAAGTGCATCATAAAGCTATTCCTGGAGTAAATGCTGATCTTCCCAGGAAGAGATAAGCCTTAATAGATAGAAGCCAGAGAGCTTAGTTAGAAAGTTAGTGCACCTGGAAAGACAAGCAGACAATTAGCCCTTCACTAATGAAGAATATAGCAAGCCTACACCAACTTAAAAGTAAACATTCCCAGGACTTAAAGAGAGAAATAGCCTTCAACCTAACCAGGCCACCAGATAAGACTAGAAATTTAGAGCTTTGACCCAGAAGAATAAATACATACCAAGGAACTAAAAAACCATAAAATCCTCCCTTGGCGCCTTCATGGCACCCTGAACTATCTGTGCAAGGCAAATGGCAATCAGCAGTGACATCCCTACCATCCACTAATTAATCATTGTATCATTTCCTCTTGGTGATAACTGAGTAACTTTGAAGCCTGCAGCTGTAGAGAGACACCTTTCGCATTGGTTCCTGTTTGAGATATGCCTGACACCTGCGACCCTTTGATAAGCATCTCTGCAGTGCTACTTAAAGACAGAAAAGTCTTGGTGAAGGATGACGAAGAGAGTCAACGATGAGAGACGAGGATGAGGACAACGGACGTAGAGACAGAGACAGACAGATAGGAGAGACAAGGCAAAATGAACTAACTGAGAGGATAGATTGCAAGGCCTAGAGAGTTGGATTGCTAGCTTAGAGAAGCTTTGTTTTATTCCCTTAATGTGCACGTTGTTATTCGCTTTGATTTTATTCTTTGCTTCTCTTTATCTTTCTTTATTTTACTATTAAAGAAGCGCTCTTGCGTGTCATAATCATCATAAGACGTATTCTAGGTGTCTTATTAAAGAGCATTAAGCTTGTCAACTAAGGGTCCCGTAGAAGAATGAGGTACTGTGCTCACTTGCCAGTTTACGTTGTTTATCCTCCTTCGTGGAAGCTGAGGAACCCATCGCGGGCACTAGAGCTGGACTCAGACCCCCGCAGTTCCATGCCCTGTTTTTTTAAAATAATATTTTTATTAATAATTTGAATCTCATACAATGTATCTCGATAACCTCCTCTTCCCATTCCTCCCTGTTCCACTCTCCCACCCCTGTGCCCTCAAAAAAGAAAGAAAAAATAAATAAAAAAAAAGGAAAGTTAAACTTGTGTGGCAGAAGTATATATGAAGGGCTTCACCATGGTCTTTGGAGGCAGAGGGCTGCTCTGATTGTGGACATGAGGCATTACAGAGTTCGACCTGAAGTTAGGCCTCACTGCCCAAACCCAGACACTGAGCAGGCTCCCTGGTATCTTGCAAGCACTAGGGCATCCCACAGTCCCTCCTGCCCCCTGGTCATCCCACCCAGACCAGGGCCTTCTGCAGGCAACCGATCATCCCTCAGGGACTAGGCCTCACATAGGTACCAGGTCAACCGGCAGTCACCAGGACGTCCCACATGCATCAGTGCCTTCTGTAGGCACCTGGACATTCTGCAGTGACTCAGATATCCCACAGGGACCCAGACATCCACAGGTAACAGGGGATCCCACAGACACCCAGGCATCATGCAGGCACCCAGCAACCCCAGAGACATGTGGACATCATGCAGGCACCCAGTCTCCCCACAGGCAACCATGGGCATCTGGTCATCCCAGCAGCACCCAGGCAGCCCACAGGCATCAGGGCCACCCGTTGGCATAGCAGACACCCAGACATCACACAGACACCCAATCATCTGACAGTCACCTGAGCCTCCTGCAGGCACCAGTGCCTCCCACTGGAACCTTGAGTTCCCACAGGGGCCAGGACATCCTGTAGGTACCAGGGCCTCCCATGGGGACAAAGACCCCCCCATGGACACACGCCATGCCCTGATTTTTTTTTGTTGTTGTTGTTTTGTTTTGTTTGTTTTAAATTGGTTGTTTTCTTGAGGTTTTATAGGGACTTTTGAAGTTAGACTAAATGCAATTTGTATTTGAGCCGATCAGGACAAGAGGTGGTTTCAACGTGCTGTATTTCATTATCAAGTTGACAAGGAGCAGAGTTTTGGTAGTTCTATTGATTACCACCGGGGCATGGTCTAGACTCCTGTTGGCGACAAACTTGTGTTCATGTTTCTGAGGGATTACCTAGATCAGTTCGTTTCCGGGCATGGCTGTGAGGGGTTGTGGAGATGGTGTTAACCGAAGGCGGAAGACCACCCTATCTGCCAGGAGAGTGGAGCTGAGCACCAACATTCACCTGACTGTTGCCCGGCTGTGGACATGTGACCAGCCGCCCAGTCCGCTGCCACCACGACTTACCTGTCGCGATGGACTGTATCCTCAATGATCTAAAATAAACCCTTCCTACATTAAGGGACAAATTGTCAGTTATTTTGCCACAGTGAGGGAGACGAGTCATTAATACATTCTCCATTTCCTTTTTAATGCCTTATGTAATTTTAGTGACCTTTAAACCCTAACAGTATTCTAGTTCTCCCTTCTGGCCATTTTCTCCACCTTGATTTTTCTCTCCCCCAGATTTAGTAGTGAGCCACCCCCGGGTGTGATGGATTATTACGAGCTTGATTTGGATAGCTCGTTGCTGGTGGCTACCATTTGGTTACGTGAGGCTGTTTTGCCATGTCGGAGTCCGTGACTGGACAGTAACTCTCACAACTGAATACATTTTAAAGCAAGATTTATTCAGTGGAAAGAAGCAAAGAAAAGAGACACATACTGGGGTGCCAGGAGCCTGGCACATCAGGCGCGATCACACAGGGGTGAGAGCCCTCGATCATGAATCTCATACAGTTTATACAGGAAAAACCGCAAAACAGGTAGTTTCCCAGATTAGTCGAGCTTGGCGGGCAGGACAATGAAGCAGCAACTGTTCTTTATTTTGATTGGCTAGTGAGGGCCCAGGAATATGTTGTTGTTCTTGTTACCGAGGCAGGTGAGGGGTAAACAACAGGCTATGTTTTATGTTGTCAACAGAAACATAACCTTGGTCAACAGAAACTTAAGCTTTGTCTCCTTGGTAGTGGGCCCTGTTTCCTTGATAGGGGAAACTTAACCTTAAGCCACCTAAGATGGAGTCTGAATCTTAAGTTCTTGTCACAAGGACTCAACAATCCCCTCTTTGAGTTGTGGATTAAGTTAAATCGTTGGCTCAACAGTGTCGAGGGGTTTGATTGAACAGCAGCCAACCTCTGTTTTATAAAAGAGATCAAGGCACTTAGAATACATGGCCCACACAGAAAGATTAGTATTAGGAGGGCTAGGAGTCCTGTGGCAGCAATCAGCAGGGTGATCAGCTGGGGGGACCAATTGAACAGTGAATGGAACCACCCTCCGTTAGCCTGTCTTTTCTTTCCGTCTAATAGGTTCCTAAGGCCATACCTAATCCACCCCGTCTTGGAACAGTAAGTCTAGCCTACTTTGTAGAGCTACCTCAGCGAGGGAGCTCACCTGTTCCTCCAGGAAGGTGGTTAAGGAGTTTAGATGAGTTATGTCTGTGTCAACCTGCTCCTTCTGCTTGTTGAAATTCTTATCACCCCGTACGAGGGCCGCCGTTGTGTCTACTACAGCTGACCCTGCTGTCTCGACACTTACCAGCAAGGGGCCAGAGCTGGGTTGGCCCCGTGAATCCTGATGGGGTGGTCTAGGCCCATGTGCCTAGACCTGTGGTCCCCCCATGGTGGTAGACTTGTCTACCACACATAGTTCAGGACATTGTTTTAAGAGGAAATACTCAAGAGATAGGCATGGAGTTAAACCCGGGGGTACTCAGGTTTTACTAGGAGATGGGAAGATTCTAATCCCAGGGTCTGGGATGAGCCTAGGACCTCGAAATTACTGGAGTGGTGGATTTTGTTGTAGGGGGATCTTTCCAGTGGGAAGGCCCCTGACCCAAAACAGGTGCCATTTCCCCATTTTTGACTAAAAGTTCCAGCTTGAGGAAACGGGACGTCATATTCTCTTTAGACTGCAACCTGATGAAACTGGGATGCCGTAGTCAGGGGCCCCAGGAAGGCTGATAATTTAGTCAAAACCCGGGGTGGGAGCATTAGGCAATGGGGTATTTATCAGATGTAGCTGGGTAGCTGGTTCCTGGATGGCGTCTGTTAACCAAGTGGAACTCTGTTGAGACAGATAAAGACTAGAGGGAGAAGCTGGAGTTTACGAGAGAGATAAATCGTACCCTCAGGAATAAGTAGGCGGGAGGTCTGTGGGAGGTGGCTCTTTGGGTTTCCTGAGGCCTACGTGAATTTTTAGTTTAACAAAGGAAGTAAGTTACATTGAGAAAGCAGCTAACAGGAGTCTGTAAAACATTTGGACACAGATCCATACCCTTGAGTCATAGCAAAGCCAGGCCCCTGGGTCAGAAACACAAATATTGTTTGTCCAGAGAGCTGGTACACAAATTGAAACCAGACAGACAGGTTTTAGCCCGATATGAAGCATTTTTAAGTTTACATTCAGAGAGCCATCAACAAAGTTAAAGTCCTGAGCTCGTGACTGGTAATAGTCGTCCCAGTTTATCAGAACTCTACAAGAACACTTATCCAGCTCTCCTGAAACTCTGAGACTTTGGAATCTTTTCAAATTATTTTTTTTATACCTTTTAAACTTTTATCTGTGTATAAATCATCTTTGTAGACCCTCAATTATAATACCTTTTTAGACCTTAAAACTCTGAATTTTTTAAAATTCAGTTTTTTAAACCAGTTTAAAAACAGTTTCAAATCTGTGTTTTTATGATATTAAACAATAAAGCACACTTTTTTAAAAATTTTAAGTGAGAATTTAACCAAAAAGGTAGACACTATATGACAAAGCCATAAATGGTGTTCACATTTTAAAATGACGCCATACCACATGGTCTTAAAGCTATGTATACATTTTAAATTATCAAGCCCATGCTAAGACGCTTTAAAGTCAACCTTTCTATAGCTCTTATAGATTCTTAACCATTTCCAATCAATTTATAAACCTCGAGATACAGAAAGTTTACAAAGACTGATATTTGGGGGCTGTTTTTTTTTTTTTTAACAATTTTTATGATGCAGTGACCCCTCCATCATAAAATCATGGCTTTAATATTTGTCACTGTTATGAATTGCAATGTAGACATCCAGTATGCAGACAGTGCCAGGCCATTTTCCTAAAAGGATTCTGCAACCCCCAAATATCATGACCCATAGGTAAAACTTCAAAGTCTTGTTTTTGTTTTTTTTTTTCTCTAGGTATTGCACATCTGGCTTGGCTGCTGTGAGCAGACAAAAGCCCACCAACCAGAGAGAAGAGGCCAGAGGGGAGGGGCTGTGTTGGTCATCACCTTTATTATTACCAAACAGCTGTTAATTAAAGTGTGCCCCCCCCAGTAAAGAGACACCCTGTCTTAGAGTATTGTGTCCTAGATGACCGACTGAGGGGAAATGGCAGCCCCAATCTCACAGCCAGACAAAAACATACTTACATAGAGGAGACACTTTAAATCTTACAAATCAGGCACACAGACATTTACATACATGGCAGGCACTTCACACACTTTTCCAGAGTCATTCTCTAGAGCAGAGCTGGCTACAGCAGTGAATCAGGTAATTCCAAGCCCAGAGTGGTGCACTAGTGTATTGCACATAGACACATCCTTTCTCGGAGGCCAGTATGAATAAAGGCTAACTTTTTAAAGGCAGGAACACGAGTTTTTACTGTGCAATTGTCCTAGCAGTTCTGAAATCGAAAACACAGAGCCAAGGAGCCTTGATGATGGATAAGACTCCTGATCTGTCACGAAGAAATGTGTAAAGAACCAGTCTGACCATATGACAGGGATCAGTTTTATTTTCTGAGCCAAGGTTTTAGAGGCTTGAAATTTTTCTTTTAGCAATTACAGCAGGCTGAGGTAAAGACTTAAGAGCATAACCTTTTGGACAAAATAAGGGCAGTAATGTCGGAGCAGTGGGAGGATGGAAAGCTGAAGAAAGCTGATGGGACAAGACTTAAAGCCAACGAAGATAGAGTCTGAATCTAAAGCCTTGTCATGAGGCCTCAACAGCCACATGTAGCTTGACTTTGTGACTGTGTGCCGTTTGGACTTCTGGGAACTTTGGCTTAGAGTATATAAGGGTTGAAGCCCTGAGAGTCAAAGGTTGGTTGGTTGTTGGTGGGTTGGTTGTTGGTTACTGCTTAGAAGAGCATTGGTTGGAGAAATTGGGTTCAAGGATACAGAGCTGAGACACTAGCCTGGATCCTGCTCTCCAAGCTTCGGACAGCCAAAAAGAGCTGTGAGTATTTCTTCCTTTCTCTCCTTCTCTCTTTCAAGGCTGTCTGCAAGAGCGGTAAAGTCTCTCTCTCTTTCTCTGTCTCTCTCCTTTCCTTCCTCCTTCTCCCTCTCTCCCTCTCCCTCCCCATTCCCCAGCATTCCTTAGTGTTTATATAACCTTGTGAATCTTGCAAGTTTCAGGGACTTCCTGAGACTTGTGAGGTGTTTACTTTCTGAGCTTTGTAAATTTTACTTCTTAAGTCTTAAAGTCTCTCTCCAAACTCAAATGTTTTGGTTTGGAGGAAATTGCTACACAGCAGTCGTGCACGCCATGGGAAACACTCTTCAGCACTATGATTACACCTAGATTCCCTCCTCTATGGCTATAGGAGTCTTAAGACCTTCAGGGTACAGAGTTCAGGCCTTCCAGGTGGTTACATATTGGTAGATAACTGGGATTATTATCAGCTATAAGGAGAAAGATAGTTCAGTGGTAAAGCTTACTGACTGCTTTGAAGAGGACCCAGGTTTGGTTCCCAGCACTCACTTGGCAGAAACAACTATCTATTCTTCCAGTACTAGGGGCTCTAATGCCTCTTCTGGACTCCGAAGGCACTGCATGCATGTGGTACACATACACACAAGGGATCTCAACCCAGTTTAGACACCTAACGGGATTCTGTGTATGGCAGTGGAATCCAACTGACTCGCAGAGACATATGTACTGGGCATTGTCCGAGTCCTGCATTTGTAAGAGTAGTCCTGATTTCCTCTCACCCCATATGCAGCTAACCACCGCACCATGCTCTTATCCCTCCACTGAATCTCGTAGGCAACTGCTAGTCATCTTCACTTTACAGACTCAATGTTATAACTGATTCCTAACTTGTAACAGATTCCCACTGTGCCTTTTACCCTCTAGCTCTAAAAAGAGACAGGAAATACAGAAATCTTCACTGCTCTTGCAGGCGGCCTTGAAAGATAGAATGGAAGAAATGGTCACTGCTCTTTTTGGCTGTCCTTAGCTTGGGTAACAGGAACTACAGAGAACAGTTCCTGTGGGTGTTTCCCTAAGGGGCCACCTTACTTTACAGTCCTACCGATGGTGCCTCATATTTCCCACCTGAATCTATCATCTCCCCATCCGGTGAAATCTTCATTGCAGCCCTATCCGGTGCTACCATTCTGGGTACTGCTTGTCCCGCATCCTTACCTCCTACATCCCAAGTCCTTCTCACTTCTTCATCTCATCTGCTACCAGATCACTCATCTCTGGGGTCCTTGTCTCGCCTCACAGGCTTCTCCCTTGGCTGTTGCTACGTTTTCTTCCTGATACATGTGTCCTTAATTGAAGATTTATAGTGTAAGTGTTGCATTTTGGGAAGGTTTGTTCTCTAATTAGACTATCTTGTCCTATCACAGATGAATAACCTTACTTCCGCATGGGGGCGCTATTGAGGTGTTCAGGATTGCCTTTCTTAGAATCTTCTTTTGCTCACATTTTCCTTACTGTTTATATCAGCTGGAGGGGACAGGGAGCACAGACATTTCTAAGATATTGACATTTCAGAAGAGTATGCGACATATTTTTTTTTTCTAAACACTTCAATGTCTCAAAGACATTGTCTCATTGTCTCCAGATCCTCACTTGGGACCCTCATTATGAGAATGCTTCTCCCCCCGCCATGACCCATTAAGTTTTATTAGGATTGCTTTTGTGAGCAAAGGTATGGAGTCATTTATTGAAGCCTGAATAACTTAACACTGGCTACACTACTAGGAAAAAAATTATTCCTCCACCTCCTCCTCCCTGTTCTTCCTCTCTGTGTACCTTGTCTGTAACAGCCTTTACTGTAGCGGCCACAGTTGTTCTAAATCTCTAATCTGATTATTATAGTAATGCCTGGCTATTGATTTTGTTTAAGAACCTGAAGGTAGGGGGCTGGAGAGATGGCTCAGTGGTTAAGGGCATTGGCTGCTCGTTCAGATGACCTGGATTTAATGCCCAGCACCCACTTGGCAGTTCACAGGGGACCTGTCACCCTCACACAGACATGCATGCAGGCAAAACATCAATGCACATAAAAATAAATTATATTTTAAAAAGAACTTGAAGATAACTCTGGCTGTGACTCAGTAGTGAAGTGTTTGCCAAAATTCTGTACCCTGAGTTCTGTCCCTAACACTACAAAAGAAAAGAAAGACATGAAGAGAACACTTCTCAGCCAGGTCTCTGTTTAAACACAAGAGCCCCACGAGAATCCAGCTGAACTGGTTGACGCCACGGCGTTCATGGGCCAGGCAGTTACCATGTGTTGTGAGAACCTGCCATTTCCAGCCCTGCTCAGAAACTTTCAGTACCCATCAGCGAAAGCCCCTGGGCTTCTGTCCTGGAGGACACATCAGAGAAAAACAAAGTTCAATTGTTTTTACTGGCATTAAAAACACAAATGGGACAACTTTCTGCAAACTGCCAAACTTCCCTGCCATAACAGTCCCCAGGAAACCAATTCCAAGTTTTGCCAGGGCTCACAGCAGGGAAATTTTCAGGGACCCCTGGGACCTCATTAAAAGTTGACAGGCAATTCCAGTCTCTACTTCATTTGTACAGATTACAGAGCCTCCGAGGACCAGCCACGGAGATGCGGGCATGCGAGCCTGATGCACACACAGCTCCAGGCTAAGAGGGAGAAAACACAGCTACCCACTCTGGAGCAATGGTCCCCAGGTGGTTTTCCTGCTTAGTTCCAAGCCTAAACTTGAGTGTCTGCTTAGCAAGCAAGGCCTACACTTGGGAACTGGAGGTGGCTCTCTGTTTGCCCAAGACACAGAAGTCCCAGAGACCCAAGCAGCCAAACGCTACAGCAAGCACTGTGACACTATGCTGGGCAGAGTTCCTGGTGCCAAGCAAGCATGGCCTCCATGAGCATCCCATGCTCCTGGCACACAGGGCTGTCCTGCAGGGCACTGACACCTCTTCCTGTATTGTGGTGCTCAAAGCCTTGCCATGTAAATGACCCGTCAGCAATGTCCTTCTTACCACACTAAGCCCACAGCCCTGGGGTGACAGGATCAAGTGGGCTTCTTCAAAGATATGCTCTCCCTGCCTCAGTAGATACTGTGCTCAGCAACTGTGGGGGATGGGGACAAAGGCTGGAGATAAGGTCTCCGAGGAGAGTGCTTGTCTAGCGGGTACAAGGCTCTGGGTTTCATCCCCAGCACAGACGAAACAGCGCACAGCAAAGCAAAACGCAAAACCCCACAGAGTGTGTTAGCTGGAAGGCTCAGGAGGTACAGGTATCTGCTGCTTTGTGGCGTGGTTATGTAGTTGTGCTCATTAATTATTTCTCCCCCCTCACACTTTCATTATATTTATTTTTAGTACATAAAAAACGCAAAATACGTTATATATTAATGGGGTGCACATGATATTTTGATACATGTATATATAATGTAACAATTATTTTAATAAGTATTTTTATTAATTCTCTGAAAATTTTATACAATATTTTTTGACCACATTAAATCCCAACTCCTCTTAAGTCTTCTCCAACATCCCTACCCCTCCCCAGCTTCACGTTCTCTTTTTTACTTAATTTAATTGCTCACAGACTCCACTTGGTGTCATCTATATACTTCTGAGTGTTGGGCCATCCATTCTGAGTGGGCCGTCCACTGGAACATGGCTGACTTATGAGTAGCCACAGATAAGAAGAAAACTGACCCTCCCCTGGTCAAATCCAAAGCTCTCCAGTTCTGGGGTGGGGAAGACACTTGTGAACCCCTTCCTACAATGTGCTAGAATGTTGAATGGATTCATGTTGGGGCCCAGAAAGTCCAGGCAATGGACGCTGCCATCTTGACACAGTTCCTGGCTCCCATTGCCAGGGACTTAGGGCTCACTAGCTATTTTGTCCCCTTCTCCCCTTTACTATATGGCGGCAAAAAAGTCTGTCCTCAATCATAATGTCTGCGTGGCCTAGTAGTGACATCCAAATTAATCCCTGAGCTGGCTATTGCTGGCTAGGAAAGGGACATTGCCATCTCAACTCAAATTAATCGTAATAAACTCGCAGGCCCTTAAGTCCTGGCATGTGTGAGAACTACTCACGTTTACTGCAAGCACATCATAAAAACTATTCCTAGAGTAAATGCTGATCTTCCCAGGAAGAGATAAAGCCTTTAATAGATAGAAGTTAAAAGAGCCTAGCTAGAGAGTTAGCACATCTGGAAAAACAAAATCGATAGGGCGAAACCCTTAAGAGTTTTTCCCCTTCTGCTAATGAAGAATATAGCAAGCCTGCACTGACCGAAATGTAAACATTCCCAGGATTAAAAAGGAAGTTAGCCTTCTAAGCTAAAAACAGCCAATAGATAGGACCAGAAATTTATAGCTTTACCCCAGGAAAATAAATACATACCAAAGAGCTAAAAACCATAAAAACCCTTCTCTGTTACCCGCATAGCACCTTGACCTGTCTGTTCTAGGCAAATGGAGAAATAACTCAGTCAGAAGTCACATCCAGCCACTCATTAATTGGTCATTGTGCCAAATGTTCTCTGATAGTAAATAAAATAACCTTGAAGCCTGCAGCTGCAGGAGGCAGGGCCCTCCTGCACTGGTTCCTTTGGATGAATGCTTGACACCCGCATACCGTTGGATAAACAATCCTGCAGGTTGCTATTTAAGACACAGAAAAAGTCTTTGTCTCCCAGAGTCCTCGTATGATCCCTTTAGCATGCACACTGTAAGATTTTGTTTTTCCTTTTATTAAGAAGAAGTGCTCCTGCGTGTCATTATCTCAAAAGAACGTTCTGTGCGTGTCATTTAAAGCACGATTGTGTATGCCATTTTGGGTCCCAGAAAAGAACGAACTATTGCATTCGTTTGTCGTATTTCTCCTCACTGTCCATCATCCTCCCTGGAGTGTCCGTGAACCCACTGTGGAAAGAGCTGGCCTCCTCCCACAGATTGATCTTGTACAGGTCTTGTGCAGGCAACACACAGCCGCTGTGTGAATTCATTAATGTAGCAGTCCTGTATGTCCAGAAGACAAATTGCTCCATTTCTCCCTGGCCTCTGGCTCTTACAGCCTTTCCACACCCTCTTCCATGAAGTCTGTGAGCCTAAGGGGTATGACATCAATGTTTCATTTATGGCTGAGCATTCCAAAGATACTTATTCTTTGCACTTTGACCAGTGGTGAGTTTTTGCCTTAACATCATCCATTGCACAAAGAAAGTTCTCTCATGATATTTGTGGTGGTTTGAATGAGAATGTCTCTTACGGGCTCAAATATTTGACTGCTTTAGTCATCAGTTGGTAGACTATTTGGGAAGGACTAGTAGGAGAGGTGGCCTTGTTAGAGGAGGTGTGTCTCTGACTATAGGCTTTGAGGTTTAAAAAGCCCATGCCAGGCCCTGTGTCTCCCTGCCTGCTGCCTGTGAATTAGAATGAAAAGCTCTCCGGGGCTGCTCCAGTGCCATGCCTGCCTGCTTCCCACCATGATGCTCAGACTAATCCTCTGAAACTGTAAGCAAGCCCTCAATTTTAATTTAAAGCATTTATACTGAGAGGACATGGGTGAGTCTCTCTTGTTTTCTAATTCCATCCTGTCTTTCCCGAGTGCTGACCTGGCTCCACCCTTAATTCTCCAAGAGTCCCGAGGCCGTGGCCAATTAGAATTTCCCTGACTTCCCGAGAGAGCCCCACTTCCCCGAAGGAGACGATCCAGTGTTCATGTCCTGACCAATCAGAAAGATCCCCTAAGCAACTACCTGTTCTCTTAAAAAGCCTGTGAGGCTGCATTTTGTGGTCACCATATTTTTTTTTACATAGTAGACCCCAGCACGCTGGCGTGTTCCTCGGAAATAAACTGCTTTTTGTATGGCCATGTATCTCTCTCAGTGTCTACTTGCGCGATGACGGACCCAGCAATATTTTCTTTTATAAGAGTTGCCTTGGTTACGGTGTCTCTGCATAGCAATAGAAGAGTAAATGAGACATCTGAGACCTGTGAGTTCCCAACTACGGGTTCTTGAGCAGCTGTTCAGTGTAAAGCATGCGTTTTCTCCCGTAGAGCAGGCCTTCGATCAAACCAGAAAGTGGCTGGTTACTCCATAACATGCCACTGTGGCACCCTTAATGATACCTTGCTGAGTTATTATTGCATTTCACAGGTTCACAGCTAGGTAAGACTGTTCAACCCCAGCCAAGCAGGCTGCAAACCATCTTCCAGTATATGATAGCTAGTCAGCAAGAGAGGTAGCTTCCTGGTCAGTACCAACTTGATTTCTCCACGTCCTGTGACCAATATGTGTGGTGTTTTCAGCAATAGAAACTTACCATCAAGTTCTGCTGAGAAACCAAGAGGAATGGCAACAGTATGTATTCACTGGTGCAAACCCTGCCAGGCCTCAGCAGAGGGAACCACTACCATGGCCAGCGCCACCCTGGACAGTGGAGCCCGGAGCATCTCCTCTCACAGGTTTTTACTGATATCTAAGCTCCTCAGGTGTTCTATTGACAGCACGTGCAGACCATGAGCTCTAATTGGCCAGCAGCTGGCTTCTGGGCTTTCTGAGAATTACCGGGGACTCCTACAGAGCTGAAGTCAGGGCCGGCCCATCACGAGGGGGTGTCCTGCAGAGTTGAGGTCAGGGCCGGCCCATCACGAGGGGGTGTCCTGGTGGTCTCAGAAAGACTCACACAATTAACCGGGAACAAAAGAGAGGCTCCCAGCCTGTGTTGCCTGTCTAACCTTTCCCCATAGTGCTGAAATAATCCCAAGAAAAGCCGAGATTCAGGAAAATACTGGAGGACATTTAGCCAGGCATCTTTACAGAAGTTTGGTTTCTTTTTTGAGGCAAACAATGTTCATGCACCCACCGTTTTAAAAATTAAATAAGTTTACATTAAAATGGATTTTGGGGGGTATTATTATTATTATGTTTTTTTTTAAAGGCAGGGTTTCTCTGTGTCCAGGATAGCCCTGGCTGTCCTGGAACTCTCTCTGTGGACCAGGCTGGCTTTGAACCCAGAGATCTTCCTGTGCCTGCCCCCCAAGTGCTGGGATCAAAGGTGTGCACTGCCACCACCACCCAGCCAAAATGAATATTTGTTAAGGCAAAGAAAAGCCAAATCAAAATGCAAAGAAGAAAGACAAAGAATGCACTGACCTAACGTGTTTGCTCTTCTGTCTCTCCCCTGCCCACATACAACTCTCTCCCCCTCTTCCCCCACATGTACCTTCCCTTCCCAAATATCCTCTTCCCCTCCTACTTGTCTTCTCTCAGAGCTCTTTCTCCTGTCCCTCCCCTCCCATCACCTCACCCCTTCTTTACTCTCCATCTCCCCCCTGCATCCCTCTTTCCCTTCTTCCTCTCTCCCATACCCTTCCCACTCCCATCTGATCACCCACCCCCAATCCTACCGTCTCCCCCCCCCCATCCAGCCCACACCGACGGTGGACCTACCACCCCGCTCCCCAGTCACACACAGATACTCGGTAACTCTCTGGCTGAGACACCATTTCCTCCTCCACTTGCTTCTCTTCCTGTCTCCATCCCATGCCTGCCTGTGTGTCCTAGGGATGTCTTGACCTAAGATGCCTGTTCTCTCCCGCCAGGCCGAGAGCTGCTGGCATGCTGCTCTCTGGACTGAGTGTTTAGCACACGCTGAGCTGGACAGGAAACTGGGATGGGAAGGCAGTGTGAGGAATGAGGACCGGATGCCTGGATTATCAGGTTGGGGACCACACAGGCATGCTGCATCCCCAGGGCCCCCAGTGAGTTCCTGGGCAGAATTGTGAGGAAGCACGTAGGCGTGAGACTTTTCCTAAAGTTCAGTGCGGTGATGGGCACTGCGATGGGTACACTGCCCAGTGTGTGAACGGCATCCCAGGGAACATCCCACATCTGAGGAAACACTTGAATGAGAAGCCATCAATCAAAGGAGGAAGAAACGTGAAGCTGTATGCATTTACTGGTCGTCTATGAACTGTTGGGCGTGGCCATCCTCGTTCCACACCTACCAATCATTCCGTACCGACCTCTCAGTCGTTTGAGGAATAGCATTTCCTGACGAAGGCCTTCTTCATGGCGTTCTTCAGCTCCTTGTTCCTGAGGCTGAAGATGATGGGGCTGAGGAAGGGGGTGAGGACCGTGTAGGTGGTGGCCATGAGAGTATCTCCTTCCTCAAAGTGGGGGCCCTTGGGCTTGAGGTAGATGACGGAGGCGAAGCCATAGTGCGCGATCACCACCGTGAGGTGGGATGCACAGGTGGAGAAGGCCTTGTACCGGCCCTCGGCTGACGGTATCTTCAGGATGGCAGCCACGATGAAGGCGTATGAGAGGAGGATGAGGAGGAAGCAGCCCAGGAGGGCTGTGATACACACACACCATGCCCACACCCAGCGCCACGGCTGGCACAATACTTCCACAGGCTAGCTTCAACATTGGGGACACGTGACACAAGAAATGCTGGATTTGATTGGGTCCACAGAAAGGAAGGTGGAAAATGGAGGTTGTCACCACCAGCCCAACAGCTGAACCTCCAGCCCAGGACCCAGCCACCAAGCAGGCACAGCCTCCGGGGCTCATGAGCACATTGTAGCGCAGTGGGTGGCAGATGGCCACGTAGCGGTCAGAGCCCATGACAGTGAGCAGCAAGGAATGGGTGAAGCCGAACGTGAAGGAGAAGAACATCTGGTTGGCGCAGGCCAGAAAGGCGATAGAGTGGAGAGTGGAGAGCAGGTGGGCCAGCATGCACGGGATGAAGGACAAGGTGTAGAGGATCTTAGAGATGGAGAGGGCGCACAGGAAGAGGTACATGGGCGTGTGGAGGTTCCGTTCCCTCCAGACGGTGGCCATGATGAGTAGATTACCCAGCAGTGTGAAGAGGTACATTAGTAAGATCACCACAAAGAAGACAGGCATGAACTGCTGTGGGAAGCTGGAGAAGCCGAGGAAGATGAATTCAGACACAGGGTGTAGTTCTGTTCCAGCATCTTGGTTGCACCTGATAGAGGAGAGTAGGAATTAAACCAGATGTCTAGAAGCATGTCATCTCTGAGTATTTTTCTGGGGAGGTTTCCTGGAGGAAGTAATATACCTGACCGAGTCATTGGTTAAAAGGGCGGGTTGCTGCGCGAACATGTACTCTCTCAGCTCCTGGGAGACAGAGACAGAGAACGTAAGTTCAAGTTCAAGGGTAGCCTATGCTACATGACAGGACCCTGTAGAGTAAATAAAATGATGAATGTGTTGAGGTTTAAGAAGCATCACACATCTTAAGTGATCAGTACAGAGCCTGGCACACAGTAAGAATTTAATAAAGAATCAATAGGAATGGTTATCGTCTTCCACGGTTAGTGGTATTCCTATTTTCAGTCTCACCCCACAGACTAGTTTAGGAGTGGGCAGCCTGCAGGCTTTATTCACGTCCTCTCTGGAAATTCCTCGCAAAACACTCTCTGGAGAGCCCGGGACCGGGTGTGCCTCCTTGGGTACACCGGAGGCGATTGGAGGTCTCTGGAGCTTTCTTGGTGCCAGGCTTCGCTAGGCTCAGACAGCAGCTGCCCGAGCAGCCCTGGCACCGCCCCTGGAGATCTTCCGGTCAGAGCTGAACTCTTCGGACCCCCCACAAGATGACAAGTTTCCGTGAGGGATAGAGTGATGACGCTGGTGGATGCTCTGAACCACGGAAGGAATTTAGAAAAGGGAGGGGCTTAGAAAAAGAAGCCCGCCTATGATCCAGTGGGTAGCCTTACACCCCGTCACTTGCAAGCAGCCCTAATTACGCTCAGAGGGTTATTTAAAAAATAAATAAAAGACTTGGAAGTAGGAGGGAGATGGGCTTGGAAGAAAGAGCTCCGTGTGAATAGAAAGGTGATAGGAAATAGATGTGGGTGAATTCGGTCAATAGGATCAATAATGGTCAATAGGATACATTGTGTGTGTGTGAAATTGTTAAATCCTAAAAGAAAGAAAACACTGTTCGAAAACTGAGGCCTAGTTCATATACTAAATCCTAAACAAATATTGACTGGTGATTAAATGCTGGGGGGGGGGAGGCAGGGAGGGAGAGACCGCAGGCCCAAAGAGGGAGGGGGAGGGGGAGAGGGAGAACACTGCTTTGGGCGAATCCTGAAGCCCCGAGTTTAGCCCCTCAGGCCCACAATCTGGAAGGGCATTCCCCACGTAGCTAAGCTGTCCTCTGACATCCACAGATGTGCCATGCTACCTACCCATATTTACACACACACACACACATACACACACACACACACTGTAAATTTAAAAATTAGAAGAAATTAAGGGAAAAAAACTAGTTCCTCTCTAACACTGGGCTCCTTGACTTCCTGAAAGGGATTAGTGCAGGGTTATGACTTAAACGTCTCAGGTGCGCCTGGCTTTCCTGGTTCTTAGCCCAAGATAGACCTCAGTGTCCAGCTACTCCTGCTTGTTCTTTTCTGCAACCCCGAGGTCCGCAGCCTGCTGCAGGTGCATTTCACCTGAAAAGACTGTCAGCCCTCGTACCAGTGATGTTTTTTTTACAACTGACATAACACAGCTGAAATATCACAGAATTTTACATGCATCAGAATGCCATGGCAAATGGTTATTTGGTAAGGGAGGGAGGAGACATAACCCTGGAGTGGGGAGGGAGAGAAAGAGATGTTTCGGCTGTCTCAGGAGCACCAGAGCACAGAAGGACAGAACAGAGAAAAAGAGAGAAAAGGGGGGTAGAGAACTTGGCCCATTGGATGGTATTATACGGGGGCAGGGTTAGGGTTCCTTGCTGATCATACAAGATGTTGACTTGACTTTGTGGTGGTGGGTTAAGAGGTGGTCCACGAGGCAGGTTAAGAGGTAGCCCCACTAGGCAGGTAAGGGGCAGTTCCACAACAATTAGCCACAGACTGGATGTTTTATTTCTATTTTATTTTATTAAAGATTTAGTTATTTATGTTTATCTGCATGTACACCTGCAGGCCAGAAGAGGGGATCAGACCCCATTACAGATGGATGTGAGCCACCATGAGGTTGCTGGGAATTGAACTCAGGACCTCAGGAAGAGCAGCCAGTGCTCCTAACCGCTGAACCACCTCTCCAGCCCCCAGAATGGATGTTTTAATGAAAGTAATTTATCCTCAGTCTTCTGAACTCCAGAAGTCCAAAACAGAGGGAGGTGCTGCCTCACCTCCAGAAACTTCAGAGGAAGAATGTGTTCCATGCCTCTTCCTGGTTTCCTTTGGCTTCAGAGCTACTTGGTCGTTCCTTGGTTTGTAGACACCTCCCTCCAATGTCTGCCTTTCTCTTCACGTCATATTTTTCTCTGTGTCTGCGTGTCTTTTCCATTCAGGGACCCACTCTGAACCCACGAGCGTTTCATCTCAATATCTTACTAATTACAACTAGAAAACCTGTATTTACAAGTGAGGTCATCTTCTGAGGTTCTGGGTGGACCTGAAATTTTGGAAGATTCTATATAACTCACTGGCATCCCCTTCTAGGGCTTTCTGGATCAGTTCTTGTTCCTACAGTCACCTCACGGACAACGCCAGAGACATCCCGCTAAACAAAACAGATCTCATATCTCAGCTTAGATTCGGCCATGGCTCCCTTGTGCCCAGACTCTTTACTGTACTCTAACAGCCTGTGCAGCCTGGGCTTTGTTGATCTCTCTGATTTTTTAAAGATATTTTTTAATTTTATTTTTATGCACATTGGTGCGAGGGTGTCAGATCTCCTGGAACTGGAGTTACAGACAGTTGTGAGCTGCCATGTGGGTGCTGGGAATTGAACCTGTATTCTCTGTAAGAACAGCCAGTGCTCTTAACCACTGAGCCATCTCTCCAGCCCCACCTCTCTGATTTTTGCTCTCAGCTCCTGCCTTCACTTCTTACATCCCTCCCTCCACCCTTAGCCTCCAGACTAAAATGAGACTGGAACATTTCTTCATGCTCTGATCTCTCTCCCCAGGTCCCTGTGCATCCTTAATTGCCCCAATTCCCTCTGTCTCTTCAAGTTGCATATCCCCGGTCCAGGAAGCCTTCCATAATTCTAATTTCTCCCTAATTCCTAGTATTCCACGGAGTCTCCTGACACATCATGTTGTCGTCACCTGGTCATGAGATTATCTCCCACTAAACTGTGACTTCCTGGGAGGTCACAAGGCCTGTTCCCAATACTCTGATGGCCCCTGCGCACAAAGACGTTGAAGAAAATAGCAAACAGGGTAATGATGGGGTTGAGCTTTGCTTAGTCAGGAATATGGATGGTAGGATGGATTTTGTGCTAAATCTTGAAGGATGAGCAAGACATACCGAGCACAAAGGTCAGCGAGGGTGTCCAAGGTAAGAACCCACCATGAACAAAGGCATCAGCAGTTCCCAGACTGATGCTGGGGGAGCCTGGGAAGTTAGCCTGAGCCACACCGGGAAGGATTGGGAGACAGCTTAGAATTGTTGCTCTGGGGCTGTGGGAGAGGGGGAGGGTGTGTTGGAGGTAGAGGACTGGATGAGTCTGGGTCAGTGGCAGCCTGGAGCTAGAATCCAGTCAACATTGTCCTCTAAGAATTTGGAGGCCCTGGGCTGGTCTCCCCACCACAGACATTGGCACAACCCCAGCCCAAACTAGGAAGGGAGAGATAATTGAGCAAGAAATGGAACCACGACTTAGAGAAATGGGCTCTAAGGCTGCTTCTGAGCGCCCAGAGATCCTCCAACAAGGGGCGGGAAGACACTGAGGGCTCTAAGCTCAGCATAGAGTGAAGGAACCAAGATCACAGTTCAGGTGCATTTTGTAGCCCTGCCTGGTGGGGGCGCTGTGAACTAGCGTCTCTGGGCTTTATTTTTCTTTCACTAAGTACACCGAAATTATTGTTGTTGCTTTTTTAAAAAATAATGTTTATCTAGACCCCCTTTGTGTGTGTATGTGTGTGTCTGTCTGTCTGGGTATGTCATAGATGACAACTTGCAGGAATCAGTTCTCTCCTCCCTGTGGGTTCCTGGGATCCAACTCACACTGTCGTTCTTGGTGACCCGGTCCTTTACCAACAGAGCCATCTCTCTAACCCAGAGGTGTTCTGATGGGACACATTGGTGTGAGGAGCCTGACACAGACTGTGTGATTTCTAGAAATGAGCTCCTCTCTCCATTCCCAGATCCCATTTTCCTTGTACCAGAGACACTCCGTCTTTCAGGCCGCACTTCTCCTCTAAGCTCCTACTGTGTGCCTACTGTGCACCGATCAGTTGCAGCCACTGGAGAAACAACAGGAAATGAGCAAGGTCCGTTGGCACCACAGCTGTCTGGCTTCACTCTGCTCTTTGTCCATTGGTTTGACCCCTGCTGAGCACAGAGCCTGGGGTCAGTGCTGTAGATAGGGGGTGGCAAAGCCTGCTTTCCCAGCCTTGGCCTGGGAATATGTGGCATTTTCCATGTCTCTTCAATCTGATTCTAAACACATGGTTTTTGCTTTTGTTTTTTTACCTAGAGAAGTTTCAGAGAAGAAAAAATGGTTACAGTCAACCCAGAATATCATGATTTCTTTGCATTTATCTTGCAATATCTGAATTACATTGTTCGTTCCCCCTTGTCTGGGAATTTAAAGGTGGAATTCAGTCCCAATGTCTTTCATCACTAGCACATAGTAGGTATTTCATGAATAGCAGTTAACTGGGCCTTATGGGTCATGGCTATTGTTGTGCTCCCCCCACACCCCCAGGACTGAAGAGCTATTTACAGTTGATTCCCAGGGGAGGGTCAGTTTTCTTCTTATCTGTGGCTACTCATAAGTCAGCCATGTTCCAGTGGACGGCCCACTCAGAATGGATGGCCCAACACTCAGAAGTATATAGATGACACCAAGTGGAGTCTGTGAGCAATTAAATTAAGTAAAAAAGAGAATGTGAAGCTGGGGAGGGGTAGGGATGTTGGAGAAGACTTAAGAGGAGTTGGGATTTAATGTGGTCAAAAAATATTGTATAAAATTTTCAGAGAATTAATAAAAATACTTATTAAAATAATTGTTACATCATATATACATGTATCAAAATATCACGTGCACCCCATTAATATATAACGTATTTTGCGTTTTTTATGTACTAAAAATAAATATAATGAAAGTGTGAGGGGGGAGAAATAATTAATGAGCACAACTACATAACCACGCCACAAAGCAGCAGATGCCTGTACCTCCTGAGCCTTCCAGCTAACACACTTTGTGGGGTTTTGCGCTTTGCTTTGCTGTGCGCTGTTTCGTCTGTGCTGGGGATGAAACCCAGAGCCTTGTACCCGCTAGACAAGCACTCTCCTCGGAGACCTTATCTCCAGCCTTTGTCCCCATCCCCCACAGTTGCTGAGCACAGTATCTACTGAGGCAGGGAGAGCATATCTTTGAAGAAGCCCACTTGATCCTGTCACCCCAGGGCTGTGGGCTTAGTGTGGAAAGAAGGACATTGCTGACGGGTCATTTACATGGCAAGGCTTTGAGCACCACAATACAGGAAGAGGTGTCAGTGCCCTGCAGGACAGCCCTGTGTGCCAGGAGCATGGGATGCTCATGGAGGCCATGCTTGCTTGGCACCAGGAACTCTGCCCAGCATAGTGTCACAGTGCTTGCTGTAGCGTTTGGCTGCTTGGGTCTCTGGGACTTCTGTGTCTTGGGCAAACAGAGAGCCACCTCCAGTTCCCAAGTGTAGGCCTTGCTTGCTAAGCAGACACTCAAGTTTAGGCTTGGAACTAAGCAGGAAAACCACCTGGGGACCATTGCTCCAGAGTGGGTAGCTGTGTTTTCTCCCTCTTAGCCTGGAGCTGTGTGTGCATCAGGCTCGCATGCCCGCATCTCCGTGGCTGGTCCTCGGAGGCTCTGTAATCTGTACAAATGAAGTAGAGACTGGAATTGCCTGTCAACTTTTAATGAGGTCCCAGGGGTCCCTGAAAATTTCCCTGCTGTGAGCCCTGGCAAAACTTGGAATTGGTTTCCTGGGGACTGTTATGGCAGGGAAGTTTGGCAGTTTGCAGAAAGTTGTCCCATTTGTGTTTTTAATGCCAGTAAAAACAATTGAACTTTGTTTTTCTCTGATGTGTCCTCCAGGACAGAAGCCCAGGGGCTTTCGCTGATGGGTACTGAAAGTTTCTGAGCAGGGCTGGAAATGGCAGGTTCTCACAACACATGGTAACTGCCTGGCCCATGAACGCCGTGGCGTCAACCAGTTCAGCTGGATTCTCGTGGGGCTCTTGTGTTTAAACAGAGACCTGGCTGAGAAGTGTTTCTCTTCATGTTTCCCTCCCATACACACCTTTGTGTGTGATAGGACCTAGCAATCACAGTGCTGCTGAGCCATAAAACTGGGCTATTTCTTTCCTATGCTAGATTTGAGTGTTCTGTCTGCACATACACCTGCATGCCAGAAGAGGGCATCAGATCCCATCATAGATGGTTGTGAGCCACCATGTGGTTGCTGGGAATTGAACCAAGGTCCTCTGGGACAGCAGCCATTAATCTTAACCACTGAGCCCACTGAGCCACCTATCCAGCCCCTTTTTTCCTATGTCAAACTCTCAAATCCTTCATGTAGTAGAAACCATTGACCACCCCTCCCTGGTCCCATTACACACCCTTCTCTGTAGAGCAGAGTCCAGAAAGGACAAAGTCATGAGCGTTCTGGCCTGTAGAGCTTTCTGTAACGGAGTGCAGTGGAGACTTGAGAAAGAGACTACATTAGATTTTGCCCATCCCTGGACAGAGAGGGGCCAGGAAGGCCAGAAGATCTGTGGCTTCACACACAGGCAATCTCTGGCCCAACACAGGTCCGCACCATTGTCAGGGAAGCACTGGCTGGATGTCATCAGGTACACACAGTCACAGCGATACGCATCCAACCTGCCAGTTGACAGTGCCTTCATTCAGTCCTTCAAACTTCATTTACTTACAGTGTGAGGGATAGAAGCCAGAGCCCAACGCCTTATCTGTGTTTCTCTCCCTGTCCCCCTCTCCCTCAGTGTGTGTTAGAAGTACTACATTTTAACCCGGGGCCCTAGTATGCTTTACTACCGAATCTCACCCCCACCTCTAATCTGTGCTTCTTTCCTGTCTGATTTTGAGCAGTTTGGCTGCTGTTTAGGGCTTTGTGCACAGACACACACATACACACACACTCCCATTGGTGCAATGGAACACACATGGAAAAGTCAGGTCTGTCGTTTCCTGATGCGGGTTCCGGGGATTGAACTCAGGTTCTCAGCCTTGGCAGCAGGCACTTTTGCTCTCTGAGCCATACACTTGGTCCCAAGGATAGCTATGAAGAAGGCTGAAGGTAGTCTAAGATAATTTGGATTCAAATCTGAAAGTCTCCAGTATCATGGAAGTCCTAATGCTGAAATCAGCCTTGCTGATTCTTTAATAATGGTGCAGATGGGTGGGAGAACTTCTGTCCACAAGTACTACCTAGTAGCAGTGGCAATAGGCAGGATGAGGCTGACACAGAGCTGCACGCTGCCACCTGTAGCTGCCTGAGTTCTTTCCAGAGACTTCTACACAGGTAAAGACAGAGTTCGTGACTTCACTACAGAAAATAACTTAATGAGGCTGGAGAGACGGCTCAGAGCAGCCATGGTCATGGTGTCTCTCCACAACAACCCCTGCCTGGAGGCCTGCACGCACTTTGGTATGCCAATAGGCACCAAAGAGAGCCATTTGTCCTGAGTTTGGAAGGACGTCAAAAATCCTAGATTCACCGGAGTAGAAGTCTTTGAAGATTCCGCCCCCAATGGCACACAGGAACTAAGTAAAAGCTTTCGCTTAGCTCAAACTCCCGCTGCTACCCTTTAGCTGAGATTCTGGGATGAGATTCAACCTATAGATTATATCCATCTAATGTCAGGTCTGTAATTCCCATGTTTCCTTTCTCTGCTCCTGGGAGGAGAGGAAGGCTCTCTATCTTTTCCTCTTTAACCTGGAAGACAGAGTGGGACATGGGGTACCCAGGTAAGTCCTTTCTTTCTTGTGCTCTTGGCCCATGTGCCCCAGTAGGGTTAGCAGCCATGACGTAAGGGAGACTAAAGCCTTCTCTTGGCTCCAGGACTCGCTCCCATATTTTCCCTCCACAATGCCTTTGGTACCATCGGAAAATATCTGACTCAATCAAAGGGAAAGACAGAAGAATAACCAAAGTGGTCCTGGCTTGACGAACATCCGCTGGTGTTTGGGGTTGTTAGCCACGGTCATTCCATTTTGTAAAGGTATGTTTTGGTTTGACAACTGTAACTGCTGAAACTAATTTGTTTTCTGGAACGAAAAAGAATCGTTTTTGATTCATACCTATCCTCACGGCAGGTCCCAGGCAAAGACACCCAGAAATGAAAGACAGCCTGGCTGCAAATGCATCCCATGGTCTGTTCATCAATCTTAGGGCACAGGACTGCCCCTGCCCGAAACCTTTAAGAAGGGACCCCACTGACTCCCCTCAGAGCCTCCAATATGCTTCTAAATGGAAAAAATGAAAAGACTTGACAGTTGTGGAACCACCTCCTAACCCATCCCGGACAGTCCACACCCGCCCCCAGTGGCCTAAATAATACCGAGGCAAGGTCCCTGTCCCCTTCTCTTTACCGTGGTTCTTCAATCTCTCTCTTCTCTTTCAGACTCCCGCCCCCACATACACACCCCCTTCTGTCTTTCTGTCCCATGTCAGTGTTTCCAGTACAGCTGCAATGTCTCTTTCTCTCCTGCCCTCTCCAGGACTCGGCATCTCTCTCCCCTGCCCTCTTCCTAAATAAACCTCTGCCGCAGAACTCTGACACTTGTGCAGTCCTGCTATGTTATTTCAATGAGTGCTCCTAGGTATGGAGGAGGCGAAGGTTTATTGTAGATGAAGGGGTGGATATAGTTAGAAGCAGAGACATCCGGGAGAGTCCAAGGTGGACATGACCAGACTGAGCCAGGCCAGGTGGGGAGAGAGGAAAAAGAGGGGAAACGAGAGCAAGAGAACAGGAGGTCAAAAGGGACCAAAGTGGGGGTAACCAAAATGTCTGGATAAAATAGGGAAAAGCAGCCCAGCCTCCTTGGCTGGATAGTTCAGGGTAGGGGGTCTGGCATGCAAGCCAGGAGGACCCTATAAGAGGGACTGAGGGATGCTGGGAGAACCTGGTAGGTCAGGTCCACTTTGATATGTGAAATAGGTATCTCAGCCAGCAGTTTGTCCCAGGTTTGAGACCTAACATTGTCTATGGGTTAATAACTTTTCTAATAGATTTCTTACATGAAAGGACAATATACCAGTCTGGAGAGATGGCTCAGCAGTTAAGAGAACTGGCTGCTCTTCCAGAGGATCCGGGTTCAATTCCCAGCACCCACATGGCAGCTGGTAACTGTCTCTAACTCCAGTTCCAGGGGATCTGACATCCTCAATCTAATGCTCATAAAAAAGTTAATTATAAAAAACAAAAACAATTAAAAAAAAAAGAAAAAGGACAATATACCACTTCAATTTCAAACCTGAACATTTTCAGGGGCGTGGCAGAAATAAAATGTATCCAGAGCTTCGACCGCCTCAGCCTCCAGTACCGGGATCGAGGTCCCTGAAGTGTAAACACAAGGACAGCATCGGACCACATTTACTGAGCCACCGCTGGGTACAGCTTATTTATATTTACATTTTTTTCTTTTACTTTTTTTTTTTTTTTTTGAGACAGAGTTTCTCTGTCATAACTCATTCTGTAGACCAGGCTGGCCTTGAACTCACAGAGATCCTCCTGCCTCTGCCTCTCAGGTGCTGGGATTAAAGGCGTGTACCACCACCTTTATATTTACAAGTTTTTATTCAAGTATTTTCCTTTCTTTTTTTCAGATCAATAAAATCAGAGATTAAAAAAAAAGGTGGGTCATTATAACATTATAACATTGTAACATTATTATAATATTGTAACATTATTATAACATTGTAACATTATTATAACATTGTATTGTTATAACAGTATTATAATATATTATAACATTGTAACAGTATTATAACATTGTAACACACAGCAGTGAAATCCAGAAGGTGAGCAGGGAGTCCTTTGAACACTACCTGCCAAATTCTGTGATCACAAGATCAGAACTACGCTTCATAAAATACTACTAAACCGTCTCAGACTACTACAAAGACCACCACATGTTATAATAAAGTTGTTTCCATTCCATGAGTAAAGAATGATTCAATAGACATAAATCAGCACGAGGCAGCAAACACTCCCAAGGGCTGAAACCACATGACCACACTGATAGATGAAGAAATGACAAAGCATTTTCCCAACAAACAGAAATATGAAAAAAGGTGCTGATTCTCTCTATTCCTACTCAATAATCTCTTCCACACTCCCTGAGGAAAATGAGTGGGTGCAGGAATGAAGATATGGTTCAGCCACAACTGGGTCTGCCTGGCACACACACAAGGCCCTACTTTCAACATTAAACGCTGCAAACAACTAAATAAATAAAAATATAAAACTCGGAACTAAATGAACATAAATCACCCCAATTCACACACAATAAGATCCTGTCCTCAGAGGAAGTCCCTGAACGGCCCCAGCAGAAAGCTCTTAGATCTGACCAACACTTTTAGCAAAGTGGTAAAACAAACAGTTGGCAGAAAACTCAATATTTATATATCAATCACGGAAGTGAGAAAAAAAATCATGGAAAAAATCATTTACAATAGCCTCAAAAAGCTTTAAAAAAACAAAAAAGGCAAATTGTACAGTCTTACGAGTAAAGGATGAAGCCTTCAGAGCACTTCTCAGTGCATTCTTCCACGTCTACCATGACTGAAGATTTCCCATATTCAGTACACTGGGAACTATTTTCTTCCTTTTCATGAACTAGGAGTACATGTTTCTCCATATTGCTAATATATCTAAAGTTTCTTCCCAGTGTGAGTTTTTCCTGCACCTTCAGATTACTAAAACACAGGTGGTGTTGGCACACGACTTTAATCCCAGCACTCGGGAGGCAGAGGCGGCGGATCTCTGTGAGTCCGAGGCCAGCCTGGTCTCCAGGGTGAGTTCCAGGACAGCCAGAGTTACGACAGAGAAACCCTGTCTCGAAAAACAACCGTACCCCACAAAAAAAGCCAAAAACAGACAAACAGAAACCAAAGAAACAGATGACCAAAACACCCAAAGGCTTTCCCGCACCGTTTGCACATGGAAGGTTTCTCTCCACCATGCACCATTTCTGGTATCAGAGGCAACTACAACTAGCAAGACTTCACCCCCCACGTTTCCAAAAAGCCCTGGCAGAACTGAAAGCTTCCCCCCAACCCAGTGCAAGTGCAGCGGGCTTCTCTCCCCCGGGAATCCTCTCGTGTTTTCACAAGGTACCAGAACAAACCAAAGCCTTCCCACCTGCAATGTTCGCATTTCAGGGTCCTTCTCCACGGGTATCATTTCACGGAGGTGGTGTGAACTATAATGAGTGGAAGGCTTTCCCAAGGGTTTTTTTTTTTTTTTTTTTTGCTTACATAAGGTTTCTCTCCAGTATGAATTCTTTCACGTCTAATCAGTGTGTATTTGTCTGCACACTTCATGGTAAGCAGCAGTAACGGAGGCTTCCCCACAGAGCTTCATTTGCAGGGTTCTTCTTCACTCCATATCCTTTCATGGAAGCAATGTGGGCTATACGCCGTGAAACCTTTCCCACACTGTGGGCACACGTAGGGTTTGTCTTCGGCGTGAACGACTTGGTGTCTCAGCAGAGAAAAGGAACGGTTGAAGGTCTTCCCACACTGCTTACACACGAAGGGCTTCTCGCCGGTGTGGATTCTCCCGTGTGTTCTTAGGGAACTGGAGCAAGTGAAGCCTTTCCCGCACTGCTTACACGCGTAGGGATTCATGCCGCTGTGCATCACTTGGTGGTTCTGCAGCTGGTAGGCTAAGAAGAAGGCTTTCCCGCAGTGCTCACACCTGAAGGGCTTTTCCCCACTGTGGATCTTCTCGTGCACGAGATGTGAGGTGTAATCAGAGAAGGCCTTTCCACATCGTTTACACACGTAGGGTTTCTCTCCGGTGTGGATCCTTTCATGCCGTTGAAAGGAATAGTACCAAAGGAAGGCTTTCCCGCACTGTTGACACCCGTAAGGCTTCTTGCCCACGTGGATTCTCTCGTGTCTATGTAGGTTATTGGAGCGAGTGAAGGCTTTCCCACACTGCTTACACACATGGGGTTTCTTGGCGCAGGGACATCGTTCATGCTTTTGAAAAGAACTGAAAACTCCCCCACACTGCTGACATTTTTCCTCCGTGGAAGTCCTTGTATAATTCTCACCAAATCTGACGTCTTCACGGCACTGCTTATTTTTATACAGTCTCTTTCCATATTTAATATCTTCGTAGGATCTGTGCCCTGGATTAGGCTTAGGCTTAAGGTGCACACTTTGAGATAAAAGGCTCCCAAAAGCTGCTTGTGCACACCCATCACTTTCACAGCTAGGTCCTCGTGGATAAGGCTTCTGATTTCTGATGCCCTCTGCAGAGAAGTCGAAGATTTCTGCATGCTGAGAACCTTTCCTCCACTTGCAGAGTCTCTCCACCAGTCGATTGCTGCAAGAAAGCAAAGTGCATCACGAAGGTTTTCCTTACCAGCTGGGAGGCGGTGGCGCACGCCTTGAGTCCCAGCGCTAGAGAGGCAGTGGCAGGTGGATCGCTGTGAGTTCGAGGCCAGCCTGGTCTCCAGAGTGAGTTCCAGGACGGCCAGGGTTACACAGAGAAACCCTGTCTCAAAAAAAAAAAAAAAAAAAAAAAAAAAAACACGAAAGATCCTCCTTATTCATGATTTACTAGTAGAAATGTTGGTTCCATGTGCTGTGAAAACCTTTGGACATGTTTTCACCGAATGGTCTGCAACTTGCTTTGAGCTACAATAAAAACAGTGGTACTCATGAGTGGTTGTGTTATATTACCTCCGTGTCAGA
The DNA here is from genome assembly GCA_026225945.1 of Cricetomys ansorgei. Taxonomy (NCBI): domain Eukaryota; kingdom Metazoa; phylum Chordata; class Mammalia; order Rodentia; family Nesomyidae; genus Cricetomys; species Cricetomys ansorgei. The sequence goes on along the minus strand of JAMJFZ010000463.1, from coordinate 15,483 downwards.
CAGAAGCGTCTCTGTCACACTCACTACAAATTTAATATGCTATAGTATGCACAATTCTGTTACGTTCTCATGGCCAAAATTATGCTGCACTTTGAATTTGTGATCTCCAAAATTGGTCCCTCTCCTAAAAAAAAAAAAAAACATATTATTTTTGTTTCATATATACCTTCATACCAAAAGCTTGTAGATAAATAACTATTTTAATTTGAATACTGTACGGAATGAAATTGGTATATGTGAAACATGATGAAGGATTACTTTTGGCATCACGATACTTCAGTTGCTTCCAGGGCAGGGATATTTGGAATGTTCTTACTGCTGATGTTAAACATGTCTGCAGTCTTGCCAAACACTTCCCGAGCTCAACTGAGTTTGTTGCTGGATTGTACACATATCTTTTACTTCCTGCTATCATGTCTGATCACAGCATAGCTCTTCAGAAACATGGGTGTCTCCTGATGCACAAATTACCTTAGTTTTATCCATGGATCCTGGTACTCATTTTCAGTGTTTTGGGGTTCCCATATGTTTCCTAAAATACAGATCCAGAGAAAACATAATGAATTGTTATATTATAGTAGAAATACTACTAATAGGTTTCAGATAAATTTATAGTATACAATGATCTCATCTCACATACTCACTAATGTTTCTACGCATATTTCAATCCATGCAGCAGCAAAGATAAACCAGAAATAGCTTTTCTTTGACTGATGAAGAAAATGATGACATATTTACCTATAAAGGCCAGGTTCCTCAAGGTCTCCTGAACCACCTCTTCATACAGCTCCTTCTGGGATGGATCCAGCATGGCCCACTCCTCCAGGGTGAAGTTCACAGCCACATCCTCAAAGGTCACGGACTCCTGAATGAGCACACATACATTTTCACAGGGAAGGTGGCCTGCATAGCGAAAATCAAGGCTTAATTCATTAGAAGTTGACATGATACTACGCTCCACGCCTGTTTAATTCCTGTCTTGTTCACCGCACTCTGTTTTCACGCTCTGATTCCTTCACACAGCACGTCTTACAGTAGATTGGAATTATCTCTTCAAACAGAAGCACACTTGGACTCCTAGCTGGACCTCAGAGTCCCACGCTCTCCTCTCTTTGTACACTGGGTCTCCGCCACACCACTCACAAATTCTGCGTGTTCTGATCACCGAAATACGCATGTTCTTCAAATTTCAGAAAGAACCTCTCCTGATATCTGGGAGTTGCTATTCAAGAAATTCTTCCCTATTCTATATATTTTTTAATATTTTTATTTATTTTTAGTTTATGTACCTTGGTGTTTTGCCTGCATGTATGTCCGTGTGAGGGTGTTAGCTCCCTGGAACTGGAGTTACAGACAGGTTGTGAGCTGCCATGTGGGTGCTGGGATTGAACCCCCAGTTCCTCTGGAAGAGCAGCCAGTGCTCTTAAACTCTGAGCCATCTCTTCTAGTTGTTTTTTTTTTTTTTTTTAGATTTATTTTATGTGTATGGGTATTTTTGCCTGCATGTACGTGCACCATGTGTGTGCACTGTTTTGTAGACCAAAAGAGGGTGTCAGAACCCCAGAACTGGAATTATAGACTGTGAGCTGGCTGCTGTGTGGGTGCTGTAAACAAAACTCGGGTTGGTAAGTGCTCTTAACTGCCAAGCCATCTCTCCAGCTGTACCAACCCAAAAGCTTGACCTGAGTTGTTCCATTTTTAGTATAAATGCCAAGAAAAGAAGGCTGAGCTTTTCTTCTTCTCCTTCTCCTTCTCCTCCTTCTTCTCTGCCTCCTCTTCCTCCTCCTCCTCCTCCTCCCCCCCTCCCACTTCAAGACAAGGTATCACTTTGTAGCTCTGACTGGCTTGCAACTCGGTGTATAGATCAGGCTGGTCTCAAACTCAAGAGATTCCACCCGCTTCTAACTCCCTGGGCCTTATATATCTTGCTTACACAGTAAACCATCACCATCTGCAAGCAATTATGAGGGACAAAGGGATAAATCCCTTATACAACAATGACACTATTAAACATAATAAATCATATCAGAAACACCAGACACCTGAGCTTATCAGCTACACCGTATGTAACCCCTACCTGGGACTATAAACAAAGGAACACCAGAGTAAAGCACACACATTAGTCTTGTTAGTCACATGACCCACCCTCAAGAGACTCTTCCAGGAAAACATCTCTATAAAGGATTCTGGCGTCGACTGGGAGTGGTGGCCAACGTCTTTAACCTCACTCAGAGGCAGAGTCAGGAAGATCTGAGAACTCCAGGCCAGCCAGAACTACAGAGAAAGACCCTGTTTCCAATCAGTCAGTCAACAAAAATAAAATTCTCACTTCTGTCCCAGGGCTCTGGGTCCTGTGCACCTTCTCCTACCAGAGCCACTCGGCTCGTGTCGAATTGAATATAACAGTCTGTGAACATCTGGCATCCCTGTGCCCGCATTGCTAGGACTTACTTGGTTCCCTAGAGACTTTTCCTTGACCTTGTATCCATCCCCAACTTCAGATCAGGATCTCTGATCTCTTCAACTTGTTTAACTTCTCTTTCTTTCTTTCTTCTTTCTTTCTTTCTTTCTTTCTTTCTTTCTTTCTTTCTTTCTAACCATTCTATGACCTAAACGTATATATATTGTGTGAAATATTAGTGTGTGATCTGCCAGTAAATATTAGTGATTAGACTGTTAAATAAGAACTCACTACCACGGGCTGGGTGCAAGCAGGTTGGGCATACTTAACCTTGCGAACTGATTCGTTTTTCAAAAAATTCCCGACCCTGTGAAAATCCACAAACCGGTCTCACGTAACACGCTCGGGACCCGGGGCCATCACACCCCGAGCACCCCTGCCCCTTTCTCCCCACGACCCTCCGCGGACACGGCCAGGTGGTGGAGACCCAACATCGCCAGTCCGAGGGACCGGACCGCCGCTCGGGCTGCGGGCAGAGCTCCACCCAGAGGAACCCGGACAGCGCGGCCCAGCGGAGGCAGATTGACTCCGCCCTTCTCCCGCATCCTGCACCCGCATCCTGCACCCGCATCAGCATCCGCACCAACCATGTCCATGGCGTCCGGCGTCCTCCCGTGGCTCCTGCAGTCTGTGGAGGGGCCGCAGATCCTGGGGGACGAGCTCCCCACAGAACACAAGAGATCCTGAGGGTGATGTGCGCTGAAAGCGGCTGGCCAAGCACGAGCCCGGGTGCCTTCACTAGCATTTGTTAGTGGGCGGTTCCTACCGACGGGACTTCGGTGATTGGCCAGCAACCCACGTGCCCGCCTCCTAAAAGCTGAGTGACAGAAGTGTCTCCTCCCTGATAGGGTGGAACTCAAGATTCCAGATGCCAAGCGCAAAAGCTCTTAATCCGAATCCAGATTTTTGAGTTTAAAGCCAGGAGGCTTCCGGAAGTGGTGGCGCAGGATGTTAATCCCAGCACTCCGTAAAGCAGAGGCAGGAGGATGTCTGTGAGTTCACGGCCAGCAGGGTTTATAGAGTGAGTTCCAGGACAGCCAGAGCTACTTAGTTGAGACTCTGTCTCGAAAACAACAGACTAACCAACCAACCTACCAACTGACTAACCAACCAGCTAAACAAACAAACAAACAAACAACAATAAAAAGCCAGGAGATAGCTTCCGTCTTCAAAATTTATGAATAGCTTATTCCCTGACAAGTAAGAGACATCAGATATATCCGAACGAACACAAATTCACGGAAAAGGAAGAAAACACTGTGAACTCCCCTATTCTGCTGAGCTTCTACTGTCCACAGCCATTGGTGGCTGTCACAAAGTTCTCTGTGCCTGGTAAGTTACCTTTTAAAAATGTCTCCTGGGCCTGTAAGGTGGCTCAGTGGGTAAAAGTGGTCGCTGCCAAGCCTGACAACCTGAGTTGAAAATCCCCTGGACTTTCGGGGAGGAATAACTCCCACAAATTATTCTCTGACCACCATACATGTACCACACAGAGACACACGCGCAAATACCCCCCTCAATAAATAGATTTTATTCTTTAAATTTCATATATGTGTACCGTATTTACATTATATCTCCTTGTAAGAAACATCAAATATTATTAGTCTTTTCTATTAAACACTGTAAAAGTCCACCCACTTAAAAAGGCTGGCTACGGTTCGCAGAATTGCTTACCTAAGTCCCTGTTTCCTGGGATATGTGTGTCCCAGCATACCTGTCTTAACCAATGGCCTTTACCCCTGAGTACCAAAAGATCCTCCCCTGCCTGAACCCCCAAAAATACCACCACCCTTGCATTAAACTTGAGAGGTGTCCCTCTGACAACACTCTTCCGGAATTCTTGCCTTCCATCGATTCTTAGTCCCCGACCTGGAACTGGCTGGATCATTGATGCACGTTCTGTTCTTTCCTTTCCGGGACCTAGACTAAGTGACCACTAGCCTAGCCACGTGCCAGGAAGGGAAGCAGGACCCCGTGGGAACAGAGGGAGAGAAACAACCTACAGCAAGCCAGTAAGCAGCACTCCTCTGTGGCTTCTGCCCCAGCTTCTGCCTCCTGGTTCCTGCTCTGTTTGAGTTCCTGTCCTGACTTCCTTCAATGAAGAAGACAGATTTGGAAGCATAAGCCAAATACCCCTCTCCAAGTTGCCTTTGGTCCTGGTGTTTCATCACAGTAATAGTAACCCTAAGACACATCGGTACCGGGATAGTGGGGTATCCGCGAGAGATCTGAATGTGCATTTAGGGGAGAATTGTGGAAGGACTTTGGAACTTTGGACTAAAAAAAGCCATGGAGTGTTGAGATTTCAGTGGGCTGTTCTGTAGGAGCCTGGGAGCTAGGGATGTTGAGGGCAATGCAGATGACAGAGGCCTGGTTTGTGACGTTTCAGAGGGAAGGTTAAAGACTATAGGGGCCATTGGTTATTTTGATTCTGTGGTTCTGGTTAGCTGCGGTTGAAGAATCAGCTATAAGAAAATAAGACATCAGAACTACTAAAGCGACACCCTCATACAGATTATACATGCAGGCAAAACACCAGTGTACATGAAATTAAAATAAATTAATTTTAAAAAAAGAAAGAAAGAAAGAAGAGACTAATATCTTTCAAGGTGAAATCTTCTGGTCAGCACACACCTGACATGCCCCCCCACCCCAGACACACAATGCACACACACACACAAATGCACATGTAAGGAAGGAATTGGATTATAATCGGGAAAAGGCATGCAAGTACCTGGCAGACAAAGTGGGAAAGTGAAAAGGTGTTGTTTTGCCATTTCTTAATGCCTAGTAGGATACAAAGAATAAACAGCAGTTTAGATAAATTCAAGGAGCCCTTCCTGAGATCCAGAACCTTCCACAGAAGACTCTGGTAATGAGAAGGGAGTGAGGTAGAAATGATAAAAGACAAACATCAGGTATGTTCTTTAGCACTCAGAAAGGGAAAAGCCATGACTCAGCATAATGCTAGGGGTCTTTTTAAATTGTATATACATACATACACACCTATATGCATGTGTATACATATACAGACAAATGTACACATATATGTATACGTGTACGTGTACTACATACACATATACATATGCACACACATATGCATATATAAACATATACATGTACATGTGTATCTATGCATATGTATATATACATCTATGTATGCAGGTGTCTATATGTATGTATGTATGTATATGTATGCATGTCTGTATGCTACATATGTGTGGATGCCCATGGAGGGTAAAAGAGGGCCCCAGGCCCACTGAGCCTGAAGTTAAGGCAGTTATGCACTGACATGGGTGCCGGAATTATACTCCTGCCCTGTAGACAAGCAACAAACACTTAAGACTACGTCATCTCTCCAGTCCTGAAGATGAGGTCTTAATGTGGTCCAATTTGGGGAAATTATGATATTCAGAGAACACACCTTATCTAAAGGGTTTGAACTGGGGAGAAGTTTACACAGTGAAAGAGCCTCTCACGTTCGGAGGCAGACAGGATCAGACTGTCAACCTAGAATGGAGACTGAGAAACGTAACTGCCCATTCTCCCTTGAGACAAAGACTGCCTAATCTGTAGAAACACACAGGACATAAATCTCCAATAAACAGGCTCATATAAACCATTAGGATGGCAAGTTTTTCTTTTAAGTTACATTTTATGTGTTTACTTGACACATTAGCCACGGCTGAGTGTGGAGGCGACAGGACAACTCTGTGTGCACCGTGTGGGTCAGAGATCAAACTCAGGTCATCAGGCTTGAGAGCAGGGGCTTTTATGTATCTTGGTTTTCTACCACCCTGAGCAGGACCTATGGACTATGAATGAGTTGGCCTGAGTAGTAAATGTACAAGGGGTGGAGGGGTGGGGGGCAGGCAGCTCTGCCTCAGTTTTATGTCTTGATGCACCTAACAAAGTTACTCTGCTGCTGATACATCCCTGTTAAGATTACTGCCCATGCACGTTACTTGTAGGAACTGTGATATAGTCTTTGGTCCATGTTCCTTCTGAATATATATATGTATATATATATATATATATATACACACACATATATATATATGATTTAATATTTTCTCTTGCAACTTTCAATACACTTCATATATACACACACACACATACATACACATATGTATATATACACATGTATGAATGCATATGTATATGTGTATATATACATATATGTGTGAACAAAGAAAGTGTACTCATTTATATAGTTTGTACTATGATATGGTATGTGAATGTCCTTTTTTTTTTTTTCTTCGAGACAGGGTTTCTCAGTTGTATCTCTGGCTGTCCTGGAACTCACAGATCCGCCTCTCTGCCTCCTGAGAGCTGGGATTAAAGGTGTTGCGCCCCCACTGCCCGGCAGCCTGTGAATGTTCTTATCTGACCCTTTGTTTGGTGTGCTAAATGCCCTTTATCCCTGGACTGGTCTCTTTTCCCAGATTTCATACGTTTTCTGGAATGATATTATTAAAAATTCTTTTTTTGCCTTTCACATAAAATATTTCCATGCCCATAATTCACGGATTTGGTCTTTTTACAGTGATAGTCTGAATACTACCGTGAGAGTTGATAAATCCAAGCCTGCAGCTGGTGTTATTCACCCCTCTGCAGCCGCCACCCCGGCATGCATGCTTTGTGGCTAAGTGAGACTAAGACCTGAGCCCACATCTGGAGGTGGTTAACCTCCCACCTCCTCCTCCCTCATTCGCTTTAATGCTAAGAGAGCTTTAAAAATTAAAAGAAAAATGCAGGGGCGGGGGGGTAGTTGGAAAGATGGCCCAGTGGTTAAAAGCACTAGATGCTCTTCCAGAGGATCCGGGTTCGATTCCCAGCATCCACATGGCAGCTCACAACTGTCTGTGACTCCAATTCCAGGGGATCTGATACCCTCACAAAGACATCGGCAAAACGCCGATGCACATGAAATAAAAAACAATAAAATATTTTTTAAAAATTTATTTTTAAAAAAGGAAAGGAAAAAAGGACATTGGATGGCAGGTAGAGCGCTAGGTTTCCTGTTTGCCTTCTCTGACGCATATGCCCTGCTCAGCTTACTTTTCCAGCCACCTAAACACGGGGGCAACAGCTTGACGCCTGGATGTTTGTTCTCACTAGGGGTTGAAACACCTGTGGGCGAGGCTCAACAAGACGAAACCAGCGAGCCAGAAAGTACGGTGGGGTCTGAGGTCTGATGGCAGCTCTGAATATGGATATATAAGATGGAGATACTCCTAGGCTTGAACTGACTCTTGAAAACCATTTGAAGCCGGGCAGCAGCGCACGGCTTTAATCCCAGCACCAGGAGGCAGAGGTGAACTCAGAGATCTCTGAGTTGGAGGCCAGCCTGGTCTACAGAGTGAATTCCAGGACAGCCAGGGCTACCCAGAAAAGAAAAAAAACAAATACAAAAGAGAAAAACAAAAAAGAAAAAAGAAAGAAAACCATTACAATGACATTTATTTAATTGTATGGAGGTGAATAGAAGGACAAGTTGCAGGAGATGGGTTTTTTTTTTTTTTTCCTTCCACAGTATGGCTCCCAGGAATCAAACTCAGGTCTTCAGGCCAGACCGCAAGCACCTTCACACCCCGAGTCACCCGGCAGGTCCAGCACCTACCTTTTGACAGGGTAGTCCGTGTAACTGCCTGTCATGTAACAGCTTGAAGTCAGACTGACAAGGGTTCCGGCTCAGACACACACGCTCCCTCCTAGGAAACCCGTTATTAGGGAACACAGTATGGCAGTTCCAGGGCAGACGTGAACACACACCCTCCCACACTTCAGATAAGAATCCACAGGCTGGAGGTGTGGCTCAGGGGTTAAGAGCGATGACTGCCTTTCCAGAGGTCCCGAGTTCAATTCCCGGCACCCGCGTGGTGGCTCACAACCCTCTATAATGGGGTCTCATGCCCTCTTCTGACATGTACAAGTAGACAGAACACTCCTAAGTAAAATAAGTCTTAAAAAAGAATCCAGCATCACACCGAAGCAATGACTCCCACCAGAGACCAACTTGGAGAACAATGATTTTATTGAGAATTACTTACAGGAATTTGGATGAGGGGGTTACTTACAGGAGTATGGGTGACTCAAAGTCAGTCGCATCATCAAAAAGTACACGGAGAGCAGGTGACTGCTCAAAAAAAAAAAAAAAAGAAAAAAAATCAACCTGTAGCTGCTCCCTACACAACTTTCAGGCAGTCATAATATTTACAGCATTTTAATGAAGTACTTCATTGTTTATCATCTTCTTTTATTTCATTCATGTATCTAGATGAATAAAGTTAAGAGTTGAAAAGGGAGGCATTATCATACATGGTGAGCGAAATCCAGCGAAGAATTCGAGGATACTTTGAAAACTTATATTACAATAAGCTGGAAAATCCAGAAGAGTAACTTTAAGACATATATGAAATATCAAAATTCAGTCAAGAGGTGGAATCTCATAGACCCTCCCCAGATATTATAGGCTATTGCTATTGTCCTCGGTACTCACGCAGAACTTGACGGTAGGACCCTAAGCTTATACTGACCTAGAAGCCTCGTCCTACTGGCTACCTTTCAGAGTGCGGGGAGGTCTATGAGTAGTACTTCCAGGGGAGAAGACTAAACATCAAGCTGACCCAGCTGAGAGTGCTCTGAGCTACCATGACGATCAGCCTGACGGGATATGAACCAGGGTATGGCGTGAATGTTGCCAGAGCAACCAACCAGTTTCGGACTGTATCTGAGGCCCACTCCGCACAGTCCACAAGACAGAACTCATGCCCAGCACCACCGATGCGGACGACTAATCTACTGTTATTCTGTTAAAAGGACATAACACTAAAACCAACTCCTTTGGATATCTTTATACCCATAGACGAATCTATCTCTCAACCTTCATCACAGAAGCTGTTTTTGTTTGTTTGTTTTTGTTTTCTTGCAGTAGGTGGCAATCAACAGAAACTCACAACGGGTCAACATGCAGAGAATAAGAGATTTTGGAGGGCTCAGCCCTAAATGGAACATCTATCTACATACATCACACCCCTTCTCTCAAGGGACTGGGGATCATGACGGAAGAGGGCGCAGAGAGGCTCTAAGAGCCAGAGGCAGTGCATGATTACAGTCAAACCGTGTTCTGGACACAACAGGCCAGTTGCACATATTAACTGACAGTAGCTGTAACTGCGCATGCAAGATCAAGCCGGACAGAGATCCCGTGCGGATCGGGAAGGTGTCTACAAAGCCCCGCTCCCGGGCAGCTCTTGGCAACTGATGACTGCCGAGAGAGGGAGGGCCAGTTCTCTTTAGGGAGAAGCTAGTGGTGGCACAGGAGACGCCCCACACCCATGCAGACACTGGCAGCATTAAGGAGACTCTATAGGATGAAATCGTGAAGGGAGCGTGGCAGAGGGAGCTAGAGAATTGGGGAAGAAGGGGTGGGGGGTGGGAGGGTGGGAGATGAGTGGGCTTGACCAAAATGCATTATGTACATGTGTAAAAGTCTCAATCATTTGCAAAATAAAATGAACAGGTGAAGAAAAATAAACCAAGAGAATGTGAATGATGGAAAAGAATAACATGGTTCAGCCAGAAATGAATTCTGTGCCCAGAAGAAAAGCACAGGACTCGATGGATTCACTAGTGAATTCAGCCAAGCCTCTCAAACTCTTTCACTAAATATAAAGGGAAGAAACACTAACTAATCTATTCTTGGAAGGTGGCATTACCCTGATACCAAAACCTTAAAGCGCTTAACAAGAGAAAACTATGAAACAATTTCCTTGGTAAAAACAGACCAAAAGAAGAAAAAAAAAAATTTAATTCTCAAAACTATACTCAGAGGTCCGCCTCTGCCCGCAGTACCAAGATTAAAGGCATGTGCCGCCACAGCCCGGCGGTATTCTTAAAAGACCCAAGCCGCCGCACTGAAAGACTCTGAGAGCTGATCAAGAAAAATTAACATCTTCCAAAAGCCTAGGAAAGAAGTTACAAAAAGTCAAATTCATCGATGGACAGAATGAGTCAAGCTGGTGAGAGGAGTACAGGATGACGATTTAAAAACACCGAAGAAGCGAAGGCTCTGGAGAATAAAACCATTCCTAAGACCGCAAATCAACACCGTTACAGCGTGAAAACGTGTCGAGCGTTCTTCAGACTCGATACAACTCCCCCTCAGAATTCCAATGCTATTATTTACAGAGACAGAAAGCATGAGCCTATAACTAAGAAAATCAAAATACCCCAAATCGCTAGCGCAACACTGAGCGCCAAGAACGATGCTAGCTAGAGTCATCACACTTACCTTACATTATGCTATAAAACCATGGTAAAGTAACGGGACTTAAAAACAGACACTCAGAGCAGTGGAAGACTTCAGTCCCAGAGTAACCATGTAGCCACAACCCGATTCCCAGCAAAGGCATCCAAACCACACACACGGTAATCAACAGCCTCTTCAACCACCGCCGTGTGTCCAAGAATATTCCTCTATCACTCTGTACAAAAGCCAACTCAAACTGAACCAAAGACCTTCTCGTAAGGCCCAGAAACCTTGAAACTCATAGAGGAAAATCTACAGACTACATGGCCAGTTACGGGCACCGACAACGGCATTCTGAACCTACAGTTTACAGGAAGAATGACAAACGGAATGGGCGTTCAGGCTCATGATGATAATGTTAACTAACACCCAGGAAACAGGGGCAGGAGACTGCTGTAAATCAGATGCTAGCTTGGTCTGCGCAACAAATCCCAGGCTGGTCAGGCGTACATAGCAAGAACCCGTGTGAGAATCGAAAACAAACAAAAAACCCCTAAGTGTAAATGGGATTCAATCATGACAAAAAGTTAAAGAGCTTTTATACAGAAGAAGGAAACAACTGTCAGAGAAAGCTACAGAATGGGGAAAAAAAAATCTTTGGACAATCATCATCAGACAAGAGATTAATGTACAGAAACACACACACACACACACACACAGCACGGATGTATTTGATTTGAAACGACTGGCTAGCCAAAGTGGTTCCACAGCGTGTGGAAGGTGGACGCACAGATGCTGAAGGTTACATAGCAAAGCTTAAAACCGGCTGAAGATATCCGACACACAGTCTGAAGAAACCGATACAAGCAAACGGAAGCTAGACTGCAAACGAACAAGTCTCCGAATCAGCCCAAGGGGGAACAGTCGATTCTCAAACAAAGTACAGGGGAGCCAATAAGTACACGAAAATTCTCAAAACAATGGGGTTCGCCCAGTGCTATCAGCTAACGAGGGATCCAAACCAGGAACATAAACTGGTGAGTGCTGGGACCGTTCCCTGGAAATGCGCGGTCACTCTGGAAAATGGTACCACTTCATCAGAAGACTCAAAATACAACAATCTTACGCTCCTGCTGAGCTGCTGCTCAGTATACAGCAAAAGGAGTCGAGGTCAGATTACACTACACACACTAGTACTCCGGTTCATATACGACGACTCGAAATACTCAGTGACAGAACCAGCCTAAGTGCCAATCAACAGGTGAACTAAAACATTTTAAAATGTGCCAGATAAAAAAATGTAGACTCTCGTAGATCACCGAGAACTGCTATTGGCAGGAAAATGGATGGAACCCGAGATGACCATGGGAGACTCAGTCCCCTGCGGTGCTCCCCGGACACAGAACAGAATCTAGATTTTAACGGGCGAGAGAGCTGAGACCCTAAGTGAGTCTACGTGGGAGATAAGGCCCGTAGGGGAGAAGGGAGGGAACAAGGGCTAGGTAGCGATGATGGTTAAAGTTCATGTAAATCTGGGTCACAATGTTACCACAGAGCCTGTAACCATGGCAACACTAACACTAACAATTTTAAAACATTTAAAAAAAAAAATTACATACAGAGGAAAAACAAAACTTCCTCCCACTTTAGGAAACTGTAAGTGACCTAAAAATGTTAAAGTGAGGTTTGGCGATCGCCAGGTCGAGTGGAAAGCGCTTTTCATCGTAACGCAGCCCCGCGGAAAGCCTAGGGGCGCCTTTATCTGTGTGCGACTGCATGCATCATTAGTGTTTCTACAGAAAGTAAGTCATGCAAAAGTGCTCGCCTCACACAGCAAGGCCACACCTTCCGCCACCGCAGGCCGCGTCCCAAAAGCCTTCGCCAATGAGGAAAGCTCCTTAATGGACTGGGACAGAGGGACATCCTACAAGATCACCGGTAAGATGAAAAACCACAGAACATTCTGAATCATGAAACAGGAAAGTGACTTCTGCTCACTGACGACTGACTAGCACACCTCGGGAATCCCATCTCCCTTTCCTCCAGAACCGCAGCCTTCTGGGTGACAACTGTGATTACGAGAGCAGAATTACATTCGCCCCTCAGTGCATCCAACACAGGGGACACCTAACTACAGAATCCAGCCCTTGTAAGACCCCCTAAATGTCGGAAACCATATGGAGAATGTTTTTACAGGGGAGCCACTCTTTTATCGCATAGGGAGAAAGTTAGTACAATTTATTGGACACATGGTTTTTGGCAAGAAGGCAGTAACCAGTCTATCTTTTAGTGTAATGAATGACTAGAGAAATTACAATGAAAATGAAATGTATACGAGAAGCAAAATTTACACAGCAAAATCTCATAATCTCACACACACACACACATATAAAATAATAATAGTTTGTGATATAAAACAAAAACTAAGCACAACTTGACAACAGCCTGGCCTACATACAAAGTGCCAGGCTAGCCAAGGCTATGTAGCATGACACTGGCTCAAACACACACACACACACACACACACACACACACACACACACAAGCAAGTTTCTGCTGGGCAGTGGTGGCATGTGTCTTTAATCCCAGCACTTGGGAGGCAGAGGCAGGTGGATCTCTGTGAGTTCGAGGCCAGCTTGGTCTATAGAGTGAGTTCCAGGGCAGCCAGAGTTACAGCAGAGAAACCCTGTCTCGGAAAACAAACCAACAACAACAAAAAAAGTTTCTGCCATCCTTTCATCTCTCGGTACCAACAGACCTTGGCCCTTGACTGCTCTCAACTTTGGTCAGAGAAGTTTCTTTCTACGGTGGACTGTCAACGGAGAGATGTATAACTGGTCAAAGACTGAACATTCACCTCTAAATGAGGCAGCCGTATTAACCGCTCCCCACACCTGCCACCGCCTCCACCATCACCAAGGCTTAGGGAAAAACCAAAGGAAAAAAGCAACAAGCATGTAAGAGCTGAAGGGCAAGAGGAACATTGTAAAATGCTGGGGTTTGTTGTTGGTGGTTTTTGTTTTTTTTTTTACATGGTTACCAGAATCACGAACTCATAGCAACTATGATTATATGCACAAGACCTCCATCATAAGATGAAGCAAGCCAAAAAAAAAAAAAAAACCCAGAAAGAAGGGGGGGTAGAGTATCTCCAAGCTCCAACCTTTATAGAGAAGCTCCCGGCAGTGAGGAGCGGCTGGGTGTTTGTGACGCTGTAACTACTGTAGGTCACCTGTCCTCCGGTGGATGGCCCGATACCCATGCGTGTATGAGCAACACTAACTAGACCTCGTGGGATATTAAGAAAAGACATAAAGTTGAGTTGGGGAGACTCTAGGGGGTTTTAGAAGGAGAAACAGTGGGTACATATGGTCACCTTTTATCGCATACATGTATGAAATTCTCAAAAGTAAAAGAGAAGCCAACCCATAGAGGTGATCTGACCTATGATTATAACACACTTATACCTACCTTCTGAATGGGAAAACAAGACAAACTTTAGCACTTGCTATTCGGAGGGTATTCTGAAAATACCTCAAAGTTGAAAGAGCATGCATGTACTCAAGGATTATGAGAACACATCAGAGAGAAAAAACAAGAGACAGAATCAGTTTAAAACTGGTTTAGACCGGAGGAGGTGGCTGAGTGGGTTAGACCATTCACGCGGTATTCACGAGGCCTTGAGTTTCATCCCACCAATAAAAAAGCTGGGGATGACTGAGTGCGTCTGTCCACCCGGCACTATGGAGACTGAAGAGGCAAGAAAGGCTGGGTTTTGCTAGCTGCCCGCCCAGCTTCATGTTCAGTGAGACTCCGTCTCGGGAAAATAACATAGCAAGAGAGCCAGATACCCAATACATTACTTCGTTCATCTTGTGAACGCCACCGACACATAAACCATACCATCAACACATGAACAAGACCCCACGCACACACTTGCGTGCACGCACGCACGTTTGTAAAGTGTTTTTTTTGTCCCCCGTGAAAAATGAGAATATACACAAGATGCTTATAATCAGCCAAATGGGACCAACAGGACTATTCCAATATCCACAAAGTCATTCTTTTTCAACCACTCATTAAACATGATTGAAAAAAAAAACAAAAACAAAAACCAGAGACGTTTATGCGCGAGGAGCTTGAGGGATGGCTCAGCAGTTAAGAGTACTTACTGCTCTATCACAGATGTCTGTACCGCCAGCTTCAAAGGATACAACGCCATCTTCTGGCCTCTGTGGGAATATACCTACACACACACATAAACACTAAACCGTTTTTTAAAGATATTTATGTGGACTGGTATACTTCAAATATCAATTCATCAGTTCATCAACTCAACACAATTTACAATGAAAGGAGCCTACCTATTTGATACAAACACATCATTCATTAAACTAATATAGGATTGCTTTAAGAAACCTCATAAAAATATTAAATAAAATGCACTCTCAGCCATTTTATTGCTGGTGGCGTCCACCCTTAATCCCAGAACTTGGGAGGCAGAAGCAGGCGGATCTCTGTGAGTTCCAGGATAGCCAGAGTTACAGCTCTTGTTTGGGGGTGGGTGGGGGCGGGCACTCTATATTCTTGTCAGTTTTTTTGTTTTTTTTATATGTAGGTCTTACTGGTCTCTCCCAGTTCACGGGTTTAAGGTGCGATTCCACATTGCATAGTGCTCTGCTTAAAGCTTACTTTGTAGAGTAAAATTCAGAAAAGAGTCAAGAGATGGACTCGTAAAAAAGGAGCCACAGATGACGAATGTGGAAGC
>JAMJFZ010000462.1:0-38130 GCA_026225945.1 Cricetomys ansorgei | reverse complement strand
TTTTGAAGTCCAAATTGATCATTATGTTGAAATACCATTGAGAGTGTGTTTACACTGTTGTTTTTCAAAGTTCCTACAGTTAGAATTGCAATTAGAACACCATGTTACTTACTTCTTTTAACAGATTTTATGGTAGTTGCCTTTGAATGTTCTGTGTTTCCTTAGTTAGAAAAGACATGCACACTTGTTTTAGTGGAGAAACGCATAGGAACTGTGTTTCAATGTGTTTGTTGTATTAGTAGAGTGTTTCTTCATAGATGCTGTGGGAATAGTTATTTAATTTACTTCTGAGACTCTTGTTTGTGAGAGAAGAAAGAATCACACTGAAAGTGCATAGTTTGAGAAGTGCGAATTGATCATTATGTGTAAATAGCCATTGGTAGTGTGTTTACATTTGTGTTATTTACAGACGTTCCTACAGTTAGAATTGCAATTGGAACATACATGTTACTTACTTCTTAAAACAGTTGGTTTAATAGGTGCCTTTGAATGTTCTGTGTTTCCTTAGTTAGAAAAGACATGTACTCTTGTTTAGGTGGAGCAATGCATAGGAACTGTGTTTGAATGTGTTTGTTGTATTAGAAGAGTGTTTCTTCTTAGATCCTGTGGGAATAGTTATGTCAGTTACTTCTGAGACTCTTGTGTGTGAGAGAAGTTAGAATCACACTGAGAGTGCATAGTTTTAGAAGTGCTAATTGATCATTATGTGTAAGTAGCCATTAATAGTTTGTTTACATTTGTGTTATTTACAGGCGGTCCTACAGTTAGAATTGCAATTGGAACACACATGTTACTTACTTCTTAAAACAGTTGTTTTTGGTAGTCGCCTTTGAATGATTTGTGTTTCCTTTGTGAGAAAAGACATGTACTCTTTTTAGTGGAGAAAAACATAGGAACTGTGTTTCAATGTGTTTGTTGTATTAGAAGAGTGTTTCTTCTTAGGTGCTGTGGGAATAGTTATTTAAGATACTTATGAGACTCTTTTGTGTGAGAGAAGTTAGAATCCCATGAGAGTGCACAGGTTGAGAAGTCCGAATTGATCATTTGTTGAAATTGCCATTGATAGTGTGTTTACATTTGTGTTGTTTTTAAACTTTCTACAGTTAGAATTGAAATTGGAACACACCTGTTACTGACTTCTTAAAACTTTTGTTTTTGGTCAGTTGCCTTTGAATGTTCTCTGTTTCATTAGTTAGAAAAGACATGTATTCTTGTTTTAGTAGAGAAACACATAGGAACTGTGTTTCAACGTGTTTGTTGTTTTAGAAGAGTGTTTCTTCTTAGATGCTTTGGCAATAGTTATTCAAGTTACTTCTGAGACACTTGTGTGTAATAGAATTTAGAATCACACTGAGACTGCATCGTTTGAGAAGTGCGAATTGATCATTATGTAGAAATAGCCATTGATAGTGTGTTTACATTTGTGCTGATTTTCAGAATGTTCCTACAGTTAGAATTGCAATTGGAACACAGATGTAACTTACTTCTTAAAACAGTTGATTTTTGGTAGTTGCCTTTGAATGTACTGTGTTTCCTTAGTTAGAAAAGAAATGTATTCTTGTTTTAGTGGAGAAACGCATAGGAACTGTGTTTCAATGTGTTTGTTGTATTAGGAGAGTGTTTCTTCTTAGATGCTGTGGGAATAGTTATTTAAGTTACTTCTGAGACTCTTGTGTGTGAGAGAAGTTAGAATCACACCGAGAGTGCATAGTTTGAGAAGTGCGAATTGATCATTATGTTTGAAATAGCCATTGATAGTGTGTTTACATTTGTGTTGTATTTACAGACGTTCCTACAGTTAGAATTGCAATTGGAACACACATGTTACTTACATCTTAAAACAGTTGTTTGGTAGATGCCTTTGAATGTTCTGTGTTTCCTTAGTTAGAAAAGACATGTATTCTTGTTTAGTGGAGAAACGCATAGGAACTGTGTTTCAATGTGTTTGTTGTATTAGAAGAGTGTTTCTTCTTAGATGCTGTGGGAATAGTTATGTCAGTTACTTCTGAGACTCTTGTGTGTGAGAGAAGTTAGAATCACACTGAGAGTGCATAGTTTGAGAAGTGCGAATTGATCATTATGTTGAAATAGCCATTGATAGTGTGTTTACATTTGTGTTGTTATTTGACACCGGTCCTACAGTTAGAATTGCAATTGGAACACACATGTTACTTACTTCTTAAACAGTTGTTTTTGGTAGTTCGCCTTTGAATGTTCTCTGTTTCCTTAGTTAGAAAAGACATGTACTCTTTTTTAGTGGAGAAAACGCATAGGAACTGTGTTTCAATGTGTTTGTTGTATTAGAAGAGTGTTTCTTCTTAGATGCTTTGGCAATAGTTATTTAAGTTACTTCTGAGACTCTTGTGTGTGAGAGAAGTTAGAATCACACTGAGAGTGCATAGTTTGAGAAGTGCGAATTGATCATTATGTTGAAATAGCCATTGATAGTGTGTTTACATTTGTGTTGTTTTTCAGACGTTCCTACAGTTAGAATTGCAATTGGAACACACGATGTTACTTACTTCTTAAAACAGTTGTTTTTGTTAGTTGCCTTTGAATGTTCTGTGTTTCATTAGTTAGAAAAGACATGTACTCTTGTTTTAGTGGAGAAAACTCATAACGAATTGTGTTTCAATGTGTTGGTTGTATTAGAAGAGTGTTTCTTCTTAGATGCTGTGGGAATAGTTATTTAAGTTACTTATGAGAACTCTTGTGTGTGAGAGAAGTTAGAATCACACTGAGAGTGCATAGTTTGAGAAGTGCGAATTGATCATTATGTTGAAATAGCCATTGATAGTGTGTTTACATCTGTATTGTTTTTCAGACAGTTCCTACAGTTAGAATTGCAATTGGAACACACATGTTACTTACTTCTTATAAACAGTTGGTTTTAGGTAGTTGCCTTTGAATGTTCTGTGTTTCCTTAGTTAGAAAAGACATGTACACTTGTTTAGTGGAGAAACGCATAGGAACTGTGTTTCAATGTGTTTGTTGTATTAGAAGAGTGTTTCTTCATAGATGCTGTGGGAATAGTTATTTAATTTACTTCTGAGACTCTTGTGTGTGAGAGAAGTTAGAATCACACTGAGAGTGCATAGTTTGAGAAGTGCGAATTGATCATTATGTGTGAAATAGCCATTGATAGTGTGTTTACATTTGTGTTGTTTTTCAGACGTTCCTACAGTTAGAATTGCAATTGGAACACACATGTTACTTACTTCTTAAAACAGTTGGTTTAATAGGTGCCTTTGAATGTTCTGTGTTTCCTTAGTTAGAAAAGACATGTACTCTTGTTTTAGTGGAGAAACGCATAGGAACTGTGTTTCAATGTGTTTGTTGTATTAGAAGAGTGTTTCTTCTTAGATGCTGTGGGAATAGTTATTTACAGTTACTTCTGAGACTCTTGTGTGTGAGAGAAGTTAGAATCACACTGAGAGTGCATAGTTTGAGAAGTGCGAATTGATCATTATGTTGAAATAGCCATTGATAGTGTGTTTACATTTGTTTGTTGTTTACAGACGTTCCTACAGTTAGAATTGCAATTGGAACACACATGTTACTTACTTCTTAAAACAGTTGTTTTTGGTAGTTGCCTTTGAATGTTCTGTGTTTCCTTAGTTAGAAAAGACATGTACTCTTTTTTAGTGGAGAAAAAACATAGGAACTGTGTTTCAATGTGTTTGTTGTATTAGAAGAGTGTTTCTTCTTAGATGCTGTGGGAATAGTTATTTAAGTTACTTCTGAGACTCTTGTGTGTGAGAGAAGTTAGAATCACACTGAGAGTGCATAGTTTGAGAAGTGCGAATTGATCATTATGTTGAAATAGCCATTGATAGTGTGTTTACATTTGTGTTGTTTTTCAGACGTTCCTACAGTTAGAATTGCAATTGGAACACACATGTTACTTACTTCTTAAAACAGTTGTTTTTGTTAGTTGCCTTTGAATGTTCTGTGTTTCCTTAGTTAGAAAAGACATGTACTCTTGTTTTAGTGGAGAAACTCATAGGAAATGTGTTTCATTGTTTTTGTTGTATTAGAAGAGTGTTTCTTCGAGATCCTTTGGTAATAGTTATTTAAGTTACTTCTGAGACTCTTGTGTGTGAGAGAAGTTAGAATCACACTGAGAGTGCATAGTTTTGAAGTCCAAATTGATCATTATGTTGAAATACCATTGATAGTGTGTTTACACTGTTGTTTTTCAAAGTTCCTACAGTTAGAATTGCAATTAGAACACCATGTTACTTACTTCTTTTAACAGATTTTATGGTAGTTGCCTTTGAATGTTCTGTGTTTCCTTAGTTAGAAAAGACATGCACACTTGTTTTAGTGGAGAAACGCATAGGAACTGTGTTTCAATGTGTTTGTTGTATTAGTAGAGTGTTTCTTCATAGATGCTGTGGGAATAGTTATTTAATTTACTTCTGAGACTCTTGTGTGTGAGAGAAGAAAGAATCACACTGAGAGTGCATAGTTTGAGAAGTGCGAATTGATCATTATGTTAAATAGCCATTGATAGTGTGTTTACATTTGTGTTATTTACAGACGTTCCTACAGTTAGAATTGCAATTGGAACACACATGTTACTTACTTCTTAAAACAGTTGCTTTAATAGTTGCCTTTGAATGTTCTGTGTTTCCTTAGTTAGAAAAGACATGTACTCTTGTTTTAGTGGAGCAATGCATAGGAACTGTGTTTCAATGTGTTTGTTGTATTAGAAGAGTGTTTCTTCTTAGATGCTGTGGGAATAGTTATGTAAGTTACTTCTGAGACTCTTGTGTGTGAGAGAAGTTAGAATCACACTGAGAGTGCATAGTTTGAGAAGTGCGAATTGATCATTATGTGTAAATAGCCATTGATAGTGTGTTTACATTTGTGTTGTTTTACAGGCGTCCTACAGTTAGAATTGCAATTGGAACACACATGTTACTTACTTCTTAAAACAGTTGTTTTGGTAGTCGCCTTTGAATGTTCTGTGTTTCCTTAGTTAGAAAAGACATGTACTCTTTTTAGTGGAGAAAAACATAGGAACTGTGTTTCAATGTGTTTGTTGTATTAGAAGAGTGTTTCTTCTTAGATGCTGTGGGAATAGTTATTTAAGTTACTTCTGAGACTCTTTTGTGTGAGAGAAGTTAGAATCACACTGAGAGTGCATAGTTTGAGAAGTGCGAATTGATCATTATGTTGAAATAGCCATTGATAGTGTGTTTACATTTGTGTTGTTTTTCAGACGTTCCTACAGTTAGAATTGCAATTGGAACACACATGTTACTTACTTCTTAAAACAGTTGTTTTTGGTAGTTGCCTTTGAATGTTCTGTGTTTCCTTAGTTAGAAAAGACATGTACTCTTGTTTTAGTGGAGAAACGCATAGGAACTGTGTTTCATTGTTTTGTTGTATTAGAAGAGTGTTTCTTCGAGATGCTTTGGAATAGTTATTTAAGTTACTTCTGAGACTCTTGTGTGTGAGAGAAGTTAGAATCACACTGAGAGTGCATAGTTTTGAGAGTGCGAATTGATCATTATGTTGAAATAGCCATTGAGAGTGTGTTTACACTGTTGTTTTTTAACGTTCCTACAGTTAGAATTGCAATTGGAACACACATGTTACTTACTTCTTTTAAACAGTTGCTTTATGGTAGTTGCCTTTGAATGTTCTGTGTTTCCTTAGTTAGAAAAGACATGTACTCTTGTTTTAGTGGAGAAACGCATAGGAACTGTGTTTCAATGTGTTTGTTGTATTAGTAGAGTGTTTCTTCTTAGATGCTGTGGGAATAGTTATTTAAGTTACTTCTGAGACTCTTGTGTGTGAGAGAAGTTAGAATCACACTGAGAAGTGCATAGTTTGAGAAGTGCGAATTGATCATTATGTGTAAATAGCCATTGATAGTGTGTTTACATTTGTGTTATTTACAGACGTTCCTACAGTTAGAATTGCAATTGGAACACACATGTTACTTACTTCTTAAAACAGTTGCTTTTGGTAGGTGCCTTTGAATGTTCTGTGTTTCCTTAGTTAGAAAAGACATGTACTCTTGTTTAGTGGAGAAATGCATAGGAACTGTGTTTCAATGTGTTTGTTGTATTAGAAGAGTGTTTCTTCTTAGATGCTGTGGGAATAGTTATGTCAGTTACTTCTGAGACTCTTGTGTGTGAGAGAAGTTAGAATCACACTGAGAGTGCATAGTTTTAGAAGTGCGAATTGATCATTATGTGAAATAGCCATTGATAGTTTGTTTACATTTGTGTTATTTTCAGACGTTCCTACAGTTAGAATTGCAATTGGAACACACATGTTACTTACTTCTTAAAACAGTTGCTTTTTGGTAGTCGCCTTTGAATGATTCTGTGTTTCCTTAGTTAGAAAAGACATGTACTCTTTTTAGTGGAGAAACGCATAGGAACTGTGTTTCAATGTGTTTGTTGTATTAGAAGAGTGTTTCTTCTTAGATGCTGTGGGAATAGTTATTTAAGATACTTCTGAGACTCTTGTGTGTGAGAGAAGTTAGAATCACACTGAGAGTGCAAAGTTTGAGAAGTGCGAATTGATCATTATTTTGAAATAGCCATTGATGAGTGTGTTTATATTTGTGTTGTTTTTCAGACGTTCCTACAGTTAGAATTGCAATTGGAACACACATGTTACTTACTTCTTAAAACAGTTGTTTTTGGTAGTTGCCTTTGAATGTTCTGTGTTTCCTTAGTTAGAAAAGACATGTACTCTTGTTTTAGTGGAGAAACTCATAGGAACTGTGTTTCATTGTTTTTGTTGTATTAGAAGAGTGTTTCTTCGAGATCCTTTGGTAATAGTTATTTAAGTGATTCTGAGACTCTTGTGTGTGAGAGAAGTTAGAATCACACTGAGAGTGCATAGTTTGAGAAGTGCAAATTGATCATTATGTTGAAATAGCCATTGATAGTGTGTTTACACTGTTGTTTTTTTTCAAAGTTCCTACAGTTAGAATTGCAATTGGAACACACATGTTACTTACTTCTTTTAACAGTTTTTTGGTAGTTGCCTTTGAATGTTCTGTGTTTCCGTTAGTTAGAAAAGACATGTACTCTTGTTTTAGTGGAGAAACGCATAGGAACTGTGTTTCAATGTGTTTGTTGTATTAGAAGAGTGTTTCTTCTTAGATGCTGTGGGAATAGTTATTTAAGTTACTTCTGAGACTCTTGTGTGTGAGAGAAGTTAGAATCACACTGAGAGTGCATAGTTTGAGAAGTGCGAATTGATCATTATGTTGAAATAGCCATTGATAGTGTGTTTACATTTGTGTTGTTTTCAGACGTTCCTACAGTTAGAATTGCAATTGGAACACACATGTTACTTACTTCTTAAAACAGTTGCTTTTGGTAGTTGCCTTTGAATGTTCTGTGTTTCCTTAGTTAGAAAAGACATGTACTCTTGTTTTAGTGGAGAAATGCATAGGAACTGTGTTTCAATGTGTTTGTTGTATTAGAAGAGTGTTTCTTCTTAGATGCTGTGGGAATAGTTATGTAAGTTACTTCTGAGACTCTTGTGTGTGAGAGAAGTTAGAATCACACTGAGAGTGCATAGTTTGAGAAGTGCGAATTGATCATTATGTTGAAATAGCCATTGATAGTGTGTTTACATTTGTGTTGTTTTTCAGACGTTCCTACAGTTAGAATTGCAATTGGAACACACATGTTACTTACTTCTTAAAACAGTTGCTTTTGGTAGTCGCCTTTGAATGTTCTGTGTTTCCTTAGTTAGAAAAGACATGTACTCTTGTTTTAGTGGAGAAACGCATAGGAACTGTGTTTCAATGTGTTTGTTGTATTAGAAGAGTGTTTCTTCTTAGATGCTGTGGGAATAGTTATTTAAGTTACTTCTGAGACTCTTGTGTGTGAGAGAAGTTAGAATCACACTGAGAGTGCATAGTTTGAGAAGTGCGAATTGATCATTATGTTGAAATAGCCATTGATAGTGTGTTTACATTTGTGTTGTTTTTCAGACGTTCCTACAGTTAGAATTGCAATTGGAACACACATGTTACTTACTTCTTAAAACAGTTGTTTTTGGTAGTTGCCTTTGAATGTTCTGTGTTTCCTTAGTTAGAAAAGACATGTACTCTTGTTTTAGTGGAGAAACGCATAGGAACTGTGTTTCAATGTTTTTGTTGTATTAGAAGAGTGTTTCTTCTTAGATGCTGTGGGAATAGTTATTTAAGTTACTTCTGAGACTCTTGTGTGTGAGAGAAGTTAGAATCACACTGAGAGTGCATAGTTTGAGAAGTGCGAATTGATCATTATGTTGAAATAGCCATTGATAGTGTGTTTACATTTGTGTTGTTTTTCAGAGTTCCTACAGTTAGAATTGCAATTGGAACACACATGTTACTTACTTCTTAAAACAGTTGTTTTTGGTAGTTGCCTTTGAATGTTCTGTGTTTCCTTAGTTAGAAAAGACATGTACTCTTGTTTTAGTGGAGAAACGCATAGGAACTGTGTTTCAATGTGTTTGTTGTATTAGAAGAGTGTTTCTTCTTAGATGCTGTGGGAATAGTTATTTAAGTTACTTCTGAGACTCTTGTGTGTGAGAGAAGTTAGAATCACACTGAGAAGTGCATAGTTTGAGAAGTGCGAATTGATCATTATGTGTAAATAGCCATTGATAGTGTGTTTACATTTGTGTTGTTTTCAGACGTTCCTACAGTTAGAATTGCAATTGGAACACACATGTTACTTACTTCTTAAAACAGTTGCTTTTGGTAGGTGCCTTTGAATGTTCTGTGTTTCCTTAGTTAGAAAAGACATGTACTCTTGTTTTAGTGGAGAAATGCATAGGAACTGTGTTTCAATGTGTTTGTTGTATTAGAAGAGTGTTTCTTCTTAGATGCTGTGGGAATAGTTATGTAAGTTACTTCTGAGACTCTTGTGTGTGAGAGAAGTTAGAATCACACTGAGAGTGCATAGTTTGAGAAGTGCGAATTGATCATTATGTTGAAATAGCCATTGATAGTGTGTTTACATTTGTGTTGTTTTTTCAGACGTTCCTACAGTTAGAATTGCAATTGGAACACACATGTTACTTACTTCTTAAAACAGTTGCTTTTGGTAGTTGCCTTTGAATGTTCTGTGTTTCCTTAGTTAGAAAAGACATGTACTCTTTTTTAGTGGAGAAAAACATAGGAACTGTGTTTCAATGTGTTTGTTGTATTAGAAGAGTGTTTCTTCTTAGATGCTGTGGGAATAGTTATTTAAGTTACTTCTGAGACTCTTGTGTGTGAGAGAAGTTAGAATCACACTGAGAGTGCATAGTTTGAGAAGTGCGAATTGATCATTATGTTGAAATAGCCATTGATAGTGTGTTTACATTTGTGTTGTTTTTCAGACGTTCCTACAGTTAGAATTGCAATTGGAACACACATGTTACTTACTTCTTAAAACAGTTGTTTTTGTAGTTGCCTTTGAATGTTCTGTGTTTCCTTAGTTAGAAAAGACATGTACTCTTGTTTTAGTGGAGAAACGCATAGGAAATGTGTTTCAATGTGTTTGTTGTATTAGAAGAGTGTTTCTTCTTAGATGCTTTGGTAATAGTTATTTAAGTTACTTCTGAGACTCTTGTGTGTGAGAGAAGTTAGAATCACACTGAGAGTGCATAGTTTTGAAGTGCAAATTGATCATTATGTTGAAATAGCCATTGATAGTGTGTTTACATTGTTGTTTTTTTCAGACGTTCCTACAGTTAGAATTGCAATTGGAACACCATGTTACTTACTTCTTAAAACAGTTTTTTGGTAGTTGCCTTTGAATGTTCTGTGTTTCCTTAGTTAGAAAAGACATGTACACTTGTTTTAGTGGAGAAACGCATAGGAACTGTGTTTCAATGTGTTTGTTGTATTAGAAGAGTGTTTCTTCTTAGATGCTGTGGGAATAGTTATTTAAGTTACTTCTGAGACTCTTGTGTGTGAGAGAAGTTAGAATCACACTGAAAGTGCATAGTTTGAGAAGTGCGAATTGATCATTATGTTGAAATAGCCATTGATAGTGTGTTTACATTTGTGTTGTTTTTCAGACGTTCCTACAGTTAGAATTGCAATTGGAACACACATGTTACTTACTTCTTAAAACAGTTGCTTTTGGTAGTTGCCTTTGAATGTTCTGTGTTTCCTTAGTTAGAAAAGACATGTACTCTTGTTTTAGTGGAGAAACGCATAGGAACTGTGTTTCAATGTGTTTGTTGTATTAGAAGAGTGTTTCTTCTTAGATGCTGTGGGAATAGTTATTTAAGTTACTTCTGAGACTCTTGTGTGTGAGAGAAGTTAGAATCACACTGAGAGTGCATAGTTTGAGAAGTGCGAATTGATCATTATGTTGAAATAGCCATTGATAGTGTGTTTACATTTGTGTTGTTTTTCAGACGTTCCTACAGTTAGAATTGCAATTGGAACACACATGTTACTTACTTCTTAAAACAGTTGTTTTTGGTAGTTGCCTTTGAATGTTCTGTGTTTCCTTAGTTAGAAAAGACATGTACTCTTGTTTTAGTGGAGAAACGCATAGGAACTGTGTTTCAATGTGTTTGTTGTATTAGAAGAGTGTTTCTTCTTAGATGCTGTGGGAATAGTTATTTAAGTTACTTCTGAGACTCTTGTGTGTGAGAGAAGTTAGAATCACACTGAGAGTGCATAGTTTGAGAAGTGCGAATTGATCATTATGTTGAAATAGCCATTGATAGTGTGTTTACATTTGTGTTGTTTTTCAGACGTTCCTACAGTTAGAATTGCAATTGGAACACACATGTTACTTACTTCTTAAAACAGTTGTTTTTGGTAGTTGCCTTTGAATGTTCTGTGTTTCCTTAGTTAGAAAAGACATGTACTCTTGTTTTAGTGGAGAAACGCATAGGAACTGTGTTTCAATGTTTTTGTTGTATTAGAAGAGTGTTTCTTCTTAGATGCTGTGGGAATAGTTATTTAAGTTACTTCTGAGACTCTTGTGTGTGAGAGAAGTTAGAATCACACTGAGAGTGCATAGTTTGAGAAGTGCGAATTGATCATTATGTTGAAATAGCCATTGATAGTGTGTTTACATTTGTGTTGTTTTTCAGACGTTCCTACAGTTAGAATTGCAATTGGAACACACATGTTACTTACTTCTTAAAACAGTTGCTTTTGGTAGTTGCCTTTGAATGTTCTGTGTTTCCTTAGTTAGAAAAGACATGTACTCTTGTTTTAGTGGAGAAACGCATAGGAACTGTGTTTCAATGTGTTTGTTGTATTAGAAGAGTGTTTCTTCTTAGATGCTGTGGGAATAGTTATTTAAGTTACTTCTGAGACTCTTGTGTGTGAGAGAAGTTAGAATCACACTGAGAGTGCATAGTTTGAGAAGTGCGAATTGATCATTATGTTGAAATAGCCATTGATAGTGTGTTTACATTTGTGTTGTTTTCAGACGTTCCTACAGTTAGAATTGCAATTGGAACACACATGTTACTTACTTCTTAAAACAGTTGCTTTTGGTAGTGCCTTTGAATGTTCTGTGTTTCCTTAGTTAGAAAAGACATGTACTCTTGTTTTAGTAGTGGAGAAACGCATAGGAACTGTGTTTCAATGTGTTTGTTGTATTAGAAGAGTGTTTCTTCTTAGATGCTGTGGGAATAGTTATTTAAGTTACTTCTGAGACTCTTGTGTGTGAGAGAAGTTAGAATCACACTGAGAGTGCATAGTTTGAGAAGTGCGAATTGATCATTATGTTGAAATAGCCATTGATAGTGTGTTTACATTTGTGTTGTTTTCAGACGTTCCTACAGTTAGAATTGCAATTGGAACACACATGTTACTTACTTCTTAAAACAGTTGTTTTTGGTAGTGCCTTTGAATGTTCTGTGTTTCCTTAGTTAGAAAAGACATGTACTCTTTTTAGTGGAGAAACGCATAGGAACTGTGTTTCAATGTGTTTGTTGTATTAGAAGAGTGTTTCTTCTTAGATGCTGTGGGAATAGTTATTTAAGTTACTTCTGAGACTCTTGTGTGTGAGAGAAGTTAGAATCACACTGAGAGTGCATAGTTTGAGAAGTGCGAATTGATCATTATGTTGAAATAGCCATTGATAGTGTGTTTACATTTGTGTTGTTTTTCAGACGTTCCTACAGTTAGAATTGCAATTGGAACACACATGTTACTTACTTCTTAAAACAGTTGCTTTTGGTAGTTGCCTTTGAATGTTCTGTGTTTCCTTAGTTAGAAAAGACATGTACTCTTGTTTTAGTGGAGAAACGCATAGGAACTGTGTTTCAATGTGTTTGTTGTATTAGAAGAGTGTTTCTTCTTAGATGCTGTGGAATAGTTATTTAAGTTACTTCTGAGACTCTTGTGTGTGAGAGAAGTTAGAATCACACTGAGAGTGCATAGTTTGAGAAGTGCGAATTGATCATTATGTTGAAATAGCCATTGATAGTGTGTTTACATTTGTGTTGTTTTTCAGACGTTCCTACAGTTAGAATTGCAATTGGAACACACATGTTACTTACTTCTTAAAACAGTTTTTTGGTAGTTGCCTTTGAATGTTCTGTGTTTCCTTAGTTAGAAAAGACATGTACTCTTGTTTTAGTGGAGAAACGCATAGGAACTGTGTTTCAATGTGTTTGTTGTATTAGAAGAGTGTTTCTTCTTAGATGCTGTGGGAATAGTTATTTAAGTTACTTCTGAGACTCTTGTGTGTGAGAGAAGTTAGAATCACACTGAGAGTGCATAGTTTGAGAAGTGCGAATTGATCATTATGTTGAAATAGCCATTGATAGTGTGTTTACATTTGTGTTGTTTTCAGACGTTCCTACAGTTAGAATTGCAATTGGAACACACATGTTACTTACTTCTTAAAACAGTTGCTTTTGGTAGTTGCCTTTGAATGTTCTGTGTTTCCTTAGTTAGAAAAGACATGTACTCTTGTTTTAGTGGAGAAACGCATAGGAACTGTGTTTCAATGTGTTTGTTGTATTAGAAGAGTGTTTCTTCTTAGATGCTGTGGGAATAGTTATGTAAGTTACTTCTGAGACTCTTGTGTGTGAGAGAAGTTAGAATCACACTGAGAGTGCATAGTTTGAGAAGTGCGAATTGATCATTATGTGAAATAGCCATTGATAGTGTGTTTACATTTGTGTTGTTTTTCAGACGTTCCTACAGTTAGAATTGCAATTGGAACACACATGTTACTTACTTCTTAAAACAGTTGCTTTTGGTAGTTGCCTTTGAATGTTCTGTGTTTCCTTAGTTAGAAAAGACATGTACTCTTTTTTAGTGGAGAAAAACATAGGAACTGTGTTTCAATGTGTTTGTTGTATTAGAAGAGTGTTTCTTCTTAGATGCTGTGGGAATAGTTATTTAAGTTACTTCTGAGACTCTTTTGTGTGAGAGAAGTTAGAATCACACTGAGAGTGCATAGTTTGAGAAGTGCGAATTGATCATTATGTTGAAATAGCCATTGATAGTGTGTTTACATTTGTGTTGTTTTTCAGACGTTCCTACAGTTAGAATTGCAATTGGAACACACATGTTACTTACTTCTTAAAACAGTTGTTTTTGGTAGTTGCCTTTGAATGTTCTGTGTTTCCTTAGTTAGAAAAGACATGTACTCTTGTTTTAGTGGAGAAACGCATAGGAACTGTGTTTCAATGTGTTTGTTGTATTAGAAGAGTGTTTCTTCTTAGATGCTTTGGGAATAGTTATTTAAGTTATTCTGAGACTCTTGTGTGTGAGAGAAGTTAGAATCACACTGAGAGTGCATAGTTTTGAAGTGCGAATTGATCATTATGTTGAAATAGCCATTGATAGTGTGTTTACATTTGTGTTGTTTTTCAGAGTTCCTACAGTTAGAATTGCAATTGGAACACACATGTTACTTACTTCTTAAAACAGTTTTTTGGTAGTTGCCTTTGAATGTTCTGTGTTTCCTTAGTTAGAAAAGACATGTACTCTTGTTTTAGTGGAGAAACGCATAGGAACTGTGTTTCAATGTGTTTGTTGTATTAGTAGAGTGTTTCTTCTTAGATGCTGTGGGAATAGTTATTTAAGTTACTTCTGAGACTCTTGTGTGTGAGAGAAGTTAGAATCACACTGAGAGTGCATAGTTTGAGAAGTGCGAATTGATCATTATGTGTGAAATAGCCATTGATAGTGTGTTTACATTTGTGTTGTTTTCAGACGTTCCTACAGTTAGAATTGCAATTGGAACACACATGTTACTTACTTCTTAAAACAGTTGCTTTTGGTAGGTGCCTTTGAATGTTCTGTGTTTCCTTAGTTAGAAAAGACATGTACTCTTGTTTAGTGGAGAAACGCATAGGAACTGTGTTTCAATGTGTTTGTTGTATTAGAAGAGTGTTTCTTCTTAGATGCTGTGGGAATAGTTATGTAAGTTACTTCTGAGACTCTTGTGTGTGAGAGAAGTTAGAATCACACTGAGAGTGCATAGTTTGAGAAGTGCGAATTGATCATTATGTTGAAATAGCCATTGATAGTGTGTTTACATTTGTGTTGTTTTTCAGACGTTCCTACAGTTAGAATTGCAATTGGAACACACATGTTACTTACTTCTTAAAACAGTTGTTTTTGGTAGTTGCCTTTGAATGTTCTGTGTTTCCTTAGTTAGAAAAGACATGTACTCTTGTTTAGTGGAGAAAAACATAGGAACTGTGTTTCAATGTGTTTGTTGTATTAGAAGAGTGTTTCTTCTTAGATGCTGTGGGAATAGTTATTTAAGTTACTTCTGAGACTCTTGTGTGTGAGAGAAGT
Source organism: Cricetomys ansorgei (assembly GCA_026225945.1). Lineage (NCBI taxonomy): Eukaryota > Metazoa > Chordata > Mammalia > Rodentia > Nesomyidae > Cricetomys > Cricetomys ansorgei. The sequence continues at coordinate 23,375 of JAMJFZ010000462.1, read as the reverse complement.
TAGAATCACACTGAGAGTGCATAGTTTGAGAAGTGCGAATTGATCATTATGTTGAAATAGCCATTGATAGTGTGTTTACATTTGTGTTGTTTTTCAGACGTTCCTACAGTTAGAATTGCAATTGGAACACACATGTTACTTACTTCTTAAAACAGTTGTTTTTGGTAGTTGCCTTTGAATGTTCTGTGTTTCCTTAGTTAGAAAAGACATGTACTCTTGTTTTAGTGGAGAAACGCATAGGAACTGTGTTTCAATGTTTTTGTTGTATTAGAAGAGTGTTTCTTCTTAGATGCTGTGGGAATAGTTATTTAAGTTACTTCTGAGACTCTTGTGTGTGAGAGAAGTTAGAATCACACTGAGAGTGCATAGTTTTGAAGTGCGAATTGATCATTATGTTGAAATAGCCATTGATAGTGTGTTTACATTGTGTTGTTTTTCAGACGTTCCTACAGTTAGAATTGCAATTGGAACACACATGTTACTTACTTCTTAAAACAGTTGTTTTGGTAGTTGCCTTTGAATGTTCTGTGTTTCCTTAGTTAGAAAAGACATGTACACTTGTTTTAGTGGAGAAACGCATAGGAACTGTGTTTCAATGTGTTTGTTGTATTAGTAAGAGTGTTTCTTCTTAGATGCTGTGGGAATAGTTATTTAAGTTACTTCTGAGACTCTTGTGTGTGAGAGAAGAAAGAATCACACTGAGAGTGCATAGTTTGAGAAGTGCGAATTGATCATTATGTTGAAATAGCCATTGATAGTGTGTTTACATTTGTGTTGTTATTTACAGACGTTCCTACAGTTAGAATTGCAATTGGAACACACATGTTACTTACTTCTTAAAACAGTTGCTTTTGGTAGTTGCCTTTGAATGTTCTGTGTTTCCTTAGTTAGAAAAGACATGTACTCTTGTTTAGTGGAGAAACGCATAGGAACTGTGTTTCAATGTGTTTGTTGTATTAGAAGAGTGTTTCTTCTTAGATGCTGTGGGAATAGTTATGTAAGTTACTTCTGAGACTCTTGTGTGTGAGAGAAGTTAGAATCACACTGAGAGTGCATAGTTTGAGAAGTGCGAATTGATCATTATGTGTAAATAGCCATTGATAGTGTGTTTACATTTGTGTTGTTTACAGACGTTCCTACAGTTAGAATTGCAATTGGAACACACATGTTACTTACTTCTTAAAACAGTTGTTTTTGGTAGTCGCCTTTGAATGTTCTGTGTTTCCTTAGTTAGAAAAGACATGTACTCTTTTTTAGTGGAGAAAACATAGGAACTGTGTTTCAATGTGTTTGTTGTATTAGAAGAGGTGTTTCTTCTTAGATGCTGTGGGAATAGTTATTTAAGATACTTATGAGACTCTTTTGTGTGAGAGAAGTTAGAATCACACTGAGAGTGCAAAGTTTGAGAAGTGAGAATTGATCATTATGTTGAAATAGCCATTGATAGTGTGTTTATATTTGTGTTGTTTTTCAGACGTTCCAACAGTTAGAATTGCAATTGGAACACACATGTTACTTACTTCTTAAAATAGTTGTTTTTGTTAGTTGCCTTTGAATGTTCTGTGTTTCCTTAGTTAGAAAAGACATGTACTCTTGTTTTAGTGGAGAAACGCATAGGAAATGTGTTTCATTGTTTTTGTTGTATTAGAAGAGTGTTTCTTCGAGATCCTTTGGTAATAGTTATTTAAGTTACTTCTGAGACTCTTGTGTGTGAGAGAAGTTAGAATCACACTGAGAGTGCATAGTTTGAGAAGTGCAAATTGATCATTATGTTGAAATACCATTGATAGTGTGTTTACATTGTTGTTTTTCAGAAGTTCCTACAGTTAGAATTGCAATTGGAACACCATGTTACTTACTTCTTAAAACAGATTTTTGGTAGTTGCCTTTGAATGTTCTGTGTTTCCTTAGTTAGAAAAGACATGTACACTTGTTTTAGTGGAGAAACGCATAGGAACTGTGTTTCAATGTGTTTGTTGTATTAGTAGAGTGTTTCTTCTTAGATGCTGTGGGAATAGTTATTTAAGTTACTTCTGAGACTCTTGTGTGTGAGAGAAGTTAGAATCACACTGAAAGTGCATAGTTTGAGAAGTGCGAATTGATCATTATGTGTAAATAGCCATTGATAGTGTGTTTACATTTGTGTTATTTACAGACGTTCCTACAGTTAGAATTGCAATTGGAACACACATGTTACTTACTTCTTAAAACAGTTGCTTTAATAGGTGCCTTTGAATGTTCTGTGTTTCCTTAGTTAGAAAAGACATGTACTCTTGTTTTAGTGGAGCAATGCATAGGAACTGTGTTTCAATGTGTTTGTTGTATTAGAAGAGTGTTTCTTCTTAGATCCTGTGGGAATAGTTATGTCAGTTACTTCTGAGACTCTTGTGTGTGAGAGAAGTTAGAATCACACTGAGAGTGCATAGTTTGAGAAGTGCGAATTGATCATTATGTGTGAAATAGCCATTGATAGTGTGTTTACATTTGTGTTATTTACAGCGGTTCCTACAGTTAGAATTGCAATTGGAACACACATGTTACTTACTTCTTAAAACAGTTGCTTTTTGGTAGTCGCCTTTGAATGTTCTGTGTTTCCTTAGTTAGAAAAGACATGTACTCTTTTTAGTGGAGAAAAACATAGGAACTGTGTTTCAATGTGTTTGTTGTATTAGAAGAGTGTTTCTTCTTAGATGCTGTGGGAATAGTTATTTAAGTTACTTCTGAGACTCTTTTGTGTGAGAGAAGTTAGAATCACACTGAGAGTGCATAGTTTGAGAAGTGCGAATTGATCATTATGTTGAAATAGCCATTGATGAGTGTGTTTATATTTGTGTTGTTTTTCAGACGTTCCTACAGTTAGAATTGCAATTGGAACACACATGTTACTTACTTCTTAAAACAGTTGTTTTTGGTAGTTGCCTTTGAATGTTCTGTGTTTCCTTAGTTAGAAAAGACATGTACTCTTGTTTTAGTGGAGAAACGCATAGGAAATGTGTTTCATTGTGTTTGTTGTATTAGAAGAGTGTTTCTTCGAGATGCTGTGGTAATAGTTATTTAAGTTACTTCTGAGACTCTTGTGTGTGAGAGAAGTTAGAATCACACTGAGAGTGCATAGTTTTGAAGTGCAAATTGATCATTATGTTGAAATAGCCATTGATAGTGTGTTTACATTGTGTTGTTTTTCAACAGTTCCTACAGTTAGAATTGCAATTGGAACACCATGTTACTTACTTCTTTTAACAGTTTTATGGTAGTTGCCTTTGAATGTTCTGTGTTTCCTTAGTTAGAAAAGACATGTACACTTGTTTTAGTGGAGAAACGCATAGGAACTGTGTTTCAATGTGTTTGTTGTATTAGTAGAGTGTTTCTTCATAGATGCTGTGGGAATAGTTATTTAATTTACTTCTGAGACTCTTGTTTGTGAGAGAAGTTAGAATCACACTGAAAGTGCATAGTTTGAGAAGTGCGAATTGATCATTATGTGTAAATAGCCATTGATAGTGTGTTTACATTTGTGTTATTTACAGACGTTCCTACAGTTAGAATTGCAATTGGAACACACATGTTACTTACTTCTTAAAACAGTTGCTTTAATAGGTGCCTTTGAATGTTCTGTGTTTCCTTAGTTAGAAAAGACATGTACTCTTGTTTTAGGTGGAGCAATGCATAGGAACTGTGTTTCAATGTGTTTGTTGTATTAGAAGAGTGTTTCTTCTTAGATCCTGTGGGAATAGTTATGTAAGTTACTTCTGAGACTCTTGTGTGTGAGAGAAGTTAGAATCACACTGAGAGTGCATAGTTTGAGAAGTGCTAATTGATCATTATGTGTAAATAGCCATTGATAGTTTGTTTACATTTGTGTTATTTACAGGCGTTCCTACAGTTAGAATTGCAATTGGAACACACATGTTACTTACTTCTTAAAACAGTTGTTTTTGGTAGTCGCCTTTGAATGTTTGTGTTTCCTTAGTTAGAAAAGACATGTACTCTTTTTAGTGGAGAAAAACATAGGAACTGTGTTTCAATGTGTTTGTTGTATTAGAAGAGTGTTTCTTCTTAGATGCTGTGGGAATAGTTATTTAAGTTACTTCTGAGACTCTTTTGTGTGAGAGAAGTTAGAATCACACTGAGAGTGCAAAGTTTGAGAAGTGCGAATTGATCATTATTTTGAAATAGCCATTGTGAGTGTGTTTATATTTGTGTTGTTTTTCAGACGTTCCAACAGTTAGAATTGCAGTTGGAACACACATGTTACTTACTTCTTAAAACAGTTGTTTTTGTTAGTTGCCTTTGAATGTTCTGTGTTTCCTTAGTTAGAAAAGACATGTACTCTTGTTTTAGTGGAGAAACTCATAGGAAATGTGTTTCATTGTTTTTGTTGTATTAGAAGAGTGTTTCTTCGAGATCCTTTGGTAATAGTTATTTAAGTGATGTCTGAGACTCTTGTGTCTGAGAGAAGTTAGAATCACTCTGAGAGTGCATAGTTTTTGAAGTCCAAATTGATCATTATGTTGAAATACCATTGATAGTGTGTTTACACTGTTGTTTTTCAAAGTTCCTACAGTTAGAATTGCAATTAGAACACCATGTTACTTACTTCTTTAACAGATTTTATGGTAGTTGCCTTTGAATGTTCTGTGTTTCCTTAGTTAGAAAAGACATGCACACTTGTTTTAGTGGAGAAACGCATAGGAACTGTGTTTCAATGTGTTTGTTGTATTAGAAGAGTGTTTCTTCATAGATGCTGTGGGAATAGTTATTTAATTTACTTCTGAGACTCTTGTTTGTGAGAGAAGAAAGAATCACACTGAGAGTGCATAGTTTGAGAAGTGCGAATTGATCATTATGTGTAAATAGCCATTGATAGTGTGTTTACATTTGTGTTATTTACAGACGTTCCTACAGTTAGAATTGCAATTGGAACACACATGTTACTTACTTCTTAAAACAGTTGCTTTTGGTAGTGCCTTTGAATGTTCTGTGTTTCCTTAGTTAGAAAAGACATGTACTCTTGTTTAGTGGAGAAACGCATAGGAACTGTGTTTCAATGTGTTTGTTGTATTAGAAGAGTGTTTCTTCTTAGATCCTGTGGGAATAGTTATGTAAGTTACTTCTGAGACTCTTGTGTGTGAGAGAAGTTAGAATCACACTGAGAGTGCATAGTTTGAGAAGTGCGAATTGATCATTATGTGTGAAATAGCCATTGATAGTTTGTTTACATTTGTGTTGTTTTCAGGCGTTCCTACAGTTAGAATTGCAATTGGAACACACATGTTACTTACTTCTTAAAACAGTTGTTTTTGGTAGTCGCCTTTGAATGATTTGTGTTTCCTTAGTTAGAAAAGACATGTACTCTTGTTTAGTGGAGAAAAACATAGGAACTGTGTTTCAATGTGTTTGTTGTATTAGAAGAGTGTTTCTTCTTAGATGCTGTGGGAATAGTTATTTAAGTTACTTCTGAGACTCTTTTGTGTGAGAGAAGTTAGAATCACACTGTGAGTGCAAAGTTTGAGAAGTGAGAATTGATCATTATGTTGAAATAGCCATTGATGAGTGTGTTTACATTTGTGTTGTTTTTCAGACGTTCCAACAGTTAGAATTGCAATTGGAACACACATGTTACTTACTTCTTAAAACAGTTGCTTTTGTTAGTTTGCCTTTGAATGTTCTGTGTTTCCTTAGTTAGAAAAGACATGTACTCTTGTTTTAGTGGAGAAACGCATAGGAAATGTGTTTCATTGTTTTTGTTGTATTAGAAGAGTGTTTCTTCGAGATGCTTTGGTAATAGTTATTTAAGTTACTGTCTGAGACTCTTGTGTGTGAGAGAAGTTAGAATCACACTGAGAGTGCATAGTTTGAGAAGTGCAAATTGATCATTATGTTGAAATACCATTGATAGAGTGTGTTTTACACTGTTTGTTTTTCAAAGTTCCTACAGTTAGAATTGCAATTGGAACACCATGTTACTTACTTCTTTTAACAGATTTTATGGTAGTTGCCTTTGAATGTTCTGTGTTTCCTTAGTTAGAAAAGACATGTACACTTGTTTTAGTGGAGAAACGCATAGGAACTGTGTTTCAATGTGTTTGTTGTATTAGAAGAGTGTTTCTTCTTAGATGCTGTGGGAATAGTTACTTTAATTTACTTCTGAGACTCTTGTTTGTGAGAGAAGAAAGAATCACACTGAGAGTGCATAGTTTGAGAAGTGCGAATTGATCATTATGTGTAAATAGCCATTGATAGTGTGTTTACATTTGTGTTTATTTACAGACGTTCCTACAGTTAGAATTGCAATTGGAACACACATGTTACTTACTTCTTAAAACAGTTGCTTTAATAGGTGCCTTTGAATGTTCTGTGTTTCCTTAGTTAGAAAAGACATGTACTCTTGTTTAGGTGGAGAAATGCATAGGAACTGTGTTTCAATGTGTTTGTTGTATTAGAAGAGTGTTTCTTCTTAGATGCCTGTGGGAATAGTTATGTAAGTTACTTCTGAGACTCTTGTGTGTGAGAGAAGTTAGAATCACACTGAGAGTGCATAGTTTGAGAAGTGCGAATTGATCATTATGTGTGAAATAGCCATTGATAGTTTGTTTACATTTGTGTTATTTTCAGACGTTCCTACAGTTAGAATTGCAATTGGAACACACATGTTACTTACTTCTTAAAACAGTTGCTTTTGGTAGTCGCCTTTGAATGATTTGTGTTTCCTTTGTTAGAAAAGACATGTACTCTTTTTAGTGGAGAAAAACATAGGAACTGTGTTTTCAATGTGTTTGTTGTATTAGAAGAGTGTTTCTTCTTAGATGCTGTGGGAATAGTTATTTAAGATACTTCTGAGACTCTTTTGTGTGAGAGAAGTTAGAATCACACTGTGAGTGCATAAGTTTGAGAAGTGAGAATTGATCATTATTTTGAAATAGCCATTGATAGTGTGTTTATATTTGTGTTGTTGTTTCAGACGTTCCTACAGTTAGAATTGCAAGTTGGAACACACATGTTACTTACTTCTTAAAACAGTTGTTTTTTGTTAGTTGCCTTTGAATGTTCTGTGTTTCCTTAGTTAGAAAAGACATGTACTCTTGTTTTAGTGGAGAAACGCATAGGAAATGTGTTTCATTGTTTTGTTGTATTAGAAGAGTGTTTCTTCGAGATGCTTTGGTAATAGTTATTTAAGTTATTCTGAGACTCTTGTGTGTGAGAGAAGTTAGAATCACACTGAGAGTGCATAGTTTTGAAGTGCAAATTGATCATTATGTTGAAATACCATTGATAGTGTGTTTACACTTGTGTTGTTTTTCAAAGTTCCTACAGTTAGAATTGCAATTGGAACACCATGTTACTTACTTCTTAAAACAGATTTTTGGTAGTTGCCTTTGAATGTTCTGTGTTTCCTTAGTTAGAAAAGACATGCACACTTGTTTTAGTGGAGAAACGCATAGGAACTGTGTTTCAATGTGTTTGTTGTATTAGTAGAGTGTTTCTTCATAGATGCTGTGGGAATAGTTATTTAATTTACTTCTGAGACTCTTGTTTGTGAGAGAAGAAAGAATCACACTGAAAGTGCATAGTTTGAGAAGTGCGAATTGATCATTATGTGTAAATAGCCATTGATAGTGTGTTTACATTTGTGTTATTTACAGACGTTCCTACAGTTAGAATTGCAATTGGAACACACATGTTACTTACTTCTTAAAACAGTTGCTTTTGGTAGTGCCTTTGAATGTTCTGTGTTTCCTTAGTTAGAAAAGACATGTACTCTTGTTTTAGTGGAGAAACGCATAGGAACTGTGTTTCAATGTGTTAGGCGTATTAGGAGAGTGTTTCTTAGTAGATGCTGTTGCAATAGTTATTTTAGTTACTTCTGAGAGTCTTGTGTGTGAGAGAAGCTGGAATCACACTCAGAGTGCATAGTTTGATAAGTGCGCATTGACCACTATGTTGAAATAGCCATTGATAGTGTGTTTACATCTGTGTTGTGTTTCAGACGTTCCTGCGGTTAGAATTGCATTTGGAACACACATGTTACTCAGTTCTTGAAACACTTCTTTTCTGTAGTCGCCTTTGAAGTTTCCTTGTTTCCTTAGTTAGAAAAGACATGTATTCATGTTTAGTGGAGAAACGCATAGGAACTGTGTTTCAATGTGTTAGGCGTATTAGGAGAGTGTTTCTTAGTAGATGCTGTTGCAAGACGTATTTTAGTTACTTCTGAGAGTCTTGTGTGTGAGAGAAGCTGGAATCACACTCAGAGTGCATAGTTTGATAAGGCGCATTGACCACTATGTTGAAATACCCATTGGTAGTGTGTTTACATCTGTGTTGTGTTTCAGACGTTCCTGCGGTTAGAATTGCATTTGGAACACACATGTTACTCAGTTCTTGAAACACTTCTTTTCTGTAGTCGCCTTTGCAGTTTCCTTGTTTCCTTAGTTAGAAAAGACATGTATTCATGTTTTAGTGGAGAAACGCATAGGAACTGTGTTTCAATGTGTTAGGCGTATTAGGAGAGTGTTTCTTAGTAGATGCTGTTGCAAGACGTATTTTAGTTACTTCTGAGAGTCTTGTGTGTGAGAGAAGCTGGAATCACACTCAGAGTGCATAGTTTGATAAGGCCGCATTGACCACTATGTTGAAATACCATTGGTAGTGTGTTTACATCTGTGTTGTGTTTCAGACGTTCCTGCGGTTAGAATTGCATTTGGAACACACATGTTACTCAGTTCTTGAAACACTTCTTTTCTGTAGTCGCCTTTGCAGTTTCCTTGTTTCCTTAGTTAGAAAAGACATGTATTCATGTTTTAGTGGAGAAACGCATAGGAACTGTGTTTCAATGTGTTAGGCGTATTAGGAGAGTGTTTCTTAGTAGATGCTGTTGCAAGACGTATTTTAGTTACTTCTGAGAGTCTTGTGTGTGAGAGAAGCTGGAATCACACTCAGAGTGCATAGTTTGATAAGGCCGCATTGACCACTATGTTGAAATACCCATTGGTAGTGTGTTTACATCTGTGTTGTGTTTCAGACGTTCCTGCGGTTAGAATTGCATTTGGAACACACATGTTACTCAGTTCTTGAAACACTTCTTTTCTGTAGTCGCCTTTGCAGTTTCCTTGTTTCCTTAGTTAGAAAAGACATGTATTCATGTTTTAGTGGAGAAACGCATAGGAACTGTGTTTCAATGTGTTAGGCGTATTAGGAGAGTGTTTCTTAGTAGATGCTGTTGCAAGACGTATTTTAGTTACTTCTGAGAGTCTTGTGTGTGAGAGAAGCTGGAATCACACTCAGAGTGCATAGTTTGATAAGGCCGCATTGACCACTATGTTGAAATACCCATTGGTAGTGTGTTTACATCTGTGTTGTGTTTCAGACGTTCCTGCGGTTAGAATTGCATTTGGAACACACATGTTACTCAGTTCTTGAAACACTTCTTTTCTGTAGTCGCCTTTGCAGTTTCCTTGTTTCCTTAGTTAGAAAAGACATGTATTCATGTTTTAGTGGAGAAACGCATAGGAACTGTGTTTCAATGTGTTAGGCGTATTAGGAGAGTGTTTCTTAGTAGATGCTGTTGCAAGACGTATTTTAGTTACTTCTGAGAGTCTTGTGTGTGAGAGAAGCTGGAATCACACTCAGAGTGCATAGTTTGATAAGGCCGCATTGACCACTATGTTGAAATACCCATTGGTAGTGTGTTTACATCTGTGTTGTGTTTCAGACGTTCCTGCGGTTAGAATTGCATTTGGAACACACATGTTACTCAGTTCTTGAAACACTTCTTTTCTGTAGTCGCCTTTGCAGTTTCCTTGTTTCCTTAGTTAGAAAAGACATGTATTCATGTTTTAGTGGAGAAAACGCATAGGAACTGTGTTTCAATGTGTTAGGCGTATTAGGAGAGTGTTTCTTAGTAGATGCTGTTGCAAGACGTATTTTAGTTACTTCTGAGAGTCTTGTGTGTGAGAGAAGCTGGAATCACACTCAGAGTGCATAGTTTGATAAGGCCATTGACCACTATGTTGAAATACCCATTGGTAGTGTGTTTACATCTGTGTTGTGTTTCAGACGTTCCTGCGGTTAGAATTGCATTTGGAACACACATGTTACTCAGTTCTTGAAACACTTCTTTTCTGTAGTCGCCTTTGCAGTTTCCTTGTTTCCTTAGTTAGAAAAGACATGTATTCATGTTTTAGTGGAGAAACGCATAGGAACTGTGTTTCAATGTGTTAGGCGTATTAGGAGAGTGTTTCTTAGTAGATGCTGTTGCAAGACGTATTTTAGTTACTTCTGAGAGTCTTGTGTGTGAGAGAAGCTGGAATCACACTCAGAGTGCATAGTTTGATAAGGCCGCATTGACCACTATGTTGAAATACCCATTGGTAGTGTGTTTACATCTGTGTTGTGTTTCAGACGTTCCTGCGGTTAGAATTGCATTTGGAACACACATGTTACTCAGTTCTTGAAACACTTCTTTTCTGTAGTCGCCTTTGCAGTTTCCTTGTTTCCTTAGTTAGAAAAGACATGTATTCATGTTTTAGTGGAGAAACGCATAGGAACTGTGTTTCAATGTGTTAGGCGTATTAGGAGAGTGTTTCTTAGTAGATGCTGTTGCAAGACGTATTTTAGTTACTTCTGAGAGTCTTGTGTGTGAGAGAAGCTGGAATCACACTCAGAGTGCATAGTTTGATAAGGCCGCATTGACCACTATGTTGAAATACCCATTGGTAGTGTGTTTACATCTGTGTTGTGTTTCAGACGTTCCTGCGGTTAGAATTGCATTTGGAACACACATGTTACTCAGTTCTTGAAACACTTCTTTTCTGTAGTCGCCTTTGCAGTTTCCTTGTTTCCTTAGTTAGAAAAGACATGTATTCATGTTTTAGTGGAGAAACGCATAGGAACTGTGTTTCAATGTGTTAGGCGTATTAGGAGAGTGTTTCTTAGTAGATGCTGTTGCAAGACGTATTTTAGTTACTTCTGAGAGTCTTGTGTGTGAGAGAAGCTGGAATCACACTCAGAGTGCATAGTTTGATAAGGCCGCATTGACCACTATGTTGAAATACCATTGGTAGTGTGTTTACATCTGTGTTGTGTTTCAGACGTTCCTGCGGTTAGAATTGCATTTGGAACACACATGTTACTCAGTTCTTGAAACACTTCTTTTCTGTAGTCGCCTTTGCAGTTTCCTTGTTTCCTTAGTTAGAAAAGACATGTATTCATGTTTTAGTGGAGAAACGCATAGGAACTGTGTTTCAATGTGTTAGGCGTATTAGGAGAGTGTTTCTTAGTAGATGCTGTTGCAAGACGTATTTTAGTTACTTCTGAGAGTCTTGTGTGTGAGAGAAGCTGGAATCACACTCAGAGTGCACTAGTTTGATAAGGCCGCATTGACCACTATGTTGAAATACCCATTGGTAGTGTGTTTACATCTGTGTTGTGTTTCAGACGTTCCTGCGGTTAGAATTGCATTTGGAACACACATGTTACTCAGTTCTTGAAACACTTCTTTTCTGTAGTCGCCTTTGCAGTTTCCTTGTTTCCTTAGTTAGAAAAGACATGTATTCATGTTTTAGTGGAGAAACGCATAGGAACTGTGTTTCAATGTGTTAGGCGTATTAGGAGAGTGTTTCTTAGTAGATGCTGTTGCAAGACGTATTTTAGTTACTTCTGAGAGTCTTGTGTGTGAGAGAAGCTGGAATCACACTCAGAGTGCATAGTTTGATAAGGCCGCATTGACCACTATGTTGAAATACCCATTGGTAGTGTGTTTACATCTGTGTTGTGTTTCAGACGTTCCTGCGGTTAGAATTGCATTTGGAACACACATGTTACTCAGTTCTTGAAACACTTCTTTTCTGTAGTCGCCTTTGCAGTTTCCCTTGTTTCCTTAGTTAGAAAAGACATGTATTCATGTTTTAGTGGAGAAACGCATAGGAACTGTGTTTCAATGTGTTAGGCGTATTAGGAGAGTGTTTCTTAGTAGATGCTGTTGCAAGACGTATTTTAGTTACTTCTGAGAGTCTTGTGTGTGAGAGAAGCTGGAATCACACTCAGAGTGCATAGTTTGATAAGGCCGCATTGACCACTATGTTGAAATACCCATTGGTAGTGTGTTTACATCTGTGTTGTGTTTCAGACGTTCCTGCGGTTAGAATTGCATTTGGAACACACATGTTACTCAGTTCTTGAAACACTTCTTTTCTGTAGTCGCCTTTGCAGTTTCCTTGTTTCCTTAGTTAGAAAAGACATGTATTCATGTTTTAGTGGAGAAACGCATAGGAACTGTGTTTCAATGTGTTAGGCGTATTAGGAGAGTGTTTCTTAGTAGATGCTGTTGCAAGACGTATTTTAGTTACTTCTGAGAGTCTTGTGTGTGAGAGAAGCTGGAATCACACTCAGAGTGCATAGTTTGATAAGGCCGCATTGACCACTATGTTGAAATACCATTGGTAGTGTGTTTACATCTGTGTTGTGTTTCAGACGTTCCTGCGGTTAGAATTGCATTTGGAACACACATGTTACTCAGTTCTTGAAACACTTCTTTTCTGTAGTCGCCTTTGCAGTTTCCTTGTTTCCTTAGTTAGAAAAGACATGTATTCATGTTTTAGTGGAGAAACGCATAGGAACTGTGTTTCAATGTGTTAGGCGTATTAGGAGAGTGTTTCTTAGTAGATGCTGTTGCAAGACGTATTTTAGTTACTTCTGAGAGTCTTGTGTGTGAGAGAAGCTGGAATCACACTCAGAGTGCATAGTTTGATAAGGCCGCATTGACCACTATGTTGAAATACCATTGGTAGTGTGTTTACATCTGTGTTGTGTTTCAGACGTTCCTGCGGTTAGAATTGCATTTGGAACACACATGTTACTCAGTTCTTGAAACACTCTTCTTTTCTGTAGTCGCCTTTGCAGTTTCCTTGTTTCCTTAGTTAGAAAAGACATGTATTCATGTTTTAGTGGAGAAACGCATAGGAACTGTGTTTCAATGTGTTAGGCGTATTAGGAGAGTGTTTCTTAGTAGATGCTGTTGCAAGACGTATTTTAGTTACTTCTGAGAGTCTTGTGTGTGAGAGAAGCTGGAATCACACTCAGAGTGCATAGTTTGATAAGGCCGCATTGACCACTATGTTGAAATAGCCATTGTAGTGTGTTTACATCTGTGTTGTGTTTCAGACGTTCCTGCGGTTAGAATTGCATTTGGAACACACATGTTACTCAGTTCTTGAAACACTTCTTTTCTGTAGTCGCCTTTGCAGTTTCCTTGTTTCCTTAGTTAGAAAAGACATGTATTCATGTTTTAGTGGAGAAACGCATAGGAACTGTGTTTCAATGTGTTAGGCGTATTAGGAGAGTGTTTCTTAGTAGATGCTGTTGCAAGACGTATTTTAGTTACTTCTGAGAGTCTTGTGTGTGAGAGAAGCTGGAATCACACTCAGAGTGCATAGTTTGATAAGGCCGCATTGACCACTATGTTGAAATAGCCATTGGTAGTGTGTTTACATCTGTGTTGTGTTTCAGACGTTCCTGCGGTTAGAATTGCATTTGGAACACACATGTTACTCAGTTCTTGAAACACTTCTTTTCTGTAGTCGCCTTTGCAGTTTCCTTGTTTCCTTAGTTAGAAAAGACATGTATTCATGTTTTAGTGGAGAAACGCATAGGAACTGTGTTTCAATGTGTTAGGCGTATTAGGAGAGTGTTTCTTAGTAGATGCTGTTGCAAGACGTATTTTAGTTACTTCTGAGAGTCTTGTGTGTGAGAGAAGCTGGAATCACACTCAGAGTGCATAGTTTGATAAGTGCGCATTGACCACTATGTTGAAATAGCCATTGTAGTGTGTTTACATCTGTGTTGTGTTTCAGACGTTCCTGCGGTTAGAATTGCATTTGGAACACACATGTTACTCAGTTCTTGAAACACTTCTTTTCTGTAGTCGCCTTTGCAGTTTCCTTGTTTCCTTAGTTAGAAAAGACATGTATTCATGTTTTAGTGGAGAAACGCATAGGAACTGTGTTTCAATGTGTTAGGCGTATTAGGAGAGTGTTTCTTAGTAGATGCTGTTGCAAGACGTATTTTAGTTACTTCTGAGAGTCTTGTGTGTGAGAGAAGCTGGAATCACACTCAGAGTGCATAGTTTGATAAGTGCGCATTGACCACTATGTTGAAATAGCCATTGATAGTGTGTTTACATCTGTGTTGTGTTTCAGACGTTCCTGCGGTTAGAATTGCATTTGGAACACACATGTTACTCAGTTCTTGAAACACTTCTTTTCTGTAGTCGCCTTTGAAGTTTCCTTGTTTCCTTAGTTAGAAAAGACATGTATTCATGTTTTAGTGGAGAAACGCATAGGAACTGTGTTTCAATGTGTTAGGCGTATTAGGAGAGTGTTTCTTAGTAGATGCTGTTGCAAGACGTATTTTAGTTACTTCTGAGAGTCTTGTGTGTGAGAGAAGCTGGAATCACACTCAGAGTGCATAGTTTGATAAGTGCGCATTGACCACTATGTTGAAATAGCCATTGATAGTGTGTTTACATCTGTGTTGTGTTTCAGACGTTCCTGCGGTTAGAATTGCATTTGGAACACACATGTTACTCAGTTCTTGAAACACTTCTTTTCTGTAGTCGCCTTTGAAGTTTCCTTGTTTCCTTAGTTAGAAAAGACATGTATTCATGTTTTAGTGGAGAAACGCATAGGAACTGTGTTTCAATGTGTTAGGCGTATTAGGAGAGTGTTTCTTAGTAGATGCTGTTGCAATACGTATTTTAGTTACTTCTGAGAGTCTTGTGTGTGAGAGAAGCTGGAATCACACTCAGAGTGCATAGTTTGATAAGTGCGCATTGACCACTATGTTGAAATAGCCATTGATAGTGTGTTTACATCTGTGTTGTGTGTTTCAGACGTTCCTGCGGTTAGAATTGCATTTGGAACACACATGTTACTCAGTTCTTGAAACACTTCTTTTCTGTAGTCGCCTTTGAAGTTTCCTTGTTTCCTTAGTTAGAAAAGACATGTATTCATGTTTTAGTGGAGAAACGCATAGGAACTGTGTTTCAATGTGTTAGGCGTATTAGGAGAGTGTTTCTTAGTAGATGCTGTTGCAAGACGTATTTTAGTTACTTCTGAGAGTCTTGTGTGTGAGAGAAGCTGGAATCACACTCAGAGTGCATAGTTTGATAAGGCGCATTGACCACTATGTTGAAATAGCCATTGATAGTGTGTTTACATCTGTGTTGTGTTTCAGACGTTCCTGCGGTTAGAATTGCATTTGGAACACACATGTTACTCAGTTCTTGAAACACTTCTTTTCTGTAGTCGCCTTTGCAGTTTCCTTGTTTCCTTAGTTAGAAAAGACATGTATTCATGTTTTAGTGGAGAAACGCATAGGAACTGTGTTTCAATGTGTTAGGCGTATTAGGAGAGTGTTTCTTAGTAGATGCTGTTGCAAGACGTATTTTAGTTACTTCTGAGAGTCTTGTGTGTGAGAGAAGCTGGAATCACACTCAGAGTGCATAGTTTGATAA
Source organism: Cricetomys ansorgei (assembly GCA_026225945.1). NCBI lineage: Eukaryota > Metazoa > Chordata > Mammalia > Rodentia > Nesomyidae > Cricetomys > Cricetomys ansorgei. The sequence continues at coordinate 7,867 of JAMJFZ010000462.1, read as the reverse complement.
GGCCGCATTGACCACTATGTTGAAATACCATTGATAGTGTGTTTACATCTGTGTTGTGTTTCAGACGTTCCTGCGGTTAGAATTGCATTTGGAACACACATGTTACTCAGTTCTTGAAACACTTCTTTTCTGTAGTCGCCTTTGCAGTTTCCTTGTTTCCTTAGTTAGAAAAGACATGTATTCATGTTTTAGTGGAGAAACGCATAGGAACTGTGTTTCAATGTGTTAGGCGTATTAGGAGAGTGTTTCTTAGTAGATGCTGTTGCAAGACGTATTTTAGTTACTTCTGAGAGTCTTGTGTGTGAGAGAAGCTGGAATCACACTCAGAGTGCATAGTTTGATAAGGCCGCATTGACCACTATGTTGAAATACGCCATTGGTAGTGTGTTTACATCTGTGTTGTGTTTCAGACGTTCCTGCGGTTAGAATTGCATTTGGAACACACATGTTACTCAGTTCTTGAAACACTTCTTTTCTGTAGTCGCCTTTGCAGTTTCCTTGTTTCCTTAGTTAGAAAAGACATGTATTCATGTTTTAGTGGAGAAACGCATAGGAACTGTGTTTCAATGTGTTAGGCGTATTAGGAGAGTGTTTCTTAGTAGATGCTGTTGCAAGACGTATTTTAGTTACTTCTGAGAGTCTTGTGTGTGAGAGAAGCTGGAATCACACTCAGAGTGCATAGTTTGATAAGGCCGCATTGACCACTATGTTGAAATAGCCATTGGTAGTGTGTTTACATCTGTGTTGTGTTTCAGACGTTCCTGCGGTTAGAATTGCATTTGGAACACACATGTTACTCAGTTCTTGAAACACTTCTTTTCTGTAGTCGCCTTTGCAGTTTCCTTGTTTCCTTAGTTAGAAAAGACATGTATTCATGTTTTAGTGGAGAAACGCATAGGAACTGTGTTTCAATGTGTTAGGCGTATTAGGAGAGTGTTTCTTAGTAGATGCTGTTGCAAGACGTATTTTAGTTACTTCTGAGAGTCTTGTGTGTGAGAGAAGCTGGAATCACACTCAGAGTGCATAGTTTGATAAGGCCGCATTGACCACTATGTTGAAATACCCATTGGTAGTGTGTTTACATCTGTGTTGTGTTTCAGACGTTCCTGCGGTTAGAATTGCATTTGGAACACACATGTTACTCAGTTCTTGAAACACTTCTTTTCTGTAGTCGCCTTTGCAGTTTCCTTGTTTCCTTAGTTAGAAAAGACATGTATTCATGTTTTAGTGGAGAAACGCATAGGAACTGTGTTTCAATGTGTTAGGCGTATTAGGAGAGTGTTTCTTAGTAGATGCTGTTGCAAGACGTATTTTAGTTACTTCTGAGAGTCTTGTGTGTGAGAGAAGCTGGAATCACACTCAGAGTGCATAGTTTGATAAGGCCGCATTGACCACTATGTTGAAATACCCATTGGTAGTGTGTTTACATCTGTGTTGTGTTTCAGACGTTCCTGCGGTTAGAATTGCATTTGGAACACACATGTTACTCAGTTCTTGAAACACTTCTTTTCTGTAGTCGCCTTTGCAGTTTCCTTGTTTCCTTAGTTAGAAAAGACATGTATTCATGTTTTAGTGGAGAAACGCATAGGAACTGTGTTTCAATGTGTTAGGCGTATTAGGAGAGTGTTTCTTAGTAGATGCTGTTGCAAGACGTATTTTAGTTACTTCTGAGAGTCTTGTGTGTGAGAGAAGCTGGAATCACACTCAGAGTGCATAGTTTGATAAGGCCGCATTGACCACTATGTTGAAATACCATTGTAGTGTGTTTACATCTGTGTTGTGTTTCAGACGTTCCTGCGGTTAGAATTGCATTTGGAACACACATGTTACTCAGTTCTTGAAACACTTCTTTTCTGTAGTCGCCTTTGCATGTTTCCTTGTTTCCTTAGTTAGAAAAGACATGTATTCATGTTTTAGTGGAGAAACGCATAGGAACTGTGTTTCAATGTGTTAGGCGTATTAGGAGAGTGTTTCTTAGTAGATGCTGTTGCAAGACGTATTTTAGTTACTTCTGAGAGTCTTGTGTGTGAGAGAAGCTGGAATCACACTCAGAGTGCATAGTTTGATAAGGCCGCATTGACCACTATGTTGAAATACCCATTGGTAGTGTGTTTACATCTGTGTTGTGTTTCAGACGTTCCTGCGGTTAGAATTGCATTTGGAACACACATGTTACTCAGTTCTTGAAACACTTCTTTTCTGTAGTCGCCTTTGCAGTTTCCTTGTTTCCTTAGTTAGAAAAGACATGTATTCATGTTTTAGTGGAGAAACGCATAGGAACTGTGTTTCAATGTGTTAGGCGTATTAGGAGAGTGTTTCTTAGTAGATGCTGTTGCAAGACGTATTTTAGTTACTTCTGAGAGTCTTGTGTGTGAGAGAAGCTGGAATCACACTCAGAGTGCATAGTTTGATAAGGCCGCATTGACCACTATGTTGAAATACCCATTGGTAGTGTGTTTACATCTGTGTTGTGTTTCAGACGTTCCTGCGGTTAGAATTGCATTTGGAACACACATGTTACTCAGTTCTTGAAACACTTCTTTTCTGTAGTCGCCTTTGCAGTTTCCTTGTTTCCTTAGTTAGAAAAGACATGTATTCATGTTTTAGTGGAGAAACGCATAGGAACTGTGTTTCAATGTGTTAGGCGTATTAGGAGAGTGTTTCTTAGTAGATGCTGTTGCAAGACGTATTTTAGTTACTTCTGAGAGTCTTGTGTGTGAGAGAAGCTGGAATCACACTCAGAGTGCATAGTTTGATAAGGCCGCATTGACCACTATGTTGAAATACCCATTGGTAGTGTGTTTACATCTGTGTTGTGTTTCAGACGTTCCTGCGGTTAGAATTGCATTTGGAACACACATGTTACTCAGTTCTTGAAACACTTCTTTTCTGTAGTCGCCTTTGCAGTTTCCTTGTTTCCTTAGTTAGAAAAGACATGTATTCATGTTTTAGTGGAGAAACGCATAGGAACTGTGTTTCAATGTGTTAGGCGTATTAGGAGAGTGTTTCTTAGTAGATGCTGTTGCAAGACGTATTTTAGTTACTTCTGAGAGTCTTGTGTGTGAGAGAAGCTGGAATCACACTCAGAGTGCATAGTTTGATAAGGCCGCATTGACCACTATGTTGAAATACCCATTGTAGTGTGTTTACATCTGTGTTGTGTTTCAGACGTTCCTGCGGTTAGAATTGCATTTGGAACACACATGTTACTCAGTTCTTGAAACACTTCTTTTCTGTAGTCGCCTTTGCAGTTTCCTTGTTTCCTTAGTTAGAAAAGACATGTATTCATGTTTTAGTGGAGAAACGCATAGGAACTGTGTTTCAATGTGTTAGGCGTATTAGGAGAGTGTTTCTTAGTAGATGCTGTTGCAAGACGTATTTTAGTTACTTCTGAGAGTCTTGTGTGTGAGAGAAGCTGGAATCACACTCAGAGTGCATAGTTTGATAAGGCCGCATTGACCACTATGTTGAAATACCCATTGGTAGTGTGTTTACATCTGTGTTGTGTTTCAGACGTTCCTGCGGTTAGAATTGCATTTGGAACACACATGTTACTCAGTTCTTGAAACACTTCTTTTCTGTAGTCGCCTTTGCAGTTTCCTTGTTTCCTTAGTTAGAAAAGACATGTATTCATGTTTTAGTGGAGAAACGCATAGGAACTGTGTTTCAATGTGTTAGGCGTATTAGGAGAGTGTTTCTTAGTAGATGCTGTTGCAAGACGTATTTTAGTTACTTCTGAGAGTCTTGTGTGTGAGAGAAGCTGGAATCACACTCAGAGTGCATAGTTTGATAAGGCCGCATTGACCACTATGTTGAAATACCCATTGGTAGTGTGTTTACATCTGTGTTGTGTTTCAGACGTTCCTGCGGTTAGAATTGCATTTGGAACACACATGTTACTCAGTTCTTGAAACACTTCTTTTCTGTAGTCGCCTTTGCAGTTTCCTTGTTTCCTTAGTTAGAAAAGACATGTATTCATGTTTTAGTGGAGAAACGCATAGGAACTGTGTTTCAATGTGTTAGGCGTATTAGGAGAGTGTTTCTTAGTAGATGCTGTTGCAAGACGTATTTTAGTTACTTCTGAGAGTCTTGTGTGTGAGAGAAGCTGGAATCACACTCAGAGTGCATAGTTTGATAAGGCCGCATTGACCACTATGTTGAAATACCCATTGGTAGTGTGTTTACATCTGTGTTGTGTTTCAGACGTTCCTGCGGTTAGAATTGCATTTGGAACACACATGTTACTCAGTTCTTGAAACACTTCTTTTCTGTAGTCGCCTTTGCAGTTTCCTTGTTTCCTTAGTTAGAAAAGACATGTATTCATGTTTTAGTGGAGAAACGCATAGGAACTGTGTTTCAATGTGTTAGGCGTATTAGGAGAGTGTTTCTTAGTAGATGCTGTTGCAAGACGTATTTTAGTTACTTCTGAGAGTCTTGTGTGTGAGAGAAGCTGGAATCACACTCAGAGTGCATAGTTTGATAAGGCCGCATTGACCACTATGTTGAAATACCCATTGGTAGTGTGTTTACATCTGTGTTGTGTTTCAGACGTTCCTGCGGTTAGAATTGCATTTGGAACACACATGTTACTCAGTTCTTGAAACACTTCTTTTCTGTAGTCGCCTTTGCAGTTTCCTTGTTTCCTTAGTTAGAAAAGACATGTATTCATGTTTTAGTGGAGAAACGCATAGGAACTGTGTTTCAATGTGTTAGGCGTATTAGGAGAGTGTTTCTTAGTAGATGCTGTTGCAAGACGTATTTTAGTTACTTCTGAGAGTCTTGTGTGTGAGAGAAGCTGGAATCACACTCAGAGTGCATAGTTTGATAAGGCCGCATTGACCACTATGTTGAAATACCCATTGGTAGTGTGTTTACATCTGTGTTGTGTTTCAGACGTTCCTGCGGTTAGAATTGCATTTGGAACACACATGTTACTCAGTTCTTGAAACACTTCTTTTCTGTAGTCGCCTTTGCAGTTTCCTTGTTTCCTTAGTTAGAAAAGACATGTATTCATGTTTTAGTGGAGAAACGCATAGGAACTGTGTTTCAATGTGTTAGGCGTATTAGGAGAGTGTTTCTTAGTAGATGCTGTTGCAAGACGTATTTTAGTTACTTCTGAGAGTCTTGTGTGTGAGAGAAGCTGGAATCACACTCAGAGTGCATAGTTTGATAAGGCCGCATTGACCACTATGTTGAAATACCCATTGGTAGTGTGTTTACATCTGTGTTGTGTTTCAGACGTTCCTGCGGTTAGAATTGCATTTGGAACACACATGTTACTCAGTTCTTGAAACACTTCTTTTCTGTAGTCGCCTTTGCAGTTTCCTTGTTTCCTTAGTTAGAAAAGACATGTATTCATGTTTTAGTGGAGAAACGCATAGGAACTGTGTTTCAATGTGTTAGGCGTATTAGGAGAGTGTTTCTTAGTAGATGCTGTTGCAAGACGTATTTTAGTTACTTCTGAGAGTCTTGTGTGTGAGAGAAGCTGGAATCACACTCAGAGTGCATAGTTTGATAAGGCCGCATTGACCACTATGTTGAAATAGCCATTGGTAGTGTGTTTACATCTGTGTTGTGTTTCAGACGTTCCTGCGGTTAGAATTGCATTTGGAACACACATGTTACTCAGTTCTTGAAACACTTCTTTTCTGTAGTCGCCTTTGCAGTTTCCTTGTTTCCTTAGTTAGAAAAGACATGTATTCATGTTTTAGTGGAGAAACGCATAGGAACTGTGTTTCAATGTGTTAGGCGTATTAGGAGAGTGTTTCTTAGTAGATGCTGTTGCAAGACGTATTTTAGTTACTTCTGAGAGTCTTGTGTGTGAGAGAAGCTGGAATCACACTCAGAGTGCATAGTTTGATAAGGCCGCATTGACCACTATGTTGAAATACCATTGGTAGTGTGTTTACATCTGTGTTGTGTTTCAGACGTTCCTGCGGTTAGAATTGCATTTGGAACACACATGTTACTCAGTTCTTGAAACACTTCTTTTCTGTAGTCGCCTTTGCAGTTTCCTTGTTTCCTTAGTTAGAAAAGACATGTATTCATGTTTTAGTGGAGAAACGCATAGGAACTGTGTTTCAATGTGTTAGGCGTATTAGGAGAGTGTTTCTTAGTAGATGCTGTTGCAAGACGTATTTTAGTTACTTCTGAGAGTCTTGTGTGTGAGAGAAGCTGGAATCACACTCAGAGTGCATAGTTTGATAAGGCGCATTGACCACTATGTTGAAATAGCCATTGATAGTGTGTTTACATCTGTGTTGTGTTTCAGACGTTCCTGCGGTTAGAATTGCATTTGGAACACACATGTTACTCAGTTCTTGAAACACTTCTTTTCTGTAGTCGCCTTTGAAGTTTCCTTGTTTCCTTTAGTTAGAAAAGACATGTATTCATGTTTTAGTGGAGAAACGCATAGGAACTGTGTTTCAATGTGTTAGGCGTATTAGGAGAGTGTTTCTTAGTAGATGCTGTTGCAATACGTATTTTAGTTACTTCTGAGAGTCTTGTGTGTGAGAGAAGCTGGAATCACACTCAGAGTGCATAGTTTGATAAGGCGCATTGACCACTATGTTGAAATAGCCATTGATAGTGTGTTTACATCTGTGTTGTGTTTCAGACGTTCCTGCGGTTAGAATTGCATTTGGAACACACATGTTACTCAGTTCTTGAAACACTTCTTTTCTGTAGTCGCCTTTGAAGTTTCCTTGTTTCCTTAGTTAGAAAAGACATGTATTCATGTTTTAGTGGAGAAACGCATAGGAACTGTGTTTCAATGTGTTAGGCGTATTAGGAGAGTGTTTCTTAGTAGATGCTGTTGCAAGACGTATTTTAGTTACTTCTGAGAGTCTTGTGTGTGAGAGAAGCTGGAATCACACTCAGAGTGCATAGTTTGATAAGTGCGCATTGACCACTATGTTGAAATAGCCATTGATAGTGTGTTTACATCTGTGTTGTGTTTCAGACGTTCCTGCGGTTAGAATTGCATTTGGAACACACATGTTACTCAGTTCTTGAAACACTTCTTTTCTGTAGTCGCCTTTGCAGTTTCCTTGTTTCCTTAGTTAGAAAAGACATGTATTCATGTTTTAGTGGAGAAACGCATAGGAACTGTGTTTCAATGTGTTAGGCGTATTAGGAGAGTGTTTCTTAGTAGATGCTGTTGCAAGACGTATTTTAGTTACTTCTGAGAGTCTTGTGTGTGAGAGAAGCTGGAATCACACTCAGAGTGCATAGTTTGATAAGGCCGCATTGACCACTATGTTGAAATACCCATTGGTAGTGTGTTTACATCTGTGTTGTGTTTCAGACGTTCCTGCGGTTAGAATTGCATTTGGAACACACATGTTACTCAGTTCTTGAAACACTTCTTTTCTGTAGTCGCCTTTGCAGTTTCCTTGTTTCCTTAGTTAGAAAAGACATGTATTCATGTTTTAGTGGAGAAACGCATAGGAACTGTGTTTCAATGTGTTAGGCGTATTAGGAGAGTGTTTCTTAGTAGATGCTGTTGCAAGACGTATTTTAGTTACTTCTGAGAGTCTTGTGTGTGAGAGAAGCTGGAATCACACTCAGAGTGCATAGTTTGATAAGGCCGCATTGACCACTATGTTGAAATACCCATTGGTAGTGTGTTTACATCTGTGTTGTGTTTCAGACGTTCCTGCGGTTAGAATTGCATTTGGAACACACATGTTACTCAGTTCTTGAAACACTTCTTTTCTGTAGTCGCCTTTGCAGTTTCCTTGTTTCCTTAGTTAGAAAAGACATGTATTCATGTTTTAGTGGAGAAACGCATAGGAACTGTGTTTCAATGTGTTAGGCGTATTAGGAGAGTGTTTCTTAGTAGATGCTGTTGCAATAGTTATGTAAG
>JAMJFZ010000461.1:72500-90724 GCA_026225945.1 Cricetomys ansorgei | reverse complement strand
GTGCCTTATCGTCAGAGAAGATTTCCCCTCAGCAGATGGGAACCAAATAGAGGGATCCACAGTCAGAAAATACACACAGAGTGAAGACCTTGGACACGTGCTCTAAATGGGATATCCCATCAAATCCCTTACATCTGAGCTTAGGGAACCCTGCAGAAGAGGATGCAGAAAGAATGTAAGAGCCGGAGGGGATGGAGGACACCAAGAAAACTGGCCCTCCAAATCAACATGAACAAAGCTCATATGAACTCACAGAGATTGAAGCAGCATGCACAGGTCTGCACAAGTATACACCAGGTCCTCTGTGCTTATGCTACAGCTTCCTGTTTAGTGTTTTTATGGGACTCCTGAGCATGTGAACAAATGGGTCTCTGATTCTTGTGCCTTCTCTTGGGCTTTCCTCCTTCTGTTGGTCTGTCTTGTCTGACTTCGATGTGATAGCTTTTAATTTATCTTATTATTTTTATTTTGTTATACTTTTTAAATGGAATGAATGAATGAATGAATGTAAACCTAGCCACTAGGATAAAGGTTAGTAACAGAACTGTTATTTTATACCTGCTCTGAGAGCAAAAATCAGTTTTCACCAGTGGAATGCCAATACAAATTGTGGAGGAAACACAAATAGTTAAGCCACAACAATGAGTGACAAGGGCCAGGACCTACCTTCAACATCTTTCTTAGAATCTCCTTGGTTAAGTATACAAATTTATTACTTATAAGTCATGGTTTTCTGCCATCTATAGAACATAATTCATCTAAACTTTATGAGACTGTATATAAAGATTTTCTTCCCACCCCCCCAATGTCCTACAGGGAAAAAGTATGTCTTTTTAGAATAGAAACTGTTTCTACCCAGCCCTCATTTCAAAATGACCCTCATTAGAATTGCTCTGAACAACCTCATATTTCAGATTCTTTAAGAAAATTTGGGTCTTTTCTTTCTTGTACTTTACAATTCTTCTCATATTTAGCCATTACTCAGTTCTAATGCCACCAATACAGTTGACATCAGCACCCCACTTCTGATACCAAAATCTTCTATATTAGTTTCTGTAGCTACTGTATCAAACTAACAAAATCTTAGTATCATAAAACAGTGAGAAGGTATTCTCTTGTGGTTCCGGAGTCCAAAAGCAAAGTTTCAGCAGCTTTTCACTCCCACTGAGATTCTGCGGTGCTATCTGCTCTGTGCCTCTTCCAGTTTCCGGTAACTGTCAACATTCTACAACTAGCTACAGCCTTCTACTCTCTACCTCCACAGTCACATTGCCTTCTCCTCTTCCTCATATCTTCTCTCTTCTGTCTCTTCCAAACTGTCCCTCTGCCCTTCCTTTGCAAGGACACTTGACATATTTAGGGCTTCCAGGGCAAACCAAGATCATCTCATCACAACATCTTTAGTTTAACCTCAGAAAAATTTCCATGACTTTTCCTAATAAAATCATATGTACAAATTCTTGGGACCAGAACCTGGGTGTATCTTTTGGAACCCACTGTTTACCCACCACATAGTAAGATACAATAACATGGCTGTTAAAACAGGTGGATAAAATGATGCCGCATGTTAAAGAGAAGTTATTTGAATAAGTAAGTATTTCAGTACTGTTTGAATTCATTCTTTTTTTTCAATAACCATAACTGGGTTTCTTTATATGAACTATGTTATAGATATATTAAAATGAAACAAGGAAAGTTTTACTTTCATAGAGCTTTACATACTTTCATTTAATAAGAGGAACTGGAGGATAATAACCAAATAAATAAGAAAAGTCTATACAGTGGTTATTGCATAAGAAAATAGCTTAGAGCTCAGCAGTAAGTCGCAGCTCAGCTCACTTTGGACCCCTAAAGAGCATTTCAGCCTCCATGTGGTCATGAAGAAAATAAACCTGATGGAGAAAAAATTTTCCTTACAAGATACTTTCTCATTTCTCCCCTAACCTCCATCAGCCTAATGAAAGTTCTCTTCTGGGCTTTAAATGGCTGTCTTAATTCAGAAAGTTCAAGAGCTTCTATTCTTCCAGTTGTTTTCCCTTCCGGTTAATGAGGAACTGTGTAATTAATGAGTCCAGAGATTGCCTTCAGTCTGGGACTTCAGGGGATAAGGCCCAGCATCCCCCTGGGTGCCGAACACAGCCTACTGATACGTAAGCACAGGTAGCCTTCTGATAGATTCTGCTAGAGAGTTCCTTAACTAACGCTGATGAAATAATAGCATTCAGAATATCACAAAAGAAGTAAATATGCAGAATAGCATCAGACAGTTGGCGGCTCACTTGATCTGAGGTCATGGGAGGAAGTGTCAGTGAAAGGAATGCCCATGTGAAATATGAGTTTCTTTAGAGGAAATATTCATGTTTTTCCTTTGTGTTTTACACTGCAGAATGACACCGGTCAGGGATTCATCCAGGATTATGTGCCACAGAATAGTCTTGATGTTGTAGCAATTCAAGTGTTTCTAGAGTCACACTAAACCAACATTTGTTGACAGGAGGAAAAAAACTGTCTTCTTCATCCAGAGCAATTGTAACAGGGCTCTCTCTCCCTCTCTCTCTCTCTCTCTCTCTCTCTCTCTCTCTCTGTCACTCTCGACGTAATACATCAATTTTCATAAGAAAGCCAGAATGTGAAGAAGCTGCCTACGCCAGAATCATGGTAATGTATGCCAGAGTAGCCGATGCTCCTCCTAATTTCTCTTTAAGATAACAATTGCATTTGAATTTTGCTGACCATCCAGTCCTCCATCCCTGATTCATCCCAACAGTGCTGGATGCTGAGTCTCCTGCTCTGTCCTTGCCACACCTCAGCTAGAGAAGCACACATCCCAGTCCTTGGTGACCCTCCCCTTCCCTGAGTTAGCCCCGATTGTCTGTTTCTAAACATGTGTTCCAACTGCTTTGGACAGCTTCTCAGAAAGACCCCTCTACCCTCACTGCCTGCTGTGGGGAAGGGACATCGAAAAGCCTGTGCACAAATCTCTTCACGCTTTAGGACTCCAAAAGGTTCAGAAAACCTCCCTCTGGACAACAAGAATATCAGAGACCAGTGGCGCTACTTCCCCACCTGCTCGCAGGGAACCCTGTTGGTAAGCCACGATGAATATCACCGTGGTTGAGTAGCCCCTGGACAGTGTGAACAGAACAGATGAGCACAGGAGACCGCTGGAGGTGTCCACCGTAAATAAGTCCTGCACTCGGCCCCCGCTCCACAGATGCCCTTACCATCTTAGGCAGATCTTCCAAAGGTACAGCTCCCCCTCCCCTGCTTCCTCATCTCCAAACAACCAGTGGGCGGGAGACTATCCGGACCCTTCCAAAATGCTCTTTTCCTAGTTTTCACTCTTGAACGCCAGTCTCTTGTTCTCACCCATGGACAACGTAAATCCAGCATGAGTCTAAGTGTCAGTGTAAAATTAAGTCAAAGTCTTTCACTCAGAATAGTGAGTGAGCGCTGAGTTATTCAGCCTGCTTAGACTTTATTGTCTAGAACTGAGAAGAGTGTGTGCTTTCTCCTTACGAATCTCTAGGATCTGACCTGGGCTGGTTCATCCCTCCTTAGGAACCTGGCCGACCCCCAACAGCCAACACAAAGTGAACTCAGTGGAACTTTAGGAAATGTTTTGACTCATAATCTTTGGACTGTATTTCTCTTTTTTTAGCTTATTGGTCTTTTGCATATACATTATGGTTTCCAATTATATGTTTCTGTGGGTTTAATGTGAGTGTGTGTGTGAGTGTGTGTGTGAGTGTGTGTGTGTGTGTGTGTTTCTGCTTATGTATGTGTTTCTTGTGCTTTTTCTTTTTTTCCCCCTCTATTTGCTTTGTTTTATACTGGTTTGGTTTTTTATTTACCTGCTTGTTAGAGAGAGAGAGACAGAGACAGAGACAGAGACAGAGACAGAGAGAGACAGGGAGAGACAGAGAAGGCATGGAGTTAGATGTGTGGGGAGGCAAGGAGGGTCTGGGAGGGGATGAGGAAGGGAAAACCAAAATCAGAATATATTGCATGGAAAAATTATTTTAAAATCTAAAACCCCTAGAATCAGGTGCTGAGGAAGCAGCTCTGCTGCTGTGCGAGCATGAAGATCCATGTTGGACCCCAAGCACGCTTAGAGAAATCCCAGGCCAGTGGTGCTTGCCCATAATGCTAGGTGCCAGCATTATGGTGGAGATGGAGACGGGAGGATGCCTGCCTTACGCGCCAGCCACTCCAGCTGAGTCAGAGTTCAGGGTTCAGTGGGAGACCCTGTCTCAGAAAATAGAGTGCAATTGAGGAAGGCACCCCACATTTACCTTTGCCCTTCACATGCAAGCTCACATATATATGCATGTACACATATGTAAGTACACACGCACACACATACACTCATGCGTGCACACAGACATATATACAATAAAATAAAGTAACTCTGGAATCAGTTTGAGAGGCCCTTTAAGATGAGGAGGAGGGTTGGATCCTTTCTTTGTGATGCTTCTAAAATCATATGACGTAAAAAGACGTATTCTTTCATCCATACAAAACACGAATGTTATAAGGAAAAGTATTTCTCAGAAATGCTACATTATTCTTGGGTGAGACTTCATGCTCCCGGAAGACACTGTGTCGGTTTCAAATTGTGACTAAAAGTGGCAAAAAAAAGAAAATGGAGCTAACCGTCAGGAATGCTTTACTCGCAACTAATTCTAAAATATCCAAATCCTTGAAAACAATAGAAGAAGTTTATCGTCTCCCATTGCTCATGCAGACCCTAAGTACAGACCCATCACTCTCAGCAGTGTTTATGGACTTATTCATGCAGGGTCATCGACGGTTGTGACTGCAAACATCCATGCTTCTTCATCCCTGGATCCTGCTGAAATCACACACACTAAGAGGGAACCTCGACTGGGGTCTAAGAGGCTCCTTAGCTTTCGCTGATGGGAATGCTCTCAGGAGCAGAATTGAAGCCGTATTTGAGGAAGACGTAATTAGATACGTGTTGAAGCTGAAAGGTGAACATGAGTTTGCATCCCTAGAATAAAAGAGGACATGGACGTGGAGGATTCTGTGAGCAAAGCCACAAGAAACAAGCAAAGCTTTCTGTTATTAAAGGCGGGGAGCCCAGGCACTGGTACCATTCCTGTAATTCCACCACTCAGGGCAGGAGAATCAGGGGTGAAGGTCACCCTCAGCTAAATAATGAGTTCAAAGCCTGCCTGGAGTTTATATGACCTTGTCTCAAAACAAAAACAAAAAAGAAAAATCCTGCCCTCTGTGCAGTAACTCCAGAGCCACCTCCAATGTCTGTCTGGTCCACCTGCCATTCTAAGTCCTGAATCAGAAAAGTGTGTCCGTTCCTTTTTCTTCTTTCTCTTTCTGACATCAGCCAGGGACTAAGAAAGCTTTCTCTAGTATTTGGGCTTTTCACTCTTCCTCTTAAATTCCCCTCCCTGACAGTGTGGCTGCCTGTCCATCAGGTAACTGACCTCCACACCTAACTCAAACAACATGCTGTCTTCCTCTGTCTCCATCTCCTCCAGGGAGCTGCAGGGATTTACCGCTTGCTGTCTTAGGGTTTTTCTTCTAAATTCTAATAAACTTTTCCTAAATCTTAAAAAAAGCAAAAAAAATCATTTTAAGTTAAGAGTAAGCAAGGAAAAATCTCTGAATATTGTGGTAGGAAAACTGGTCTTTATTCATGTGGAACACAACTAAGATACTCCATACTCGCCTAAGACTTAGGAGAACCATGGAATTTTTCCTAGACCCTCTCCCTGATATCAACGCCATTCACTGTGGTGTTTTCACAGGGTAGAGAGACCGTAACTCTCCAGGTCTGGGATAATTTCCTAGAATTGTTTTTTAATGAAAAAGAAAAGAAAAAAGAATAAGAAAGTCCTCAGAACACATTTTTTTAATGTTACTAGAATCTCATATACTGGTAAGTAAGAATCTTTGGGCTTATCCCAAATGGAAGAATCGGGAGAGGGGGAAGTTTGGAACCGTTGTTATACTTGGCACGATGTTCTTCAGACACAGTGGAAATAAGAATTTCTGAGCTACTCTAGAACATGGAGTGAAAACCACAAAGCATGAGTAGCCCGGCAATACTAAGTAAAGCCCAGGAGCAGGATGGGTTCTGCGCACTATGTAAGACTGCCAGCAAAGCCTCAGAGCAGCGGGAAGGACAGAACTCCTGCAAGGCGTGCGCAGGGAAGCCTCAAGCTCAAACAGAGCAGGGAGATGTAGGAGAAGGCAAGACGATGCCCCAGAGGACAAGGAAAATCACAGGTCGCCTCATCCCTCTTTCCCCTTTATTCCAAGGGAGAGCCATCAGAGATGGCCTGGAGGAACCACAGCGCCATCACCGAGTTCCTCCTCACCGGGCTCTCCGACGACCCCCAGATCGAGGCTCTGCTGTTCGTGCTGTTCCTGGGGATCTACCTCCTCACCATGACAGGGAACCTGACGATGCTGCTGGTGATCGGGGCCGACTCCCACCTCCACACCCCCATGTACTTCTTCTTAAGTAACCTGTCATTTATAGACCTCTGCTTCTCGTCCGTCACGGTCCCGAAGCTGCTGAGCAACCTCCTGTCTGCGCAGAAGAGCATCTCCGTGGAGGGCTGCCTGGCCCAGGTCTTCTTCGTATTTTTTTCTTCTGGGACCGAAGCCTGTCTGCTCTCAGTCATGGCTTATGACCGCTATGCCGCCATCTGCCACCCGCTGCGCTACAGCCAGGTGATGAGAAATGAGCTGTGTGTGCAGCTGGTGCTGCTCTCCTGGGGCCTGGCCTCTCTCAATGCAACCATCATTGTGCTCCTGGCTGTGAACCTGGACTTCTGTGAGGCTCGAACCATCCACCACTACACGTGTGAGCTGCCCGCCCTTTTCCCCCTGTCTTGCTCTGATATCTCTGTCGACGTGCTGCTCTGCTCCAGCTTACTGCACGGGCTGGGGACCTTCCTCCCCATCTTCTTCTCCTCCGCGGGCATCGTCTCCACCATCCTGGGCATCAGCTCCACCACCGGGAGAAGCAAAGCCTTCTCCACCTGCTCCTTCCACCTGGCCGCTGTGACCTTGTTCTTCAGCTCCGGTTTCCTCTGCTATCTCATGCCCCCTTCCGGTTCTTCCCTGGATTTGCTCTTGTCCTTGCAGTACAGCGCGGTCACACCCATGCTGAACCCTCTCATCTACAGCCTGAAGAACCAGGAGGTGAAGGCGGCTGTGAAGAGGACCCTGAGAAAATACCTGCTTTAGGTGACGAGCTACGGAAAATCTCATCGTTGTGTTCCTTTATCCCACGTCCTTCACACAGTGCCGGAAGCTCTTGGGGGATGGTGGCGGTGGGGGGTTCTTCTGCGGCTGGCCTGAACATCTGATCGCATTGCTCCAAGGTGTGAGCTCTTGGTTTTGGGCTTTTATTTGCAAAGTCTGTACTCTGATGGTTGGAGAAGAATATGAAGATGATATTCCACTGAGTAGAATACAGGACAAGAAAATACCCAAGGTGAGCAGATACACGTTGGGAACACAGCTCAGTGGTAGAATGTTTGACTAGTAAGTGCTCTAGGTTCAGAGTTCTCTTGCTTCCACCCAAAAAAAAAAAAAAAAAATCAACAAGAAAAAAGGAAATTCGTAATCTAACCATGAAGAAAGAGATAGTGAATTTTCCTTCTTCTTCTTCTTCTTCTTCTTCTTCTTCTTCTTCTTCTTCTTCTTCTTCTTCTTCTTCTTTCTTCTTCTTCTTCTTCTTCTTCTTTTTTTTGGCAGGGTTTCTCTGTTGTAATTCTGGCTGTCCTGGAACTCACTCTGTAGACCAGGCTGGCCTGGAACTCACAGAGATCCACCTGCCTCTGCCTCCCGAGTGCTGGGATTAAAGGCGTGCTCCACCACCGCCCAGCTGTTTCTCCTTTTCAGTCTGTCCAGGACTCCAGCCAGAGGATTGTATCCACGGTATTGAGGGTGGATCTTCTCACCTCAGCTCCAGTCTAAAGGCCGCCACACGCGACCTCCTGTTTCCCAGATCCTGTCGGGTTGGTGACCACAATACTTCAGAGAAGTCTCTTTCTGAATGTTCTAGTGACAACTTTACTAAAAAGAAAGAAAATCCTCGGTCAACAAGAACTCACAACTGTATTGGACTGCTGTGGACGTCAGAGCACTGCATGTAAGTCTACGGAGCACTGCAGTGAAGTCTTCAGGAAAGACAAAACCTGTTATGACATGACTGTCAGTAAACAAAATGCGAACGTCTGCATGTTCAAATCCAAACTTTGGAAAGATAGCAAAACTTGAGCCCAGGTTGCAGCTCGCTTTGTAGAGAGTTGGCTAGCCTCCACGAAGCCTTGGGTTTGGTCCCCAGCGTCTCACAGCTTGGTCACGGTGGCACTCACCCAACACGCGAGAGCACAGAAGTATTAGAAGCTCGGTGTCAGCCTGGCCTGGGAAGTGAGTTCAAGGCCATTCTGATCTGCTTGAAACTCTATTTCAGAAACCAGGGAGGACTCAAAGATTGCTTCGTCTGTAAAGTGTTTGCAAGCACAAAGACCTGAGTTCAATCCCAAGTACCCCCCCCCACACACACACACAAAAAAAAGGTGGTGGTGCCCACTTCTAATCCTAGCTCTAGGGAAGCAGAAACAGGTGGGCCTGAGCTCAGTGGCCAGTCAGTGGCCCCTAGTCGTAGTGAGAAGACCCTGCCTCAAAATACAAGGTAGATAGCTCCTAAAGAGTTCAACCCCAAGTTGAACTCTGACCCACACACGTACACAGAAGTGCACATACCTACACACACACACATGAACATTGATGCTTACACAAAGAAAGAAGAGCAAATTAAATATAATAAAGAAAGAATAAGAGAATTAATTTTAAAAGAAATTTTAAAAGTATTAACAAATAAGTCCAAGCCCCAGTTATTCAAAAATATAAATTCAAAAATACAAAATCAGGAGGACTACAAGTTGGAAACTGGCCTGGACTACACAGCAAGACCCTACCTCCCTATCTGAAAGAGGTAGGGGAAATGAAATGGAGAGAGATGAAGAATGAAACTGAGTCATTAGATTGGGGTGGGGGGAGAAGCTGGGTGTGGTGTCACGCACCCGTAAGCTCAGCTCAAAGTAGGCTAAGGCAGGAGGACCCTGAGTTTGGGGCTAACTGGGCTAGGTAGTAAAGACCTTTCACAAATAAAATGCAATACACAAAGAGCAGAAGCACTGATGACTTTTCAAGTTAGTCTTAATAAACTTTAATCCTATTTACATTTTTCTAGAATAGAATGATAAAGGAAAGTATACATTTTCAGGGCTAAAGTAATTACGATTCAAAATCTGAAAAAAAAATCAATATTCTCAAATGACTATGTTAAGCAGTAATTCTAAATAAAATATTAATTCATTGATCCAAAATTATACTGGAAGATACAATCTGCTTTACCAAGTGGAATGTATTACTGATTTGATTATTCAAATCAGTAGGTTGAATGAAAATAGTCATATATTCACTTGATAAATTCCTTTTTAAAATATTTTTAAGTACATGCATGTGCGTCCGGGGTAGGGGAAATGCACATGAATGCAGTTCCACAGAGGCCGTGAGGATTAGGATCCCTGGAGTTGGAGTTCCTGGAGGTTGTAAGACACCAGGCGTGACTGCTGGGGTGGAATTTGGGTCCTCTACAGGAGCCGTGCGAGTGTGTATGCTTAACTGCTGAGCCACGTCTGCAGACCTCCTGATTCTCAGGAGGCATAAAGTCAACCATTGTTTTTACCTTAACCACTTAATATAAATTTGAATCACTCCTTCTTTCATAAAAATCTTGACTTTTGGACAACGAAGTGGATGGGAGAAAGAGTACGAGGCCCCAACTCTATGCAAAGAACCACAGGCAACTGAGGAATTCTGGGAGGCAGAGAAATAGCCTTCCCAGGGAAGAGCACACCAATGGGTTATCCAATACCAAATGAATGGTCAGCCCTGAAAAACTGCATAAAGCAACATACAGACTGGACAGGCTATATTTAGGATTGTACATGTATACACATATAAGCGTATAATAACAATTAATGGAAACAAATGAGGTGATTTGAAAGAGATCAAGGGGAGGCATATGGGAGGGATAGGAAGGAGAAAATGATGTAGTTATAATACTAAAAATAAAAGAAATAATTAAAATTTTTACCTTTAAACATGTAGAGCTGAGGGGACCCTGCAGTTGGTCACACAGCAGGCAAAGAGGTGAGATTGAGAACTTGGCTCAGACTGACTTCATCAACCTGGATCAGACTTCAAATGTGTGATGCCAGGCAGTTTATTTTGAACAAATTTCAACACAGTATAATTTGGAAAAAAGTTTTCTGGTGTAATACTGGGGATTCCCATAATTACATTAAAACTCAACTCAGGGTACATGATATTTCTTCTGAGAAGATGGGTTCTAGAGATAGGCTACCTGTGCTAGCTTAAGGGCCTATGGTAGGGTCTGGCCTGATCTCCATCATGCAAATGGTTTAGAGGTCATTTGGGCTATTAGCCTCCTCTGGTTCTGGTTGTGGGAGCTTGGGGAGCCCCTAGCTGTAAGGGTCATTTAGATTACTAGCCACCTCCAGTCCTGGTTGAAGGAGCTTGACATAGCCTGGCCCAGCAAATAACGCAGATCACGGACTATTAATCACCTCCGATTCCCAGCTTTTACTTCTTTCCCATTGGAAAGGCAATCCTGCATGCTGAACATTCCTGACCTCTCTGGAGATCTGTGGACGCAAGGGCCTCCATGCTGTGCTCCCAACATAAAGCCACGAGCTTTATGATGTTAAAACCACAGAGTCCAGATCACATTGTGAAGAACAATGTGTTTTAGTAACATCTATTGGCTTAAAACTTAACCTCAGATTCAGGCAGAACAACTGTATCGTTACCAAGTCAACATATAAAATAAGCCCTCACAGTCCCAAGCAAAGATGGCTCAAGGGAGTCAAGGCTTTCACACGCTTCTTCATCCCAAGCCTTGAGGTTCATGAGTTTCCTCTAGGACCCCAAATTTGGCAGAGGGAATCTGCTGGATCTGTACATTGGGCTCCACACTCAGCCAGACTCACATTGTATCCTAATCTACCTGCTGTCTCACGGAAAGAGCGTCTTCCAACACTTCCCGGAAGTGTGGGAAAGAGCATCTTCCAACACTTCCCGGAAGTGCCTCATGGCCTGGGTTGCTAGGCTAACCCAAGGCTGCCATATTGCTTCTTTAGACAACTGTGCTTCGGAATAACAAGTTGATCACATTTTTCTACTTGTCCTTGAGCCCTTATCTTTTGATTGCCAAAACTAGGAGTGTGCCAGTGCCTTTCACCTAGTTCCCTTCCAAGCTCAGCACCGGCAGGACTTACACGGGTGTGATGCTTACGACCGTGAACACCGTGATAGAAACCAAAAGAGCCCAAAAAAAGAAATTCAAGACGGCATTCAGGATCGGCCAGTGTGTGTTGACGTGGGAATGATGAAAGCACCTGCTATACTAAAATAGTAACGCGAGCACAGTTCTTACGAGACTCACAGAAACGACTCACGTCAGCATTATGGTTTCATAGATTACACGATTAAGAAAGTCGGTAAGGACGCTGTTGTGTTAAAGAAGATTTAAGTTTCCTCTATTGACAATAAAAATAGAGAGAACTCAAAAGTACGCAGAAATAGCGAAGTCTATAGTAAAAAGCAACGGCCAGTGTGAATGAAGCGTGTTAAATGCAGCGTAATTATGAGAAGCTGTGGCATCTGAAGAAAATATGAGTTTAACTTAAAATTTAAGGTATTGTAGCACATGAACAGTACAGACGTACTGTTATTAAGGGATCAAATAATACTACCAATCTTCAGTGATTAATAGTGCATCTGTTAGTCCACTGGCTTTGGTTTTCAATTTTCAAATCGCTTCATAAACACGAGTATAAAACTGGGGATAAACATTAAGGTCCCAAACAATGTAAAATAATGAAAAGGTGTTTAAAAAAGAAGAAAAAGAAAAATGCTGTGTGGAAGAGAAGAGAGAAGAAGAGAATACACGAAATAGTCTATATCTCATAGTCGGGAAAGGTACCCCGGCTAAAGTGAGGAAACTGTGCCCCGCAGGATGCAGAGCTCCCTCAGATGCCAGAGAAGGAAGCTTGGGAATGTCAGTTCCCAGGTTGCCTTGGCAACTGTATTTCAGTTCAGTCTCCAACCAGAAGCGCTCACGTGAGGCAAAACGGAAGCGGAAGCTATCGTCCTCTCTAAGACACTGACAGGAGTATGTTTCCATTTTCCAAAACTGCAAATGGTAATCTGATAGCCTGGGAGCAAAATTAAGGAAGGGACTAATTTGGCCTGGCAGATCCTAACGGACTTCTGCCTGCACCGTTTTAATTCGGGCCACGCCCTGCGCAGTGACCCCTGTCTTCTGGCTGCGCATGTCCGTTTGTGAAATGCCACAGTCAGCCCTAGTTGTCAGCTTGACACCCCTGGGAAGGGGGAATCGTAACTGAGAAATCGCTTCCATCAGAGTGGCCTGTGAGCGTGTCTGTAGGGCATTTTCCACATTGCTGATGGATGTACCAGCCCCGCTTGTGGGTGGTGCTGCCCCTGGAGGGGTGGGGCCGGGCTGTGTAAGAAAGGTAACTGAGCAAACCAGGAAGCAGCATGCCTCCGTGGTCTCTGCTTCAGTTCCCGGCTCCGGGGTCTACTGTCTTCCCTGAGTTCCTGCCTTGGCTCCCTTTGATGATGGACCTCAGCCTCGAAGTTAAAATACACCCTCTCCTCCCCGAGTTGATGGAGTTTGTCACAACAGAAAACCACGCCAGATAGGATATGAGCCCCCTTCACACCGCGTGGAGGACAGGACTGTGTTCGTGCTCTCTCTGTGGGTGCCTCAGCCCTGTCTTGGAGGAGATCCAGGGGAAGCATCTTACAAAAAGTGTTTTACAGGATAGTAAACCTTAATCCCTCTTCCTCCCTGAAATCTAAGAGGAGCCCGGAACTGAATATGTAAATGAAGTGATTTCGTAAATATGGGGTCAATAAAAACATACTCTTTTTCTCAGAAACTAGATCGGGTGCTAGGAAACTATTAGGCTCATAATACTGTTCACAACTCTTTCGCTAACATGAAAAAAATCTTAAATTTTGGACACAGAGAATAGTTCCATCAAAAATAACTTCCAGCTACCCTTTACATTATATACCGAAAGACATTTATACCTGTCTTCCCTGGTGAACTCATCCAAAAGTCGAAGCCCAGATGAGATCTCTGTCTGTTAGCACAGCCCCCTACCACTTCCCCCAAACCCTTTGTTTTAATAATTGTTTTATTATTTTTAATTCCGTGTGTTTGCGCAGGTATGTGCGCATGAGTCCTGACCTGTGGAGCTCACAGGTATTGGATCTCTGCCAAGAGCCACCACTGAAGACTCCCAGTCTGCCATGGAGTTAATGACGCTGCACAGCTCCGGTGAACTCATCTTGGAAAGGCAATGCCGGGAGAGATTTGTCGCCCAAGTACCCCTTGCTACTGTGGAGTCTGACAGTGCCTCTGTCCTGCTCTCCTGGTCTATTTTTGGTATGAAGTTCTATGGGGGTCTCTAACCCCTCACTGGGCAGTGTCACTGGCACACATAACAACACTGGTGGTTTTCTAAAAGGCAGTGCCCCTCAGTCGAATTGGTAACTCTATTGAAACTCCAGAAAGAATAACTAATCTGTAACATGAGATTAGAGTGTTTCGCCAAGCTGCTTTGGAACTAGTACCTAGGGAACTACGTAAGAAAACACATTCTTAGTAGTTAAAGACTAAACAAGTCAGGGTTAAGAACAAAACAAAGAAAGTCTGGTTTCTAGGGCCACAAGTTTCATCTATGAGAGACAGGCCTAAGGACAGCAAATGAGTTTCAGTGTCCACTGCTAAGTTTGAACTCCCTTGACCACAATGAATTAGGTATTTTCCTAGATTTTACAATTATAAAATTACCGATGAGTTTTTGTGTGTGCCTTGGGGACACAGGGCTATGTGGCATGTAGATTGGATAGATCTCCCTTACCTAAGAAAAACAAAAAGACCCCTGACCTAATGTTTTCTAGTTAATAGCAAACTTATTCCGTGTATTAACTAAATAAGAATTGTGTTAAGTTAGCATACTATGACGTGTACTTGTTTCCTAGTAACTGCAAGACTGCTACCTGCCAGCTACACTAGAATCTGGCTGTGAGAATACTTGCTTGCTTAAACTCTGTTAATCTATACTAACAAAATTATTGCTTTGGGGGTATAGATGTATTGTGGAGGAAGATACATGGAAACTGGGTGCTCGGGTATAATCATGTGTGTGTATAGAAAACAACCTGTTTTTTAAATATGTAACTTGCAATCATTCACTGGGAAAAATAGGACTCGTGATTCTGATGTGATTTCTCCTTGCACAGAGGGTATTGTGTAAAAGGTATATAGGTGTATGGGAAAGTAGGAAAGGAGCTTGCAAGATGTGTGGGTAAGACCTACGTGTGTTGGAGCTTTGCTTTATCCACAAAGAATGG
The DNA here is from genome assembly GCA_026225945.1 of Cricetomys ansorgei. NCBI lineage: Eukaryota > Metazoa > Chordata > Mammalia > Rodentia > Nesomyidae > Cricetomys > Cricetomys ansorgei. The sequence continues at coordinate 76,180 of JAMJFZ010000461.1, read as the reverse complement.
GTAAGGTGTGTGTGTGTTAAAGTGTACAAAACATGTGTGAGAGAGAGATGTGTGGCTGAAGCTCTGCTTCTTCCACAAGATGTGTGTCTGTATATGTGTGATCTTCTGGAGAGAAGGGGAAAGCTGGAATGGAGACAGAAGCTTGATGGAACAGAGAAGCCTAAATGATGAAGTGGGTGACCCATCATGAGACATCTGTGTGATTTTCCCCTGGCTGACTCCACACCTCCTCTTTGGAACCCTGACCTGCTGGACTCTGTTGATACATAAGACCTCTCTCTCCTGGGATCTCCTGGGATTAGTCTTCTGACTCCACACCTCTCCTGGGATCCCTGACCTCTAGCTGAAGCTGGACTTCCCCAGATCTTCCTGTCACTAGATGTACAGGCTGCTGTAATTCACCTAATACAATTGCCGACAATCAAACTCAGGTTCTCTACAATAGCAGTGTGTGCTCTTAACCACCGAACCATCTCTCCAACCCTCCCCCAAAGTGTTGAATGAAGCACAGAATCAAAAACCTCTGTATAAAACGAGACTGAGAAGGCAAGATCACCAAACATTTGGGGAGCTCATGACAGACTGGGGGTCAGGGAGCTGATCAAAGTGAAGTGCTGAAGAGGCAGGAGGTCTGAAGCCTGCCCTTGATGTGGCAAATACACGTGTATACCATACATGACCAAAGACCCACAGGAGGAGCCTGACGAAAAGTCAGGTCTTCTTTTGGAAAATCCATCATTCGGAGTAAGGATAAAAACAAAAGAGAGAAAAAGCCAAGAATCACTACTTCAGTGACATCCTTCTAAACAAACCAAGTGCTTTTAGTTTAGTTTAGTTTTTGTTTTGCTTTGTTTCCAGATTTTTTTTTTCACTGAAAAACGTTTTATTCTTGTGATGCATTCTGATTATGGTTCTGCCTTCCCCCGATTCCTCCCAAATCCTCCCCGCCTCCCCACCCACCCAAATCCACACCTTTTCTTGCTCTCTCTCACCAGAAAACAAACAGGCACTAAAGAAAAAAGAAAAATAAATAAAAAAGATAAATTAAAAACAAACTTGAATAGCACAAAGTAAACAAACAAACAGAAAAACAAAGAGCCAAAGGAATACAGCACAAGAAACACATATACACACAGAGACACACATTGGCAACACAGAAATTCTATCAAAAACACAAAATTAGAAACCACAATATATAAACAAAAGACTAGCAGGGCAAGAATAAAAAAGGGGGGGGATCCCCAGACAAAGCATTATGAGACAAAAGAAACCTCCAAAAATATCATCGAGTTTGTTGTGTGTGGGCACGCGGCCTTAAGAGTGGTCCAGTATTGCTTTCCACATACATGTTTCCCTGGAGATAGCCTGTTTACCTCCATGGAATCAAGGTTCATCCACTTGGTAGGGAGTTACAACCTATAAACTAGGTGTACTCAATAGAAACCTATACAAAATTGAGCATATTTTTCACACATTCACAAAACAAATATTGGTTAAATTAACAATCAAATACGCACTGAAATAGAACAACCAAATAACACTGAAAGCACGCGCATCCAGTATGTCGTCCGTGTACGTCTCCCATTAACAAATTAAACTCACACAGTCTTCACGCTTGCTGCACCCAAAACAAGAAACCCGCTGTGTGGAAATCATGTTGTCACCACCGTCTCCCCTTAAATCACTTCCATTCCCTAACTTAGAGTCAACGCAGAGTCAAACGAGATCAAATGTTTTCAAGTGAATTTTAGCCCTGATTACATTTTTAAATCTTCCATAAGAACACGAAGGACAGAAAGGCTGACATGGAACAGCTCTGGATTAACTGGCTGCTTTGAGGAGCGAGGGCCTCCGCCTACACACCTTTCCTGGCTGAGTCCACCGAGTCCACAGGACGGCCCTGATCCTCACAGAGGGACATCAGTTCCTAGCCTGGCAGAAGCCCCAAAGGCTCTGACTCTGTTTACCCTCGTGCTCTGGGTCTGCGTGCCAAACGCTGCTCATACCCCAGGAGTCTTTATTACAGGCCCGCTTCCTCAAACTAAGGTATTTCTTTCCTAGCAAGCCAACAGCCACTCAGGAGTCAGTCAAGTCTGGACCGACCTTCTCTCAAAGGATGACATTTGAAGATAAAGCTGGGCCAGGGTCGTAGTTCACTGGTAACGCGTTTGCCTGACATGTGTGAGTCTGTAAATTAAAAAAAAAAAAAAGGCCTGTTTCCACATGAGAAAGCTTAAGTTGTTCTTTTAGACCATGACTTGCTCACCCTGGAATCCTCTGTCTCTCACCGTGCCTGGTTCTTCTCACCACTTACTGAAGAAATGGTAAGTGAACGTCTGATTGGCTGAGTTCTGGTCACTTGAGTTCAGCTGGGAATCGTGCGGTCTCTGTGTGTGTTATTTATATATTGACTCACTGAAATGGCGCTGAGTCTTCCTGATAAAATAATTAAAACTTTATTTTTGGTATCGTTTAAGCCCAGTATGCTTTTATGCCAAAATTATTTCTGTTTCGACAAACTATTAAAAGAACATTATATGTGGGGCTGGAGAGATGGCTCGGTGGTTAAGAGTGCTGACCGTTCTCCCCTGGATCCTGGGTTCAATTCTCAGCACCCACACGACAACTAAAACCATCTGTAGCCCCGGGCCCAGCACCCTCCTCTGGCCTCCGTGGGCGCCAAGCATGGAAGTGGTGCACAGACACGCAGGCAGGCAAAGCACCCATAAAGAAAAAATTAAAAAGAAATCTAAATTTCAAAAATATAAATCCTGTGAAGGTTTTATATACTTGAAATGAAATTCAAGGCTCAATAATTTTTTTCAGGGCAGAAAAAAAAATCAAGAAAACTTGGGGCTAAGGTTCAGATGGTACAGTGCTGAGCCCTGGGCACTACTGCCCTGCACCACATAAAATCAGGCATGGGGCCACATGCCTATAATCCCAGGGCTCAAGAGGTTGGGGCAATAGGACCAGAGGTTCAAGGTCATCGTCAGCTACATGGTGAGTTTAAGACCATCCTGGAATACTTGAGACTCCAACTCAAAAATAAACAAGTAAATAATGAAACCACAATCTGTAGTAGAAAATGACATGGGGTCTGTAATGTCTCCCTTCACAACTACCAGCGGGCACCCCCGTCGCCCCGCCATGAAACACATGCCTGTTTGCCAGATGAGACTTAATTTTTAAGTCCTTTCTTCTCTCCCTTTCTCCACCAGCCCCAGTCTAACAAGACTTGACTTCCAGACTTTAAATAATTGTCTCAGATCAGAGGCTCAACTGCTGCCCTGCAGATACTCCCCTGTGCCTCTGAACTTCTCTGCAAACTGGAAGCTGCGGTGGTGAATCCAGACCTCTGCTTCGGGCTGAGACTTCAGGGAACCGGCATTGGCCAGGTTCCCCTTGGGTACCTGCCTAAGCACAGGGAGGTTCTCATTGGTTCTGTTAAGGGATTTCTTTTTCCCTTAAATACTACTTTCTCCAAGAATATTCAAAGTCACAGAAGAAATAAATGAAGCCACAGAGATGTGCCTGCAATCACGGAGAAGATTTGAAAGCAGTGCCTGCCTGCTATTCCAAATACAGCAGCTCTGCAGAAAACGCCCCTGTCTTTCCCTCCAGGGCCATGCCTTGCAGAATGGCTCTCTAGGTTGAGACACTCAGAATAACTGTGTTTC
>JAMJFZ010000461.1:0-67500 GCA_026225945.1 Cricetomys ansorgei | reverse complement strand
TTTTCACGCTGAACCTTTATCATTTCCATCCATCCTCTCTCCCTTCAACTCCTCCCATGCCCACATCTAAACGCATCTAAAGTTCATGACCTTGTCTCCTATGGTTGGTTACTTTTGTTGCCTGTGTGTGTGTGTCATGGGGGTAGGGGGGACTTGTTATACATTATAAAGCCTTCTAAAGTCTATTTAGTGTTACTCATGTGTGCATGCGTTTAGGGCTAACCCCTTATCAGGGGGCTCATCCCTGGAAAAAACCTGATTCTCAGCAGCCATTGATTGCCTATAGCTCTTCATCTAAGGATCGAGCCTTGTGAAATGTGCCCCGTACGTGTTAGCACATTAATTGGTGCTGTCATTACTCGGTCTTGTTTAAGCGACCCTATTGTTGATCTCACGAGTGCAGCAACCCTGTCCTGTCTGGAAGACCCTATTTCACATGAGGCATCTGGCTCTTGCAATTTTTTCTCTCCCTCTGCCATGATATTCCCTGAACCTTGGGTGTAGGGGTCGCACTGTGGACGTAATTGTTTGGGGTCTGTCCAGTATTCTCTGCTTTCTGAGTTTGGATTACTACAGCCTGCATGGCTTAGGGATTGAAATTGGGGTGGTGAGGGAATGTAGGAACCACAAACCCAAGATACATTGTGCTGGCTAGTCTATGTCGACTTGACACAAACTATCTGAAGTAAGGAACCCCAATTGAGATGACTCCGTTAGGAGTAAGGCATTTTCTAAATTAATGATTGATGGGGAGGGCCCAGCCCATTGTGGATGGGGCCATCCCTGAGCTGGTGGTCCTGGGTTCTATAAGAAAGCAGGCTGAGCAAGCCTTGGGGAGCAAGCCAGTAAATAGCACTCCTCCAGGGCCTTTGCATCAGCTCCTGCCTCCAGGTTCCTACCCTGGTGGAGTTCCTGGCCTGACTTCCCTCAGTGAAGGACTGTTACCTGGAAATATAAGCTGAAAATAAACCCTTTCATCCCAAAACTTGTTTGGTCATGGTGCTTCATCCCAGCAACAGTGATTGTAACAGAGACAGAATTTGGCAGAGTGTAGGGGGTATTGCTGCGAAATATCTGACCGCGTTGTTCTGGAGAAAGTTGTGGTAGGACTTTTTGGAACTTTGGGCTAGCAAAGCCAGTGAGTGTCGAGAGCTCGGTGAGCGGTTCTGCAGGAGCTTGCAGATAATGCTGACAGCAGTGCGGAGGACGTTGGGCTGCCCGTGAGGTTTCAGAGGGGAGCAAAGATTCTACTGGGCCATTCGTGTGAATCTGTGGTGTCTGGTCAGCTGGGGCTGAAGAATCGGCTCTGGTTAAGAAGTGACCAGCATCATTGAGGTGAAATCTTCTGGAAGTGTTTCCTGAGAGTCAGCACACAGAGGCTGTGTTCCAGGAGCTGCCAAGGTTATACTTCATGCTGTCAGCCAAATTTGTACTATAAGCATCACCCAGGAAGTCCTGGTTTTGAAGGCATGAAGGAGCCATGGAGAACAGCTGAGGCTTGACACTGTGAGAGACCAGGATAGGCCATTGGTGAAGGTGCAGCCTCGGTGGCAATTGAAGGCCCAGATTGAAGGGGTTATGGGGATAACCTGAGGCTTGGCACCATGAAAAAAGCCAGGAGAGGCTATTGGTGAAAGTGCAGCCCAGCTGTAGCAGGAGATCCCAGTGTTTTGGAAATGCCAGTACCATGGGACGACCACCAAGAACAGCAGCAGCAGTGGAGTGGAGCCAGCCAGAGCCTGGAGGACAAGCTGTGTGTGCTGCAGAGGGAGGAGCCAGAGAAGTGATCCTAACCCCTTGGAAGAGCCAAAAAGGATTGTGGATGAATTCCAGTCAACTGAACATTGAGTTACGTACACCTTTGGAGTTTGGATTTGCTCTGTTCGGACAGTGCCTATAGCCTGGTTCTTCCCTCTTGAAGCAAAAAAGTATTTTTTTTTTTAATTTTACAAGAGCCCACAGTTGAGAAACTTTGGATTTTAAAAGACTTTGGATTTTAAAGTCTTGGATTTTTCATTGCTTAAATTTTTAAAGACTGTGAGACTGTTAAAATTTGGAATGTTTATATAGTGACGTTGATGTTAATATGTGATCTTGGGAAAGAACAAGAAAGAAAAAGTTGCAGCTTAACAATGATGTGTTTGTGTGTCAGGCTGACAAAGACTCAAGTGTGCTGGCTACTTCCTGTCAACTTGACACAAGCTGGAGTTTTCTAAAAGGGGGAAACCTTCATTGAGACAATGCGCCCATTAGATCCAGCTGTAGGGCATTTTCTTAATTACTGATTGATGAGGGAGGGCCCAGCCCATTGTGGGTCTGGTGGCCCTGGGTTCTCTAAGAAAGCAGGCTGAGCAGGCCAGTAAGCAGCACCCCTCCATGACCTCTGCATCAGCTCCTGCCTCCAGGTTCCTGCCCTGTTTGAGTTCCTGTCCTGACATCCCTCAGTGAAGGGCTGTTATTGGAAGTATAAGCTGAAATAAACCCTTTCTCCCAGAGTTTCTTCGGCCATGATGTTTTATCCCAGTAATAGTAACCCTAAGTAGGATACACACATGCAGGTGACTGGGATCAGGTGGCAATTTTGATGGGGATCTAGCAGCAGTGGCAGCAGCCTGGAAACTTAATGACTTTATTTTATACAGCTGAATCAAGAAGCCAGCTTATTGTATACAGCTGAACAAGGAGGCAGGCTGAGTTAACCTCCATAGGAGCTCTCTATAGGGAGCAGTCTCAGGCTGTAAACAGAAGGAAGAAACTATGGTTGATGGTTTCTTTATACACTAGTTTTAGCTAAAGGGCAATGAGTCATAGCATCCATACTTGGGCCAGAGGGAGGCTTTGCCCTTTCTCTGACCCTCAGCTGGGGAAGACTGTGCCATTTTCATGGGTCTGAGACGCCGGGGTCCTAACATGCCCATGACCCCTTCACCTGCTCCTCATAGTGAATTTCTGTAATTGACTCCATCTCCTGAAAAAAGACATTTCTTTGATGAGGGATGAGAGTTCCATGTGTCTTGGTATAATGATAAATATTTAGAAATTCTATTGGCCTAGAAAAATGGCAGGAGGAGTTTCTCCCCTGGGGGCCGTGATTTATCCGACCATGGTAGCACATACACACACAGTTTCAGATCAACTCCTCCGAGTCCTCTGTCCAAAGTGTGTGATGTCTTGAACAATAAGGTCTTACCTTCAAGTTCTGAGAGGCAAACATGATCAATAGCAATAGCCTATTGTTTGAGAGATCTCTTGGAACTCCCTACCTAACAACTGGAAGGGGGGTTTCCCATGTCAGCCACTGGGGGTTTTGTCAGACAATCTATAGTTCTCTCAAAAAACATTATCACCCATGTGGCATAATTCCATTTAAACTGTGTTTACAAATGTTTGTATGTACACACACACACACACACACACACACACACACACACACACACACACAAGTTACATATGTATTTAAAAGAAGCTTATGAAATAGTGTTTCCCTATGGGTTTCTGAAACAAACTCAGTATAATTTATTTCATCTTCTTTGCTCTACCTCTATACTAACCCTCCCTTAAAACTCCTTTAATATTAATATGAAAACACAAAATCTCTGGGTATTTGAAGAAATCCTGAAGGGAAAAGGCTGGGGGTATCACCATTCCTGATTTCAGCCTATACTACAGAGTCATAGTGATGAACACTGTATGAAACTGGCACAGAAAAAGATCAGTGAAATAGAAAAAAGACCCAAGCATAACCTCATACAGGTGCAGCCTCCTATTTTTTTACAAAGATGCCAGAAATACATATTGGATAGAAGACAGCATCTCAGACGAATGATGCTGAGGGAATCAGGTATCCCTATGCAGAAGAATGAACCTAGATTTACATATCTCACCCTCCACAAGCATAAACTCCAAATGGACAAAGAACTCGTGCAATTGCTGAGACAGGACTGGGAGATAGTTTGCTTGGTAAAGCGTGAAGACATGAGTTGACTCCCCAGCACCCACAGAAAAGGCCTAGTGTGATAATCCATTCTTGTAATCCCAGAGCCTGGAAGGCAACAACCAGTGGGTCCCTGGGGCTCCCTGCACAAGCAGCCTGACTTCATTAGCAAGCCCCAAGTCCTAGTGAGAAAGCCTCTTTCACAACACCAAGGTGAATGCAGCCTGGGAATGACCTTTAAGATTGTCTGGTGAGTAATGTGCACACTCACACTCACACACACACACACACACACACACACACACACACACACACACACAAACACGAGATCTGAAACGTAAAGAGAAAATATTCTTCCAAATATAAGCACAGACTTTCTGAAAAGGACTCCCGTCACTCAGGAAATAAGGCAACAACTGACTTGTAGACCTCAGAACACTGAAAGGTTTGCTGTGCAGAAGGGAAACCGCCAACTTGAATAAAGAGCCTGCAGATGGGGAAAATCCTTGATAGCTCTTCAACTGATGTATGATTAATATCTACAGTGCACAAAGAACTCAAAAAAGCTAAACAAGTCATCAAACTACCCAACCAATAAATAGGCTGATAAAATAACAGTTCCAAAAGACGAAATGCAAAGAGACAATAAACATGAAAAACGCTCACCCTCGCTAACCACCAGATGAATCAAACCAAGGCTGTGTGGAGACCCCATCTTACTGCAGTCAGGGTGTCAGTCGTTAAGAAAACACATAGCAGTTGTTGAGTGGTGGTACACGTCTATAGCCCAGCACTAGGGAGACAGAGGCAGGCAGATCTCTGTGAGTTCAAGGCCAGCCTGGTCTGCAGGGTGAGTGTCAGGGCAGCCAGGGCTACATAGTGAGAACTTGTCTCAAAAAAAGAAAGAAAGGAAGGAAAAAAGGAAGGAACAGAGAGAGAGAGAGAGAGAGAGAGAGAGAGAGAGAGAGAGAGAGAGAGGGAGAGTCGGAGGCAGGGAGGGAGGAAGGAAGGAAGGGAATTAAGAAGACAAGGAGGAGGAAGAAGAAAACAAATAACACACACTGACCCGGTTGTGGGAAAAGAAGCTGGTAGAATGTGAACGAATCCGGACACTATGGAACTCAGTATGGAAGCTTTTCTGCCATACTACATACAACACTTAGATAAATAAATGATTCTAACTGACCGAGAGGGGGTGAGGGGACTTGGTACCAGAGTGCACCAGCGCAGGCTCGTCTCTATTTCGGAGTGCTTTGTGCTCAGTTTAAAAAATGGGCTTTGGCAAATATACACAGAAAAAAGTAAAACCTGAAGAATCTTCTGCCCATTCTAAGACCTACATTTGTGCTTCCCAGGGACCTGAAGTCATGAAGAAAAATGGTATCCCCTCTCTCGGAGCTTCTGGATGCTGGAGGATCCTGACTTCAGGAAGATCATCACTCCAAGTTGCAAATAACAGATGTTTGGTTTTTCCTTTCGGCACAGACAGTTAACAAACACTGCCACCCAGTGGAGTGACCCAGGGAATCATAAGGGATGTTGCCAAATTCTCTTCCTTAAGAACCACTTACTGTTTATCACGAATACATACATAGAATGAGTCCTAACTGCTTGGCTAATGTGGGTTCTTGGCCAGGCTGAAAGCACCAGCAGGAGTTTTGTCCTATTATGTGGGCCTGAAACCCAATCAGAAAGTGGCTAGCTCCCTCCACAACACCCATGCGCTGTTGCACCTGAGGCCCATGCATGTGTCATGAGAGTTTGCAGGATCTACACGTCAGCCTTCTACTCCACAGCACAGAGCTGCTAGAGCCTCACAAGTTTCCTGACAGGAGCATCTGTCATTGCTCACTGCCAATCCCCCGTGTGCTCTACAATGTAGTCTAGAACCCTGAAGCACCTTCAGGATGAGAACCAGTCATCAGAGAGACCCAATGAGTGATGAGAGGGCGGGTCTGAAGGTGAGAATTCGCAAACTCTTGAGTATCGGTGGCCTACCAGATTCAATGGGAAAACCTTATTGCTGAAGACAGCACAGGCTTTAGACTCAGGACTCAGAGAATCAAGCAGGTGCACTGACTGGGAGATTCCTCCTAGAAGCTAGCATTGGTTAGCACCAGAAGAAGCTATACAAGATGCTGGGGATAGGAGACATCAGCACCCTCACCCAGCTGTGCATCCTGCAAACTCTATTGCCACGTGGCATGAGAAGATGTGCGCACAGGTGCAGTGGTGGCACGGATGTTGTGGCGGTGGCTAGCCACCTAGTCAGCATTCCCATGTTGATGGGGTGAGGTTACATGAGCCCCCACCACTAGCTGAGCAGCATGACAATTGATGACTCCTGGGGAAGAGAGTCAGTTCTCCTTAAGGGTGTGGTGGGTTGACCTCCATGTTGATGGGTAAGAACCCCAAAGTGGGGCCATTACACACATACCCAGATTCACAGGAGGCCAAATTCTAGTTGGGTGGGTTAAGGCTGCTCAGTTGCTCAAGTTTCCTTTAAAGTCTTTTCTGTTTTTGTTTTGTGAGAGAGGGTTTCTCTGTTGTAACCTTGTCTGTCCTGGAACTCACTCTGTAGACCAGGCTGGTCTCAAACTCAAGGAGATCCCCCTGCCTCTACCTCCTAAGTTCTGGGATTAAAGGCATGCGCCACCACCGCCAGGCTCCTTTAGAATCTTAAAAGCTGTTCTGTAGCACACACTGAAGACTGTCACGCACAGGCACATGGCATTTCACGACCAAATACAACCATATCTTCTTACTTTCTTTCAGTAATTGTTTGGTACTTTTATTTTATTTTATGTTATTCAGAGAGCTTCCAGGTTGGTGAACACAGTGAGAAACAGGAGAACTCCCACTAATGGATGTGAAATCCCCGTGCAGGCAAACGGTCACCAGCCATACAAACCCTTAAAAGCGTTATGTCCTAGACGCTGAGCTGACTGACCACTTCCTGACTGATGAGCTAGAATGTCCTTTCCAAGCCAGGCATGGAGTATGTCCCTCGTGGCTCAGTGAGACAGCCATGCGTCCTGAGTCCTGACATTCCTGTCATGGGTCTCGACTTCGAATATTTCTGAGGGAAACAGAAGGACTTTTTTCTGGGAGCAAATTTTAAACCCACCTTCAAGTAATGAGTAGTAATAAATAATGAAGAATAATAATAAATAATAAAAACTACATAACAAAAAATAAAATAATAAAAATAATAAGTAGTCATGGATAATGCTGACTGGTCTGAGAAGTATAGAAATCCAAACTGTAAGTATTGTGCTTTTACCAAGGGCCATAAGATGTCACTCTGGACTCAGAGTATTCTAGACAAACTAAAAGGAGAGAGATACAAGGTGTGCGTGCACGGGGAGCAATTAGGAGAGAGAAGCAGCTCCAAGAGGTGCAATTCCAGCTGTGAGAGCATCATTTCCAATTGCTCACCAGCTCCAGATGAGCAGTTCTGCCACAGACCCCAGGGTGGCCACTTATAAATGAGAAAAGCAGAGAATCAGTTACTCAGTGAATGGGCCTCATGACTGGGGTGCTTTGAGCAGAACCAATAGGGGGCCGGGTGGTGCACGCCTTTAATCTTGGCACTGGGGAGGCAGAGGCAGGGGGATCTCTGTGAGTTGGAGGCCAGCCTGGTCTACAGAGGGAATTCCAGGACAGCCAGTTGTTAGCTCTGTGTTTCTGTGGGACTCCTAAGAGTGGGAGAGGGGGTGTGTCTGACCCTGTGACTGCTCTTGGGACCCTCTTCCTCCTACTGGATGCTCATCCAGCCTTGACATGTTTGTGTCTAGTCTCATTGCATCTTGTTTTGCTGTGTTTGGCTGATACTCCTGGGAGGCCTGCTCTCTTCTGAAGGGAAACGGAGGAGGAGTGGATGTGGGGACAGGGGAGGTTGGGGATGGGTGACAGGGAGGATCGGAGGGAGGGAAAATTGCTCTCAGGGATGTATTATATGAGAGAAGAATGAAAAAAAATCATTGAAAGAAAAAAAGAATCAAACCAGGAATAGGGGAAGTTCACCATAGTCCCAGTGGTCTCAGGGAGATGGTCGCTAGTGCATGGGAAAAGATTCAACACAGGAACAGTCAAGTTCTCCACACAGGGAGCAGTGTGTGGGGTGTGCACAGGGCTTCCATGGTCCTCTGTGTGAGTGTCCTGCCCTGCACCTCATTGTGTTCACCAAGCCTGAAGTTCAAGAGTCTTTTTTTTTCTTTTTAAACGAACATATATTTTAATTTATTTTTTGAGAACTTTATACGTGCATACAATGCATTTATCCTCTCCCAGCTCCTTACTACCCCTGGATTCCCTCCTCCAAGTCTCTCTCCCCACTTCATGTCCTGTTTTTAAAATCCAATCAGTGCTGCCCCCATGTGCATGGGTGTGCGGTTATCCCAGGGAGCATGACCGACCTACCACACTCCTGAGGAGAACTGACTCTCTCTCCCCAGAAGTCATCAACTGTCAGGCTGCTGGCAGGGGGAGGGTGCTGGGGGGGCTCATGTGCCTCTCTCCCAGCTGGAATGCTGACTGGCTTGACCTCCTGCAGGTCTTCTGCAGCCTACCACAGCCGCTGTGCCTGCAGGAAAGCAGCAGTCCTGCCATGTCTGAGGCTGTTCTGCACGGGTCCTTACAGACTTCTGGTTCTTCCAGACTCCTCTTCTGCATAGGTGTTCTCTGGGTCTGTGAAGGAGGGTCTGATGCAGATGTCCCCTTGGCGGCTGAGAACCCCACACTCTCTTATTTTCTACATGTTGACCAGTGAAGTTTTGTGTTAACAACTACAGGGGTGCTTCTCCACTGAGGACTAGAACTGCTTCCTCTGCAGCTATAGAGATGTGTCTTTAAAAGACAGTAGGACATTCTGTCCAACTTGCAAAGTAATAGTAATAGGTTCACATCTAGGACCTAGGGACTCCCTAGAGATGTGTTCTTGGCTAGATTTAAAATATCAGGCATGAGTTTCCTCCTGTGTGTGGGTCTTAGAACCAATCAGGAAGTGGCTAGCCACCTCCACAACATCTGTACCACCACTGCACCTGTGTGCATATCTTCTCATGCCACAGGGAAAGAGTTTGCAGGATGCACAGCTGGATGAGGGTGCTGATGTCTCCTATCCCCAGCATCTTGTGTAGCTTCTTCTGATGCTAACCAATGCTAGCTTCTAGGAGGAAGCTCCCAGGTCAGTGCACCTGCTTGATTCTCTGAGTCCTGAGTCTAAAGCCTGTGCTGTCTTCAGCAATATGGTTTTCCCAGAAACTACGAGAGAGGGGATACCATTTTTCTCCATGACTTCAGGTCCCTGGAAAGCACAAATGTAGGTCTTAGAATGGGAAAGAAGATTCTTCAGGATTTACTTTTGTCTGTGTATATTTGCCAAAGCCCATTTTTTAAACTGAGCACAAAGCACTCATAAATAGAGATGTGCCTGCGCTGGTGCACTTTGGTACCAAGTCCCTTCACTCCCTCTCGGTCGGTTAGAATCATTTATTTATCTAAGTGTTGTATGTAGTATGGCAGAAAAGCTTCCAACTGAGTTCCATAGTGTCCGGATTAGTTCACATTCTACCAGCTTCTTTTCCCACAACCGGGTCAGTGTGTGTTATTTGTTTTCTTCCTCCTTGTCTTCTTAATTCCCTTCCTTTCTTCCTACCTTCCTTCCTTCTTTCCTTCCTTCCCCCCTGCCACTCTCCCTCCCTCCTTCCTACTCTATCTCTCTCTCTGTTCCTTCCTTTCTTTCTTTTTTTGAGACAAATTCTCACTATGTAGCCCTGGCTGCCCTGACACTCACCCTGCAGACCAGGCTGGCCTGAACTCACAGAGATCTGCCTATTTCTGTCTCTTGGGCTAAAGACGTGTGCCACCACAAGCAACTGCTATGTTTTTCCTTAACAAGTGACACCCTGACTGGAGTAAGATGGGGTCTCCACATAGCGTTGGTTTGATTTTGCTGATGGCTAGCGAGGGTTAGGGTTTTTCATGTTTATTGTCTCTTTGCATTTCAGCTTTTGGAACTGTTCATTTTATCAGCCTATTATTGGTTGGGTGGTTTGATGTCTTGTGTAGCTTTTTTGAGTTCTTTGTGCACTGTAGATATTAATCATACATCAGTTGAAGAGCTATCAAGGATTTTCCCCATCTGCAGGCTCTTTATTCAAGTTGGCGGTTTCCCTTCTGCACAGCAAACCTTTCAGTGTTCTGAGGTCTACAAGTCAGTTGTTGCCTTATTTCCTGAGTGACGGGAGTCCTTTTCAGAAAGTCTGTGCTTATATTTGGAAGAATATTTTCTCTTTATGTTTCAGATCTCGTGTTTGTGTGTGTGTGTGTGTGTGTGTGTGTGTGTGAGCGTGAGTGTGCACATTACTCACCAGACAATCTTAAAGGTCATTCCCAGGCTGCATTCACCTTGGTGTTCTGAAAGAGGCTTTCTCACTAGGACTTGGGGCTTGCTAATGAAGTCAGGCTGCTTGTGCAGGGAGCCCCAGGGACCCACTGGTTTTTGCCTTCCCGGCCCTGGGATTATGAGGTTGGACTCCTCTTGTCATCTCCTCCCGACACCATTAGCACTTGTCTTTCCTTGTATCTGACCGCTAATCTTGGATAGAGTCTCTAAAACAAAACTCATCCAAAGGTCCATTCTTAAATTGCTCTTTGGGGACATTCTTGTGTGACAGTTCTTCAGGTGGGAGGTTCCCTGATGGAAGGTTGATGTTCAGGTTTTACTTTACCTGGTCAGTTCTTAGCCTGAAAGAAAGACCTTGCTATCTGCACACATCTTTATAGACCTGCATTTTCTGGTTATCTATCTATCTATCTATCTATCTATCTATCTATCTATCTATCTATCTATTTATTTATTATTTAGTGAACTCTATCCCATTTAGAAGTCCTTGCCACCTGTCTCAGAATGTCTGTATTTCTCATCTTCACTCTGACCTCTCCCTGAGGATGAAGCCAAATGGAGCTTTTTGTTGAGACACTGGCAACCACCAGCATAGGGGAGAGAGGAGCCTGAATGTGTGTGTGTGTGTGTGTACCTGTGTGTGACAGAAAGAGAGAGAGAGAGAGAGAGAGAGAGAGAGGAATGAAAGTTGTAACTGAGCACTGTACAATGATATGCATGTATGAAAATGTCTCAATGGAACCCATTTTCTGGTAGTAAGTAAAGGAGATAGTGCACCCAGCCTACTCATTCTGTGTGTTTCCCATGGTCAGGAAGTCCCATAAGTTGCTCTGCTCGGATAATCTGGAACAGTGGCGCTGAGATCAGCCTTGAGCCCTGAGGTCCTCGCCTCCGCTCCGGAAGAAGTCTGGAAGCCTCTTACCTAAGGCTAAGTCAGCGTGGATCTCTTGATCACCATGAGGATGGTCTGTTCTGTGCCTTGTTCCCTGTAGCAGTGCCCTGGACGCCTGAGCAGTGTTCTCCATGGGTGTGTGCCTTTTCTGTTTCAATTTATTGATCATCTCGTGTGTTTGAGGAACTTCTGGGGATCCAAACTTGTTAAGGGGGTTCATCCTGTGGAGACTAGTAGGGGAGAGAATAGAAATCGTTTTGAAACAAGGGATGGTGTCACCAGAATGACCAGAGGCTAGAAATACATCCTGCAAATTTTTAAAAATTAAAAAAATCACGTATTTTACATTTTACATGCCCTGGTGTGTGGGCTCCATGTGTATGTGAAGGTCAGATACCCTTGAACTGGAGCTACAGACAGTTGTGAGATGCCATGTTGGTGCTGGGAATTGAACCCAGGTTCTCTGGAAGAACAGCCAGTGCTCTCCTGCCCCTAACTTTCAGTTTTTAGGTCTGGGGTGGCTTGGTTAGGATGGATACCATGGGAAATGTAGGAAATGGTGCGTATTACTGGGATAAAGATGGACTGGCCAGGAGGAGGGAGGATCACCATCACACAGACTGGCGTAGTCCATGCCAGCAAGTTATAGGAATTACTCAAAACTGGCACCTGAGCCTCACCTGCTCAGGGGAGATGACGTCATTGCTGACCCAGAGAACTGTTTTAGAGACGTCTGTGACTGGGACCACCATCTTCCTAATTGTCTGTGTCCAACGCTGGGGCTATGTTCCCAAGAATTATTTTATTATGAAATTAGCCGTGGACTGACATACTGTCTTAACCTCTGTGCAGCAGTGTTTGCTTATGGCTGCTGTGGTTGGGTGGGGATCCTGAGAGTGAGTCACAGGAGAGCTAGATATTGTCCTCCAGAGGATTCTCAGGGTCCAGGTTGCATCAGATTCTAATGCTCTCGTCCCCGGGCTCCATCCCTTTTCTGAGGCCGTATGCTGTGAGCCGCCATAACATGGGCTCCTCCTGGGCTGTGTTTGATGGCTACGTTGGCCACAGAAATGCCCACAGTGACCCCAGGAAGTCCCACATCCACTTTCCACATTCTGTGTGTGTTTGGGGTAAGAATGGAGTAGGCTATGAACCTGACAGTGCTTTCTAATTGCAGAGAGCTTCTTGGTCACATCTGGGACTGTGTGCTCTTTCCATTCGGTGATGGGAACTTTCTGTAAGCCTCACGTATTCAAAGTACCTTCCAATACTACTCTCTGGGTAGGGGGAGGTAAGCTTTTATAAATGGAGCATTGGGGGGGATAGCTTATTTATTTTCCTATTTCTGTGATATGATATCATGACCGTTAAAGAATTATAGTAGAACTTTATAAGAAGTTTACAGAAGAAATCATAGAAGAAAACAGAGGTGCTGTAGTCCACAAACTCAGAGAGACTGTGCAGCAAGGAGGGTCCAGTAGGGTCACAGGGATCTTCTTGTTTAAAAGGGAAATAGAACAGAAGATGCAAGAGATGCAGGGAATGATGGGAATGGGAAGAGAAGGGGCCAGGAAGGCAGAGAGGGAAGGAGAAAGAATATATGGAGAGATGACTGGACCTGGAGGACATTTAAGGGGGAAGCCGGAGACATAAGGCAGTAGAAACTCCCTGGAATCCACGAGAAGACCCTAGTGCAGACCTCTGGCAGGGGTGGGGGACAGGCATCAGGGAGTCTAAACAGGCCGTCTCCTGTGCTGAGGCAAGGCTGCCAGTGGTGGGACTGGGATCTCATCCCAGCCACAGAGATGTCACTCTGTTCCCTATCCACCCTGCAGGAAGCATTGGGACTATGGAAGGGCAGAACCCCATGGTAAAGGAGGGACCCATGCCCAATCCACCAGGGTAGGGCAGGAACTGGAGTCTGGACCATCAGGAGAGGACTCCTAATGTTATCCTGCTCTCCTCATAGATTTGTGCCTAGCCCAATCCTAAACAGAGAGGATCCCATGGCAGTTGGAGGGAGCAGATGCAGAGGCCCAGGACCAAACAAAATGCAGAGCTCAGGAACTCCACAGAAGAAGTGGAGGGGGGATTGCTGAGAACACCAGGAGAACAAACCCTGTGGAGTCAACTGACCAGCACTCTTAGGGGCTCACAGTGTCTGGAGCAGCAGACATGGAACCTGCTGGGTCCCCCAAATATGACTTGAGTTTGCCTGGCCTGGTGCTCTTGAGGAACTCATACAGAGTGGAATAGGGGTGTGTATCCCTGAACCTCTTGCACATCCTTCAGTATCTTCCCCCCCCCCACACTGGGTTGTCTAGTCCAACATTGAAGTAGGAAATTGTACCTGACCTGTTCCTTCTTGTTGTGCCATGTTTGAGTAGTAATCCTGGGAAGACTGCTATTCTTGGGGAGAGGTTTGGGTGGGAGTGGGAGATTGGGAGGTAGGTCTGGGGCAGAGAGGATATGGGGAGCTGGGAGGAGTGATGGGAGGGGAGGAAGGGTGTTGGGATACAATATATGAGAGAAGAAAAATTCTAATTATAACTATATTTGAGCCAGGTGGTGGTGGTGCACACCTGTAATCTCAGCACTCAGGAGGCAGAGGCAGGGGGATCTCTGAGTTCAAGGCCAGCCTGGTCTACAGAGTGAGTTCCAGGACAGCCAGAGTTACAACAGAGAAACGCTGTCTCAAAAAACAACGAACCAAACATATATATATATATATATATATATATATATATATATATATATATATATATATATGAAAAAAAAAGACGAGCCTTGGTCTGTGCATATACCGTGAGATGACCGCCACAGTTCATCTCTACGCTGTCATCTCGCATGGTGTTGGAGTGAGAAGGGTGCTGGGTTGTTTTCCTATATCTGTGTTCTCCCTCTGAGCTACATTTTGTCTTCTGATGGAAGTTTCTTGATAAATGCAGACCTCTTGGCTTCTGGGAAAAAGCAAGATAAGAAACCATGGCTGTGTCTGGGACGGGTTCTTGTGAGCACAGACCGGGAGGCTGGCCTGGAGCGAACTTTCTTCTGCTTTCTCCAGCTCCTCTTTCCTCTGGGTTTGGAACAAGGATCTGACCCTGAAGCGGTTCCCGTTTGGGCGGGAGGAGGGAAGGCTTGGAGGGGGACTGCCTTACAGGATTCACAGAGCTCACAGAAGGACTCAGGGTAGTGCTCAACAATATGGGGTCTCCTTCTCTCCTCTTCCCATTTGTCCTCTGGGACACTTTTCTCTGACTCATTTCTTGTGCAGACGATGTTCCTTTTCACACTCTCTCTCTTCCCTTCTGCCATCATTCACTAAGTTCTCTCATTTACCTAATGTAACTGTGAAGTAACAGGATGTGCTGGACTGTGGGGACACAGTTAGGTGGTGATGGTCTCCCTCCCAACGTCCTCAGAGCATGCAGAGACGGACATCTTCAGATGGAGTCGCAGCTTCTTCACTCACCCCTTAAGTCGCCCACAAGTAGCTACTGTCGATTTGGGGGCCCTGATTTTTAAATTATTATTCTTATTATTTTTTGGTTTTTGAGACAGGGTCTTTCTGTGTAGCCCTGGCTGTCCTGGAACTCACTCTGTGGATGCCGGTGGCCTTGAACTCAGAGACATCCCTCTGCCTCTGCTTCCCTAAAGCTGGGATTAAAGGCGTGTGCCACCACTGGCCAGCTGGTGGGCTCTACGGTTATGAATGAAGGCAGGACTCCAGAGACACACTTTATTTGTTTCTTTTTCAGTTACCATGGGCATTTATTTAGATCTCACAAGGGATCCTTTGGGATGGAGACAACTGGAGAGTTGTGTCTCCCTCTGCTGAGATGTTGCTTTCCCTGGAGGTGGCACGACCGCACTGGGGGTCTCACAGGTTGATTTGTACTTTGTGCTCAGGCAAAAAAAAAGACCAGGGGAGGGAATAGTTTAAAAAAAACCAATAGACATGGAACTGGCTAGTGAATTCCTGAGGGTTTTCTAATGTACTAAGTATCTCTGATCGGTCAGGTGTTCAAGCTTGCTTTCTTGCCTTCCTTCTTTCATTTTTTCTTTCTTTCTGAAGGTTTCCTAATATCCCTCAGCTATGGGCAGGGCAGTGGAGGAAGAGAAATTATTCCTCTGTTGTGGTTACACAGAGATGGCTGAGTGGTAAGATGTCTTCTAGCACCCACCCCACCCGATGGAGCCGAGAGTCTGCTACAAGGACAGCCTGGACTTCCTGGTCAGCATCCTCCTCAGAGCTGCCTTTACATCCTTGTTTTTCAGGCTGTAGATGATGGGGTTTAGCAGCGGGGTCACCACACCGTACTGCAAAGATAACACTTGCTCCAGGGCTGAGCCGGATGCAGGAGCCATGTACCTTGGAGGGAATTACACAAAGGAACAAGGTGAACTCAGGATGAGAATCTCAGAGCAGCTTACAGCTAAGGTCCATCCCCTGCTGCTGAGTGCTCAGAGGGTACCTCAGGGTCGAGTGGAGCTTCACCAGGGGCTACATCACTTCTGTCCCAAATGCCTCTGAGCATGAGTGTACTCGCAGTACGGAATTCTCTTGTGATCACGCGCTCTGTGCACTAAGGGTTCAGTAAGGGCAGGACTAATGCCTGTCCACAGCACTTCTCACTCTGCAAAGCCTCTTGACTGATAGTCATGGTAACAATGTTACCCTTTCTCTGTATTCGCAACAGTTCAGACACACTGTGGTCTCATTTAGTGATGAGTGTTTCTTGGGAAACTACCTGTCTAGTTCATAGCATTGCCATTGCTTCCCACATGTATGGCTCTGAGGATTAATTTCAAAACCATAGCACATTATTCTTATTATTATTAGTTTGATGTGTATGAGTGCTTGTGTGCATGTGTGTATGTGCACCATGTGTATGTATGCCTGATACCCAGGGAGGTCAGAAGAGGGTTTCTGCTCCCCTGGAACTGGAAGTGTTGTAAACCGCCATGCAGGTGCTGGGAACTGAACCCGGGTCCTCTGCAAGTGCTCTAACCACTGAGCCCTGCTCCAGTCCCAGAGCACTATTTTATAATGCATGGTGGAACATTCTTTTTTAGTTGAATTTTTCTTTGGCTTGGAAAAGGAGCCAAAATTATTGGTGAATAAAATGAGACATAAAAACATATTAGGGAAAACATATGATTAAAAATAATAAGATGAAATTATTGGGTATATTTTAAGTATACCTAGGGGATTTCCCAAAGAAACATTATTATGTTTTCAAGGGCATTATCTTCATTGTGGCAAGTGTGTGACATATCAAGAATGATCCTTATGGACTGTGCTGTGCTTGATTTAAAAAGGTATCCAGGGGTTGGGGAGATGGCTCAGTGGGTGAGGGTACTGCGGCTTCTGTGGAAGACTGTAGTTCAGTTCCCAGCCGGAACCAGGCAGCACATGTCGCCTGTACCTCCAGCTCCAGGGGATCCGGTGTCCTCTTCTGGCCTTTGTGGTATGTGTGCACGCGTGTGTGTGTGTGTGTGTGTGTGTGTGTGTGAATCTTTAAGAAAAGGTGTTCAGTTAACAATTTTTAATATCTATTTTTCTAATGTTTCTGTGAAATACGTAGGAGAACTCTCCTTGCCGCTTTATGGCATTTGAGGGAACTGAGGTGAAGGAGGGGATGCTGGCTCACCTCAGGTGAGATCTCTGCAGCGATTCCTCACCACCCACTTCAGTCCTATTGTGATTCTTCCAGGCACAGAAATGGAGAAGAGCACTGGGCAGGGGACTCAAGTCCCTGTCCAGGTCATGAACAGAAGCCCTGGCATTATTTACTCTGACTCTGGGTAGAGAAGGGCTCTGGGGCTAGAGATGGTTATGTTTGAGCAAAGCAGGTAGGGAGGAGCATGGGCTATGCTTAGCTGGGGCCATAGCCACCTGGTTCTGGGATACCCTCCCTCCCTCCATTGTACCCTCCCTGGGTCTGTCTGTCCATAACTCTGTCCCTCTCTCCTCTATTGAAAACCACACAGCTAGTCCACAGAAGAGCTGGGACAGGAGCTGAAGCCTTAGGAATCTCAGGATGGAATCCTGGACGTTATTTTCTGCTAAAGTGCAGTGCTCTCTGGTCTGCAGATCCAGGGCAGTTATGAGAGGAACACATGGCCTTAGGACTAGGAAGTACTGGTCACATACCTGAATAGGCCTGAACCATAAAAGATGGTCACTACGAGGAAGTGAGAAGAACACGTGGAGAAGATCTTGCTCCGACCAGTGGCCGATTTGACGCTCAGGGCTGTCCTGATGATACGGCTGTAGGAACCCAGCAGTAGGGCCAGAGAACCAAAACCTAAGACCACCAAGGTGGTCAGAATGGAGGCGACAGTAGTGTGAAGGTCAGAACAGACGAGTAAGATCACTGGGGGATACTCACAGGCGAAACTGTGGATAATGTTCGGGCCACAGAAGTTCTCCCAAGCTAGCAGGAGGGTGTTGATCAGGCTAGCAGTCACTCCTACTGCCCAGGATATAACCACCAGCCTAGAACATACCTTTCCATTCATAGTGACCACATACATCAGCGGGTGGCACACAACTTGAAAGCGGTCATAGGCCATGGCAGACAGGAGGCAGCCTTCGGTGACTCCAGAAAATAAGACCAGGGCGATCTGAATGAAGCACCCTAGGGAGGATATAGTCTTCCACTCAGAACTAAGGTTTGTCAGTAGCTTAGGCACAATGACAGAGGAATAGAGAGCATCCAGAAAGGAGAGGTGTCTCAGGAAGAAGTACATGGGGGTCCGAGGTGGCAGTCCAAGCTGATCACCACCAGCAACAGCAGGTTCCCCATGAGCATCAAGACATAAATCACCAAGAAGAGCAGGAACAGCAGCACCCGGGCCCGAGGGTCGCCGGTTAGTCCCAGGAGCACAAACTCAGTGACATTGCTAACTTCCATGGAGCATTCTAGTGACTCACTTGAGGGAACAGAACTGAGGATGTTCAGACAGGCTATGCACACCAGGAAATGTGAATTAACCTCTATGTTGGTTCAGGGATCCTTGGCAGTGGCAGCCTGCTGTGTCAGGTCCTCAGCATGGTCTACTTAGAGCAGTGACCTCCTGGCCAACCTGGGGAAGGGGAGTGGAAGCAGGTAAAGGATGAGACCCAGAAACGGAGGGTATTAGTATCCTGGAGAGGGAAGGGAGAGGAGCCAGGTCAAACCCCAGGACACTGAGACTCAGGAGGCTCTGGTTCCAAAGGCAATCAGGCTCAACCTGCAGGAGGACTGACAGGCAAGGTGAATCAACAGTGAACGCCTTGGCTGGTCACTTAGATGACAGACCATAATGATTTCTGAAAGATTGATAGAGGTATTGTGATACTTTATAACGGTGCAAATCCTTTCTCTGCCCTTATACAATTGTCAATCACTTGAATTTTTCCTTAAAAAATCAGTAGGGCCGGGTGGTGGTAGAGCACACGTGAGGCAGAGGCAGGAGCATATCTTTGAGTTCAAGGCCAGCCTGGTCTACAGGGTGGGTTCCAGGACAGCCAGCGATACAGCAAGAAACCCCTCTTGACAACTAAAACAAACAAAGCAAAACAAAATGAACAGTCACTAGGGTAGGTGTAATGGCTTCATGGGTAAAGAGGATTGGCACCAAGGCTGGAGATCTGAGTTCCAGCCCTGGGACTAGAACTGTTTCCCACTGTGTGGGTCCACAGTGGAGAGAGAGTGCTGACTCCTCTGAGCACGTCTCTGAGCTCCACACACATGCACCTCCCCCTTTAAATGTAAGAAAAAATCTGCAAAACTAGATGGTCTCCAGGGTCCAACCCACCTTAGACATTCTCCGATGAAGTGATATTTTTGGGGTGTGTATTTGGTACTGAATGGAAACCTCTTGTCCGTTGCACACTAGAACAAGCAGGGGTGGCACACAGTTTCATGGAAGCTAGAAGGGGGACGCCCTCAGAATGGAGGTGAGGGCTTTGCATATCCATCCTTCCAAAGCCTTCCAATGTGAGGGCTCTCTGAATCTACGGTACCCTCTGCTTCCACCGAACCCTCAGGATTTAGCCCTGGAGTCCACAGAGACTCGGGATTCTCTGAACTGGACACGGATACAGCCACATCGAACTTAGACCACTCAGTGTCTGGACATCAATCACTTCTCCCAAAGGAGGAGAGCTAATGTGTACTTGGTAGAATGGACAGTTACAAGGTTTATAGAGCAGAGGAAGGTAAAGAGCTTGCCTCTCTTTTTCTCAAAGGACAGCTAGAAGGTTCCTAAATAGGATCTGATCTCTACTCAGGACGACCACCCTCGTGGGTTCCCAGGGTGGGCAGTTTCAGGAGGAGATGGATTTGAGTAAGAGGAGTTATCTTTACCTGGATGCGCTCAGAGGAGGCTGCCTGGAGAACACCCTTCCCAGCCCTGCACAAGACCACAGGTACTGTGCTTTCTGTGGGCTTCCTTTGACTTAGTCCTAGGGAATACAAAGCAAGGGACTTCTGAGAACTGAGCTCTTCAAGTTTTGGCTCAGGCTTTGGCCCTAATGGCTGAACTGTCTCTCTAGCCCACAGGAGACTTCTCAAGAAGGATCCATCTCCAGAGTCTTTGTGTCCAAGGGGAAAGAAGGGTAGTTTTCCAAAACTCTGCTTTACAAATAACAATGGCCACAGGGACTTCAAGTCATCTTTAGACCTTAGAGGATGACGGGAGTCCCTGGGGAGAGGCTTCAGCACCTGCTCTGATCTGAGTGGCTTCTCCAGGACGACTTGTCCTTTGTGTTACTCTTGTTTCAGTGGGTTACATCACACAAGAGGGCCCCACGGTGGCCAATAATCGTCTCTAGTTCTGTTATTGTGTAGAAACGTCTCCGACATATGAGCAGGTTACAGGTATATTCATTGTATACTGACTCAACTGCAGGAACTTTGGGGCACTTAAGGATAAAGTTGTGGCATGTTCTGATTATATCTCAAAATCTCAGTAAGCATAGACCGATTCGTTTTCAGTGAATTATTTTAAATTAATTAAAAGACTTTTCTTACAAAAGGGTAGTAATTTTGATGGAGGTAAGGACTTCATATTTTTAAGAAAACATTATATTTATTTTTATCTTATGTACATCGGTGCTTTGCCTGCATGTATACATGTGTGAGGGTGTCGGATCCCTCAAAATAAAGTTACAGACAGTTGTGAGCAACCACATGGGTGCTGGGAATTGAACTGAGGTCCTCTAGAAGAGCAGACAGTGTTGTTAAACACTGAGTCATCTCTCCAGCCCATAATAATTAGGACTTCATTTTAATTTATTCATTTTAATAAAAGCTCAGCAAGCGTCAGTCAACTCCAGGCCTTCACCACCATCATTATTGCTATTTTTGAGACAGGGTCTTCCTTTGGCTCAGGAGGCCTGGAAATCACTAAACTTCCCAGGCTGGCTTTGAACTCATGGGAATTCTTTTGTCCCTTAGTTTCTTGAGCACTGGAATTTTAGCCATGTGCCATTATGCTTGGTTTAAAGAGAAGTGTTTTTCTTTTTAAACTATAGTATTTTTTTAATACTTTGGGAAATTTATACAATGTGTTTCGATCATGTTCAGCCCACACATAACCCAAATTCCTCCAAGATCAATCCCCATCTCACCATGCCTCCAAATTTGTGTACTGTTTGAAAAACACTTAAGCGGCAAGCCCTGGTACCCTACGAGAGCACCGTGGCACCGCCTCGCGCATAGTCAGGAATGTTGAAAGTCAGGAGAGTCCCGAGTCACTGACGCCTCAAGCTACAGTAACTTTGTGTATAAAGAAGACTGGCGACTTAGCTGAGTTGTTGATACACGAAAAACACTTTGGGGCAGGGAATCCGTCTACAAGAGAACCCTGACCTTTCTCTTCTTCTTCATTTGAGATGAGAGACCAAGGAGGGAGACATTTGGTGAGACTGAGTAAAAGATAAATACAAGACTTCTCTCTCTTGGCTCTCCTGGCTCTTAGTCCCCTCTCTCTTGGACCTCCTCTCTGGTTCCCCTCCTCCTCTCAGGCCTGGTTCTGCACATCCTGCTGGTCATGTTCCAACTACTCTCTCTCCCTGCTCTGGACTCTTCCAGATGCCTCTGGTTGTACTCTTCCTCATAGCTACGGTGAAAATCTTCTCCTCAACCATGCCTTAGAGCTGCCAGGTGTTCATTTCATCCACATACAATATTACATTGGGTTTCCAGAAGTTTCTAGAGACTAAGAAATCTTCCTGTAGAATATTCCCATAACCAAATAAAGACAACCAGTATAGTAACTTTATATAAAATCTTCGCCCTTTTGTGATTAAGAAAACAATGTTGAACACTAGACAAGCTGAAACACAAAGAGATGACCAACCTGGCGTAGCACAATCAGATAATAATTTCCTAGGAACAAAATTGCGATGGGAGTGACAAGACAAGCACAGAGATGCTGCACAGCAGGAGGCGGTCCCATGGCCAGTACACACCAGGGCACGGAGTCTCCTTGTCATACTTCGGATGGGTTTGTAGGTCGTTCAGACTTCCTTAGGGCTCGGGTTCCTGTTCTTGGACTGAACTTTGGGTGGGCAGGGCACGTGGTAGATGTTGAAAACAGCCGTTACGGAAGGCGCTAACCCGTGTTATGTGTAGCTGCCAGGATGTCACCACTGATCGTGGGATCCACGCTGCCTCTGGGGAGGAGCTAGGGCGTTCTCTTCAACGCCATGTGTCCCACTGAGTGAAGCCCAGATCCTGGGATTGCCCCAAATGGTGTAGAGTCGAATGTGGGGCCATCGGTGGTGACTGGCCACATTTACATGTTGTCAGTACATCCATGGGCTGTAGGAGGGGTGACCTGGCATGCGTACACAGTGAGGTCTAGGGGGCACAGGTTTAAGGTGTGGGTGGAAGCCATTGAGATAAAGGGACAGCAGGAAGCTGGAGGTGGGTGGGTATCAACTTTGGGAACCAAAGCAGGCTGTCCCAAAGTACTGAGTTGAGTTGGGGATCCCTGTTCCCCATTTCCTTGACAAGGCTGGGGAAGGAGAGAAATAAAAACCAAGTAAACCAAACCAACCCCAAAACCTAGAGGAAGATGACCTCTTCCATGTTGGTGGGGAAGTATCTCCAAAGTGGTACCATTGTAACACATATGCAAATGAGCAGAAAGTTCCTAGCCAGGGCAGGACTGTGATACTCTCAGCAGCTGTGGTTGGCTTCGGAAGACCTGCACAAGGTCAATCAGTCAGCATTCCCATGTTGATGGGGTGAGATTACATGAACCCCCACCACTAGCTGTGCAGCATGACAACTGCTGACTCCTGGGGAAGAGAGTCAGTTCTCCTCAAGGGTGTGGTGGGTTGACCTCCATGTTGATGGGTAAGAACCCCCAAGTGGATCCATTACACACATACCCAGGTGAACAGGAGGCCAAATTCTAGTTGGGTGAGTTAAGGCTGCTGAGTTGCTCAAGTTTCATTTAAGGTCTTTTTTGTTTTTGTTTTTTGAGAGATGGTTTCTCTGTTGTTACCTTGTCTGTCCTGGAACTCACTCTGTAGACCAGGCTGGTCTCAAACTCAAGGAGATCACCCTGCCTCTGCATCCAAAGTGCTGGGTTTAAAGGCGTGCGCCACCACCGCCCGGCTCCTTTAGAATCTTAAAAGCTGTTCTGTAGCACACACTGAAGACTGTCACGCACAGGCACATGACATTTCAGGACCAAATACGACCATATCTTCTTACTTTCCTTCAGTAGTTGTTTGGTACTTTTATTTTATTTTACGTTAGCTTCCAGGTTGGTGAACACATTGAGAAACAGGAGAACTCACGCTAATGGATGTGAAATCCCCGTGCAGGCAAACGGTCACCAGCCATACAAACCCTTCAAAAGCGTTATGTCCTAGACGCTGAGCTGACTGACCACTCCCTGACTGATGAGCTAGAATGTCCTTTCCAAGCCAGGCATGGAGTATGCTCCTCGTGGCTCAGTGAGACAGCCATGCGTCCTGAGTCCTGACATTCCCATCACGCATCTAGACTTCTAGTATTTCCTGAGGGAAACGGAAGGGCTCTTTTTTTGGAGCAAATTTTAAACCCAACTTTAGTGATGATTAGTAATAAATAATGAATAATAATAATAAATAATAAAAACTACATAACAAAAAATAAAATGATAAAAATAATAAGTAGTCATGGATAATGCTGACTGGTCTGAGAAGTATAGAAATCCAAACTGTAAGTATTGTGCTTTTACCAAGGGCCATAAGATGTCACTCTGGACTCAGAGTATTCTAGACACACTAAAAGGAGGGAGACACAAGGTGTGCGTGCACGGGGAGCAATTAGGAAAGAGAAGCAGCTCCAAGAGGTGCAATTCCAGCTCTGAGAGCAGCTCCAGATGAGCAGTTCTGCCACAGACTCAAGGGTGGCCACTTACAAATGAGAAATGCAGAGAATCCATTACCCAGTGAATTGGCCACATGATGGGGATGCCTGGTCCAAGACCTGATAGGGGGCTGACAGGGTGACTCATGCCTTTAATCCCAGCACTGGGGAGGCAGAGGCAGGGGGATCTCTGTGAGTTGGAGGCCAGCCTGGTCTACAGAGTGAGTTCCAGGACAGCCAGTTGTTAGCTCTGTGTTTCTGTGGGACTCCTAAGAGTGGGAGAGGGGATGTGTCTGACCCTGTGACTGCTCTTGGGACCCTGTTCCTCGTACCGGATGCTCATCCAGCCTTGACATGTTTGTGTCTAGTCTTGTTGCATCTTGTTTTGCCGTGTTTGGTTGATATTCCTGGGAGGCCTGCTCTCTTCTAAAGGGAAACTGAGGAGGAGTGGATCTGGGGACAAGGGAGGTTGGGGTTGGGGGACGAGGAGGAGTGGAGGGAGGAAAATTTCTCTCAGGGATGTATTATATGAGACAAGAATGAAAAAAAAATCATTGAACCTGAAAAGCAATCAGACCAGGAATAGGGGAAGTTCACTGTAGTCCCAGTGGTCTCAGGGAGATGGTCGCTAGTGTATGGGAAAAGACTCAACACAGGAACAGTCAAGTTCTCCATACAGGGAGCGGTGTGTGCGGTGTGCACAGGGCTTCCATGGTCCTCTGTGTGAGTGTCCTGCCCTGTACCTCACTGTGTTCTCCAAGCCTGAAGTTCAAGAGTGTTTTTTTTCTTTTTAAACGAACATATTTTTTAATTTAGTTTTTGAGAACTTTATCCGTGCTTAGAATGCATTTCTATCTCATTTATCCTCTCCCCGCCCTTTACTCCCCCTGGATTCCCTCCTCCAAGTCTCTCTCCCTACTTCATGTCCTGTTTTTAAAATCCATGCAATCAGTAATGTCCACATGTGCATGGGTGTGGGGTTATCCCCAGGAGCATGACCAACCTACCACATTCCTGAGGAGAACTGGCTATCTCTCCCCAGGAGTCATCAACTGTCAGGCTGCTGAGCAGGGGGAGGATGCAGGGCTCATGTGCCTCTCTCCCAGCTGGAATGCTGACTGGCTTGACCTCCTGCAGGTCTTCTGCAGCCTTCCACAGCTGCTGTGCCTGCAGGAAATAGCAGTCCTGCCATGTCTGAGGCTGTTCTGCACGGGTCCTCACACACTGCTGTCTCTTCCAGTCTCCTCTTCTGCATAGGTGTTCTCTGGGTCTGTGAAGGAGGGTCTGATGCAGATGTCCCCTTGGTGGCTGAGAACCCCACGCTCTCTTATTTTCTCCATGTTGACCAGTGAAGTTTTGTGTTAACAACTACAGGGGTGCTTCTCCACTGAGGACTAGAACTGCTTCCTCTGCAGCTATAGAGATGTGTCTTTAAAAGACAGTATGACATTCTGTCCAACTTGCAAAACAATAGTAATAGGTTCACATCTAGGACCTAGGCACTCCCCAGAGATGTGTTCTTGGCTAGATTTAAAGTACCAGGCATGAATTTCTTCCTTTGATGTGGGTCTCAGAACCAATCAGGAAGTGGCTCCACAACATCTGTACCACCACTGCACCTGTGTGCATATCTTCTCATGCCAGGTGGTAATTGAGTTTGCAGGATGCACAGCTGGGTGAGGGTGCTGATGTCTCCTATCCCCAGCATCTTGTGTAGCTTCTTCTGGTGCTAACCAATGCTAGCTTCTAGGGAGGAAGCTCCCAGGTCAGTGCACCTGCTTGATTCTCTGAGTCCTGAGTCTAAAGCCTGTGCTGTCTTCAGCAATATGGTTTTCCCATTGAATTCTGGTAGGCAACCAATGCTCAAGAGTTTGTGAGGCCTCATCTTCAGACCCAGTGTCTCATATATAAAGCTGTTTAGATAATGTTTATATCTAGGCCATAGGACCTGTCTTGTCTTTGTGCAGGATCCCTAACATGTCTGCCATAACTTTCTTCCTAGGTTACACAGTTAAGCATCACAACCCCTGAACCGATATCTTATTTTTATAATATTTCTACTCCCTCTGAGAAGTTCGTACAATGTTTTCTGATCACATTTATCCCTTAGCTTCTTCAACACCCATCCCTACCTTCCCCATCTCGTCCCCAACTTCATGTCCTCTGTTTTTTTATTTTAATTTAAAGAACTTCATACTGGCCAGCCCTCAGGAGGCAGAGGCAGGTGGATCTCTGTGAGTTCAGGTCAGCCTGGTCTACAGAGTGAGTTCCAGGACAGCCAGGGCAACAACAGAGAAACCCTGACCCAAAAAAATTTTTTTTCACGCTGAACCTTTATCATTTCCATCCATCCTCTCTCCCTTCAACTCCTCCCATGCCCACATCTAAACGCATCTAAAGTTCATGACCTTGTCTCCTATGGTTGGTTACTTTTGTTGCCTGTGTGTGTGTGTCGTGGGGGTAGGGTGGACTTGTTATACATTATAAAGCCTTCTAAAGTCTATTTAGTGTTACTCATGTGCGCATGTGTTTAGGAAAAACATAGCAGTTGCTTGTGGTGGCACACGTCTTTAGCCCAAGAGACAGAAATAGGCAGATCTCTGTGAGTTCAGGCCAGCCTGGTCTGCAGGGTGTGTATCAGGGCAGCTAGGGCTAAATAGTGAGAATTTGTCTCAAAAAAAGAAAGAAAGGAAGGAAAAAAGGAAGGAACAGAGAGAGAGAGAGAGAGAGAGAGAGAGAGAGAGAGAGAGAGAGAGGGGCATGGAGGGAGGAAGGAAGGAAGGGAATTAAGAAGAGAAGAAGGAGGAAGAAGAAAACAAATAACACACACTGACCCGGTTGTGGGAAAAGAAGCTGGTAGAATGTGAACTAATCCGGACACTATGGAACTCAGTTGGAAGCTTTTCTGCCATACTACATACAACACTTAGATGAATAAATGATTCTAACCGACCGAGAGGGGGTGAAGGGACTTGGTACCAGAGTGCACCAGCACAGGCATGTCTCTATTTCAGAGTGCTTTGTGCTCAGTTTAAAAAATGGGCTTTGGCAAATATACACAGAAAAAAGTAAATCCTGAAGAATCTTCTTGCCCATTCTAAGACCTACATTTATGCTTTCCAGGGACCTGAAGTCGTGAAGAAAAATGGTATCCCCTCTCTCCTAGCTTCTGGATGCTGGAGGATCCTGACTTCAGGAAGATCATCACTCCAAGTTGCAAATAACAGATGTTTGGTTTTTCCTTTCGGCACAGACAGTTAACAAACACTGCCACCCAGTGGAGTGACCCAGGGAATATTAAGGGATGTTGCCAAATTCTCTTACTTAAGAACCACTTACTGTTTATCACGAATACATATATAGAATGAGTCCTAACTGCTTGGCTAATGTGGGTTCTTGGCCAGGCTGAAAGCACCAGGCGTGAGTTTTGTCCTATTATGTGGGCCTGAAACCCAATCAGAAAGTAGCTAGCTCCCTCCACAACACCCATGCGCTGTTGCACCTGTGGGCATATCTTTCCATGCATGTGTCATGAGAGTTTGCAGGATCCACACGTCAGCCTTCTACTCCACAGCACAGAGCTGATAGAGCCTCACATGTTTCGAGACAGGAGCATCTGTCATTGTTCACCGCCAATCCCCCGTGTGCTCTACAATGTAGTCTGGAGGCCCTAAGCAGCTTCAGGATGAGAACCCGTCATCAGAGAGACCCAATGCGTGATGAGAGGGCGGGTCTGAAGATGAGGCCTCACAAACTCTTGAGTATCGGTGGCCTACCAGATTCAATGGGTAAACCATATTGGTGAAGACAGCACAAGCTTTGGTCTCAGGACTCAGAAAATCAAGCAGGTGCACTGACTGGGAGATTCCTCCTAGAAGCTAGCATTGGTTAGCACCAGAAGAAGCTATACAAGATGCTGGGGATAGGAGACATCAGCACCCTCACCCAGCTGTGCATCCTGCAAACTCTATTTCCCTGTGGCATGAGAAGATGTGCGCACAGGTGCAGTGGTGGCACGGATGTTGTGGAGGTGGCTAGCCACCTAGTCAGCATTCCCATGTTGATGGGCTGAGGTTACATGAGCCCCCGCCCCTACCTGAGCAGCATGACAATTGATGACTCCTGGGGAAGAGAGTCAGTTCTCCTTAAGGGTATGGTGAGTTGACCTCCATGTTGATGGGTAAGAACCTCAAAGTGGGGCCATTACACACATACCCAGATTTACAGGAGGCCAAATTCTAGTTGGGTGGGTTAAGGCTGCTCAGTTGCTCAAGTTTCCTTTAAAGTCTTTTCTGTTTTTGTTTTGTGAGAGAGGGTTGTAACCTTGTCTGTCCTGGAACTCACTCTGTAGACCAGGCTGGTCTCAAACTCAAGGAGATCCCCCTGCCTCTACCTCCTAAGTTCTGGGATTAAAGGTATGCGCCACCACCGCCAGGCTCCTTTAGAATCTTAAAAGCTGTTCTGTAGCACACACTGAAGACTGTCACGCACAGGCACATGACATTTCAGGACCAAATACGACCATATCTTCTTACTTTCTTTCAGTAATTGTTTGGTACTTTTATTTTATTTTATGTTATTCAGAGAGCTTCCAGGTTGGTCCAACTTGCAAAACAATAGTAATAGGTTCTAGGACCTAGGGACTCCCCAGAGATGTGTTCTTGGCTAGATTTAAAACATCATGCATGAGTTTCCTCCTGTGTGTGGGTCTAAGAACCAATCAGGAAGTGGCTAGCCACCTCCACAACATCTGTACCACCACTGCACCCGTGCGCATATCTTCTCATGCCACAGGGAAATAGAGTTTGCAGGATGCACAGCTGGGTGAGGGTGCTGATGTCTCCTATCCCCAGCATCTTGTGTAGCTTCTTCTGATGCTAACCAATGCTGGCTTCTAGGAGGAAGCTCCCAGGTCAGTGCACCTGCTTGATTCTCTGAGTCCTGAGTCTAAAGCCTGTGCTGTCTTCAGCAATAAGGTTTTCCCATTGAATCTGGTAGGCAAC
Source organism: Cricetomys ansorgei (assembly GCA_026225945.1). Taxonomy (NCBI): domain Eukaryota; kingdom Metazoa; phylum Chordata; class Mammalia; order Rodentia; family Nesomyidae; genus Cricetomys; species Cricetomys ansorgei. The sequence goes on along the minus strand of JAMJFZ010000461.1, from coordinate 38,900 downwards.
CAATGCTCAAGAGTTTGTGAGGCCTCATCTTCAGACCCGCCCTCTCATCACGCATTGGGTCTCTCTGATGACTGGTTCTCATCCTGAAGGTGCTTCAGGGTTCTAGACTACATTGTAGAGCACACGGGGGATTGGCAGTGAGCAATGACAGATGCTCCTGTCAGGAAACATGTGAGGCTCTAGCAGCTCTGTGCTGTGGAGTAGAAGGCTGACGTGTGGATCCTGCAAACTCTCATGACACATGCATGGGCCTCAGGTGCAACAGCACATGGGTGTTGTGGAGGGAGCTAGCTACTTTCTGATTGGGTTTCAGGCCCACATAATAGGACAAAACTCACGCCTGGTGCTTTCAGCCTGGCCAAGAACCCACATTAGCCAAGCAGTTAGGACTCATTCTATGTATGTATTCGTGATAAACAGTAAGTGGTTCTTAAGGAAGAGAATTTGGCAACATCCCTTAATATTCCCTGGGTCACTCCACTGGGTGGCAGTGTTTGTTAACTGTCTGTGCCGAAAGGAAAAACCAAACATCTGTTATTTGCAACTTGGAGTGATGATCTTCCTGAAGTCAGGATCCTCCAGCATCCAGAAGCTCCGAGAGAGGGGATACCATTTTTCTTCATGACTTCAGGTCCCTGGAAAGCACAAATGTAGGTCTTAGAATGGGCAAGAAGATTCTTCAGGATTTACTTTTTTCTGTGTATATTTGCCAAAGCCCATTTTTTAAACTGAGCACAAAGCACTCATAAATAGAAAAGTGCCTGCGCAGGTGCACTCTGGTACCAAGTCCCCTCACCCCCTCTCGGTCAGTTAGAATCATTTATTTATCTAAGTGTTGCATGTAGTATGGCAGAAAAGCTTCCAACTGAGTTCCATAGTGTCCGGATTAGTTCACATTCTACCAGCTTCTTTTCCCACAACCGGGTCAGTGTGTGTTATTTGTTTTCTTCCTCCTTGTCTTCTTAATTCCCTTCCTTTCTTCCTACCTTCCTTCCTTCTTTCCTTCCTTCCCCCCTGCCACTCTCCCTCCCTCCTTCCTACTCTCTCTCTCTCTCTGTTCCTTCCTTTCTTCCTTCCTTTCTTTCTTTTTTTGAGACAAATTCTCACTATGTAGCCCTGGCTGCCCTGACACTCACCCTGCAGACCAGGCTGGCCTGAACTCACAGAGATCTGCCTATTTCTATCTCTTGGGCTAAAGACGTGTGCCACCACAAGCAACTGCTATGTTTTTCCTTAACAACTGACACCCTGACTGGAGTAAGATGGGGTCTCCACATAGCGTTGGTTTGATTTTGCTGATGGCTAGCGAGGGTTAGGGTTTTTCATGTTTATTGTCTCTTTCCATTTCTGCTTTTGGAACTGTTCATTTTATCAGCCTATTATTGGTTGGGTGGTTTGATGTCTTGTGTAGCTTTCTTGAGTTCTTTGTGTATTGTAGATATTAATCGTATGTCAAATGAATAGCTATCAAGGATTTTCCCCATCTGCAGGCTCTTTATTCAAGTTGGCGGTTTCCCTTCTGCACAGCAAACCTTTCAGTGTTCTGAGGTCTACAAGTCAGTTGTTGCCTTATTTCCTGAGTGACGGGAGTCCTTTTCAGAAAGTCTGTGCTTATATTTTGAAGTATATTTTCTCTTTATGTTTCAGATCTTGTGTGTGTGTGTGTGTGTGTGTGTGAGCGTGAGTGTGCACATTACTCACCAGACAATCTTAAAGGTCATTCCCAGGCTGCATTCACCTTGGTGTTGTGAAAGAGGCTTTCTCACTAGGACTTGGGGCTTGCTAATGAAGTCAGGCTGGTTGTGCAGGGAGCCCCAGGGACCCACTAGTTGTTGCCTTCCCGGCCCTGGGATTATGAGGTTGGACTCCTCTTGTCATCTCCTCCCGACACCATTAGCACTTGTCTTTCCTTGTATCTGACCACTAATCTTGGATAGAGTCTCTAAAACAAAACTCATCCAAAGGTCCATTCTTAAATTGCTCTTTGGGGACATTCTTGTGTGACAGTTCTTCAGGTGGGATGTTCCCTGATGGAAGGTTGATGTTCAGGTTTTACTTTACCTGGTCAGTTCTTAGCCTGAAAGAAAGACCTTGCTATCTGCACACATCTTTATAGACTTGCATTTTCTGGTTATCTATCTATCTATCTATCTATCTATCTATCTATCTATCTATTTATTTATTTATTATTTAGTGAACTCTATCCCATTTAGAAGTCCTTGCCACCTGTCTCAGAATGTCTGTATTTCTCATCTTCACTCTGACCTCTCCCTGAGGATGAAGCCAAATGGAGCTTTTTGTTGAGACACTGGCAACCACCAGCATAGGGGAGAGAGGAGCCTGAATGTGTGTGTGTGTGTGTACCTGTGTGTGACAGAAAGAGAGAGAGAGAGAGAGAGAGAGAGAGAGAGAGAGAGAGAGAGAATGAAAGTTGTAACTGAGCACTGTACAATGATATACATGTATGAAAATGTCTCAATGGAACCCATTTTCTGGTAGTAAGTAAAGGAGATAGTGCACCCAGCGTACTCATTCTGTGTGTTTCCCATGGTCAGGAAGTCCCATAAGTTGCTCTGCTCTGATAATCTGGAACAGTGGCGCTGAGATCAGCCTTGAGCCCTGAGGTCCTCGCCTCCGCTCCTGGAGCTCTGGAAGCCTCTTACCTAAGGCTAAGTCAGCGTGGATCTCTTGATCACCATGAGGATGGTCTGTTCTGTGCCTTGTTCCCTGTAGCAGTGCCCTGGACGCCTGAGCAGTGTTCTCCATGGGTCTGTGCCTTTTCTGTTTCAATTTATTGATCATCTCGTGTGTTTGAGGAACTTCTGGGGATCCAAACTTGTTAAGGGGGTTCATCCTGTGGAGACTAGTAGGGGAGAGAATAGAAATCGTTTTGAAACAAGGGATGGTGTCACCAGAATGACCAGAGGCTAGAAATACATCCTGCAAATTTTTAAAAATTAAAAAAATCACGTATTTTACAATTTACATGCCCTGGTGTGTGGGCTCCATGTGTATGTGAAGGTCAGATACCCTTGAACTGGAGCTACAGACAGTTGTGAGATGCCATGCAGGTGCTGGGAATTGAACCCAGGTTCTCTGGAAGAACAGCCAGTGCTCTCCTGCCCCTAACTTTCAGTTTTTAGGTCTGGGGTGGCTTGGTTAGGATGGATACCATGGGAAATGTAGGAAATGGTGCGTATTACTGGGATAAAGATGGAAACTGGGTGCTCGGGTATAATCATGTGTGTGTATAGAAAACAACCTGTTTTTTAAATATGTAACTTGCAATCATTCACTGGGAAAAATAGGACTCGTGATTCTGATGTGATTTCTCCTTGCACAGAGGGTATTGTGTAAAAGGTATATAGGTGTATGGGAAAGTAGGAAAGGAGCTTGCAAGATGTGTGGGTAAGACCTACGTGTGTTGGAGCTTTGCTTTATCCACAAAGAATGGGTAAGGTGTGTGTGTGTTAAAGTGTACAAAACATGTGTGAGAGAGAGATGTGTGGCTGAAGCTCTGCTTCTTCCACAAGATGTGTGTCTGTATATGTGTGATCTTCTGGAGAGAAGGGGAAAGCTGGAATGGAGACAGAAGCTTGATGGAACAGAGAAGCCTAAATGATGAAGTGGGTGACCCATCATGAGACATCTGTGTGATTGTCCCCTGGCTGACTCCACACCTCCTCTTTGGAACCCTGACCTGCTGGACTCTGTTGATACATAAGACCTCTCTCTCCTGGGATCTCCTGGGATTAGTCTTCTGACTCCACATCTCTCCTGGGATCCCTGACCTCTAGCTGAAGCTGGACTTCCCCAGATCTTCCTGTCACTAGATGTACAGGCTGCTGTAATTCACCTAATACAGTTGCCGACAATCAAACTCAGGTTCTCTACAATAGCAGTGTGTGCTCTTAACCACCGAACCATCTCTCCAACCCTCCCCAAAAGTGTTGAATGAAGCACAGAATCAAAAACCTCTGTATAAAATGAGACTGAGAAGGCAAGATCACCAAACATTTGGGGAGCTCATGACAGACTGGGGGTCAGGGAGCTGATCAAAGTGAAGTGCTGAACAGGCAGGAGGTCTGAAGCCTGCCCTTGATGTGGCAAATACATGTGTATACCATACATGACCAAAGACCCACAGGAGGAGCCTGACGAAAAGTCAGGTCTTCTTTTGGAAAATCCATCATTCGGAGTAAGGATAAAAACAAAAGAGAGAAAAATCCAAGAATCACTACTTCAGTGACATCCTTCTAAACAAACCAAGTGCTTTTAGTTTAGTTTAGTTTTTGTTTTGCTTTGTTTCCAGATTTTTTTTTCACTGAAAAACGTTTTATTCTTGTGATGCATTCTGATTATGGTTCTGCCTTCCCCCGATTCCTCCCAAATCCTCCCCACCTCCCCACCCACCCAAATCCACACCTTTTCTTGCTCTCTCTCACCAGAAAACAAACAGGCACTAAAGAAAAAAGAAAAATAAATAAAAAAGATAAATTAAAAACAAACTTGAATAGCACAAAGTAAACAAACAAACAGAAAAATAAAGAGCCAAAGGAATACGGCACAAGAAACACATATACACACAGAGACACACATGGGCAACACAGAAATTCTATCAAAAACACAAAATTAGAAACCACAATATATAAACAAAAGACTAGCAGGGCAAGAATAAAAAAGGGGGGGATCCCCAGACAAAGCATTATGAGACAAAAGAAACCTCCAAAAATATCATCGAGTTTGTTGTGTGTGGGCACGCGGCCTTAAGAGTGGTCCAGTATTGCTTTCCACATACATGTTTCCCTGGAGATAGCCTGTTTACCTCCATGGAATCAAGGTTCATCCACTTGGTAGGGAGTTACAACCTATAAACTAGGTGTACTCAATAGAAACCTATACAAAATTGAGCATATTTTTCACACATTCACAAAACAAATATTGGTTAAATTAACAATCAAATACGCACTGAAATAGAACAACCAAATAACACTGAAAGCACGCGCATCCAGTATGTCGTCCGTGTACGTCTCCCATTAACAAATTAAACTCACACAGTCTTCACGCTTGCTGCACCCAAAACAAGAAACCCGCTGTGTGGAAATCATGTTGTCACCACCGTCTCCCCTTAAATCACTTCCATTCCATAACTTAGAGTCAACGCAGAGTCAAACGAGATCAAATGTTTTCAAGTGAATTTTAGCCCTGATTACATTTTTAAATCTTCCATAAGAACACGAAGGACAGAAAGGCTGACATGGAACAGCTCTGGATTAACTGGCTGCGAGGGCCTCCGCCTACACACCTTTCCTGGCTGAGTCCACCGAGTCCACAGGACGGCCCTGATCCTCACAGAGAGACATCAGTTCCTAGCCTGGCAGAAGCCCCAAAGGCTCTGACTCTGTTTACCCTCGCGCTCTGGGTCTGGGTGCCAAACGCTGCTCATACCCCAGGAGTCTTTATTACAGGCCCGCTTCCTCAAACTAAGGTGTTTCTTTCCTAGCAAGCCAACAGCCACTCAGGAGTCAGTCAAGTCTGGACCGACCTTCTCTCAAAGGATGACATTTGAAGATAAAGCTGGGCCAGGGTCGTAGTTCACTGGTAACGCGTTTGCCTGACATGTGTGGGTCTGTTAATTAAAAAAAAAAAAAAGGCCTGTTTCCACATGAGAAAGCTTAAGTTGTTCTTTTAGACCGTGACTTGCTCACCCTGGAATCCTCTGTCTCTCACCGTGCCTGGTTCTTCTCACCACTTACTGAAGAAATGGTAAGTGAACGTCTGATTGGCTGAGTTCTGGTCACTTGAGTTCAGCTGGGAATCGTGCGGTCTCTGTGTGTGTTATTTATATATTGACTCACTGAAATGGCGCTGAGTCTTCCTGATAAAATAATTAAAACTTTATTTTTGGTATCGTTTAAGCCCAGTATGCTTTTATGCCAAAATTATTTCTGTTTCGACAAACTATTAAAAGAACATTATATGTGGGGCTGGAGAGATGGCTCGGTGGTTAAGAGTGCTGACCGTTCTCCCCTGGATCCTAGGTTCAATTCTCAGCACCCAAACGACAACTAAAACCATCTGTAGCCCCGGGCCCAGCACCCTCCTCTGGCCTCCGTGGGCGCCAAGCATGGAAGTGGTACACAGACACGCAGGCAGGCAAAGCACTCATAAAGAAAAAATTAAAAAGAAATCTAAATTTCAAAAATATAAATCCTGTGATTTATATACTTGAAATGAAATTCAAGGCTCAATAATTTTTTTCAGGGCAGAAAAAAAAATCAAGAAAACTTGGGGGCAAGGTTCAGATGGTACAGTGCTGAGCCCTGGGCACTACTGCCCTGCACCACATAAAATCAGGCATGGGGCCACATGCCTATAATCCCAGGGCTCAAGAGGTTGGGGCAATAGGACCAGAGGTTCAAGGTCATCGTCAGCTACATGGTGAGTTTAAGACCATCCTGGAATACTTGAGACTCCAACTCAAAAATAAACAAGTAAATAATGAAACCACAATCTGTAGTAGAAAATTACATGGGGTCTGTAATGTCTCCCTTCACAACTACCAGCGGGCACCCAGTCGCCCCGCCATGAAACACATGCCTGTTTGCCAGATAAGACTTAATTTTTAAGTCCTTTCTTCTCTCCCTTTCTCCACCAGCCCCAGTCTAACAAGACTTGACTTCCAGACTTTAAATAATTGCCTCAGATCAGAGGCTCAACTGCTGCCCTGCAGATACTCCCCTGTGCCTCTGAACTTCTCTGCAAACTGGAAGCTGCGGTGGTGAATCCAGACCTCTGCTTCGGGCTGAGACTTCAGGGAACCGGCATTGGCCAGGGTCCCCTTGGGTACCTGCCTAAGCACAGGGAGGTTCTCATTGGTTCTATTAAGGGATTTCTTTTTCCCTTAAATACTACTTTCTCCAAGAATATTCAAAGTCACAGAAGAAATAAATGAAGCCACAGAGATGTGCCTGCAATCACGGAGAAGATTTGAAAGCGGTGCGTGCCTGTTATTCCAAATACAGCAGCTCTGCAGAAAACGCCCCTGTCTTTCCCTCCAGGGCCCTGCCTTGCAGAATGGCTCTCTAGGTTGAGACACTCAGAATAACTGTGTTTCTGTGAGACAGACAACAGTTCCAGAGTTTATACTAGAGCCTTGTGCTTGTTGAGATCAAAGAGAAAGCCTGTCTTGTGAAGAATCCGACTCCCATGGTTAGGATTACTTCTTGTGAAGACTTTTTTTCCTCTGAGCAGTGTCCATCATGACAGGACGGGACACGTACGGCTCCTTCCTCCGAGGAAAGCCAGGGAACCGTAAGGTGACGACCACTGCTCTTCCCGTGTCCCGCTTTGCCTGTGTGCTTGACTGTCACTGACCCCTCCCTTTTCTGCGTGTCTGTCTCTCACGACTTTATGATTCATTCTGTTCATCTTGGTCTTCCCTCATCCCTAAGCTAGAGACGGGCACTTCCCAACTCCTGGGAGACCATCGCCTCTCCCTGGGCCCCCAGTGTCCGTGTTTCCAGAAGGTCCATGTAGACACCTTATCAGAGGGGTCTTTGTTCACTCTCTGCTCACCATGGACGACAGTTACACCTTAGAGACTGAGCATAAATCCTTTCACTCCAACGGAGGGAAAAGACCAAGGAAAGCAGACATTTAGAACGCTGTGGCTGTACAGAGAGGATTGTTGGGCGGTTGGAGGTACTTATTTCACAGCTGGTCTGGAACTCCATCCAGGGGAACCGCACTAAAGCTTTGCAGGTATTGAAACTGTCCTCAGATCTGCTCACCACAGTGCACTGCCAGCAGCGTGTGTCCTGAAGAGGACAGCTTAGGAAACAACCCTTCCCGCTGCCAGACCTGCTGCCCGCCCCATGCTGATTCCCTGGGTCCCCTCGATCTGACAGTTAGTCGTCAGCCCTCAGGACACACACACCCCCAATCACCGTTTTGTGGCTCAGCTTCCACACCTAGCCCTCACTCAATTCTTTATTCCAATAAAGTCTTCAAGCAACTAGTGTGAGAAAGCCACTCTTGTCTCACATCCTTGTTGAAAATCAAGGGCAAGAAGGAGTTTCCACCTGCTCATACAAACGGTGGCACAGAGATGGGCAGGAAAGGCCGTCCAGAGATGCCCCGGTGCTCTTAGCACGAGAGCCTACACTGAGGCCCCTTTTAAAAAGAAAGCAGAATGGAAGGGATTCTCAGGATAGCTTTATGTACAGACACCTTGAAATACCCAAGTCTTTGCAGACAATGTCTCCCACTTGGCCTGCTTGCATAGATTTCAAAGTATTTGCTTTCAACAGTGTCTACTATTTCATCTCTGCAGAATCCTCAAAAGGAACTTCTCCAGCTGCCTATGTTTCCTCATCCTTGGCTCTAAGCTGTCAGCCGGCAAGCACAGAAAGGCACACAGGTAACCTAGACTCGGATCTGAGACGGGCTGGATCCTGGGTTGGTAGAATTGTTAATATATCAGAATCTAGGTTTCTCTTAGTAAGTTATCACCTGTTTAGAGATTACTGGCAGGGATAGAAGGGTTGAAGTCCCAGCTGCCTGAGTAAGCAAGACGAAATATATATATATATATATATATATATATATATATATATATATATATAGATATAGATATATAGATATATAGATATATAGATATAGATACATAGATATAGATACATAGATATAGATACATAGATATAGATATATATATAAATATAGAGAGATAAAGATATAGATACATATATATATATATATATATATATATATAGAGAGAGAGAGAGAGAGATGCGTGCCATAGAAGCTGATTAAAGAAAACAAACAGAAATGGAGACTATTAAATTAGATCACAAGGGGCAAGTGAACAGAATCTTTACCCAGGATGATGGCTTACTTACACAGCCCTATATTTGGATTTAAATTATTTTTGGTGCCACCGTTGTCACGAGCAGTGTATTCCTGGCCCTGTTAGACACAGAATTTATTATACCTAGAATAATAGATGCAAGAAAATGCTTAAAGAAAATAAGAAGAGTGTTACGATGACAGAGGGGTGATAGAAGAATGCAAACAGTATTCTGAACTGATGCAGTTCTGTCTGCGGATGCTCCGACGCTGAGGGCGTCCGGGGTGGGCGCCGTCATGGTGTGAAGGAGCACTCTGTTGATGAGCGCGTGCTTGGAATTCAGCAGCAGTCGCCTTTGCTAAGATCAGCAATACTTCTGCTGGGCGCTGCTGCTGCGGAGGGACTAAAGGATGAGATCACACTTACGGTAGCCAAAGGCTCCCATCCGAACCACGCCATAGGGTGGGGGCTCCCGGGACAGTCCAGAGGTATGGTCTGGAACCGGCACCGAATGAGTAGTGCTGCCAAAAGAGAAATGGCATTTTAAGGCCGTGTCCCAGCATGGTCTGCGTCGCGGTCTGGAAAGGAAACTGAAGCACTTGTTAACACGAGGGGCAAAACACGGCTCAGACCACGACTAAAGCGAGGGAAATTGTGGGTTCAAGAAGGAATTTGCAGAGATCGGCTACTGTTAAAGTAGTCTTTCAGCTGACATTGGAAGGCCCGTGGAAGTCAGATTTGTAAAATTAAAAGGAAGATACAGTTAAAGTGGAGGAAAATACAGACGACGACACAGAAAGAAGCAAATCTATTTTATATCAAAAGTAAGTAAAATGGCTGAAGGATTAAATTATATTCCATATAAATATATTTATATTCCATATATATATTTAAATTATACATATATATTTATATTCCATATATATTTAAATATATAAATATATGTTTATATTCCATATATTTACATCAAATTAAATTTATTTATATATATAAATATATTTATATTCCATAAAAATAATTTATATTTTATGATTATATTGCCATAACTAATATTAGTCTGGTTACCCCCATTATTTCCTTCTAATTTTCTTTTTGAGGTAACATTTCATTTTGTAGCTGAGACTAACCTCATTAATGCATATGTAGCCCCAGGTGGTCTGGACCTCACAGCAATCCGCCCGCCTTAGCTTCTCAAGTGCTGAGATCATAAGTCTTCATCACCAAACCCAGCTTCTTATAATCTTATAGAAATACGTTTTCACCTGCCACCCAAAGGTCATGACCCCAGGCACTGTGTCCACTCTACCTAATGGAGTTGGGCCTAGGAAGGAGACATTGAATAACTTTCAACAAGAGAGAGAGAAAGGAGAGAGGGAAGAGAGAGAGAGAGAGAGAAGGGGAGGGGAGGGGGAAGGGAAAGAGAGAAATTAAACTCTGCAAATGTGTGCTATACATTTTTAAATTTCTGAAGTGTAGGAAACGTGCAGTAGAAACTAAGAGTATGAGAGTAAGTCTAAGTCCATGACCCAGAGACACTCAATTTCCAGTAAACGCCAGTGAGGGAGCCGCAGAACCCTCTTGAAGCACGTGCGCGCCGTAGCCTGAAATGGAGGACGAGACAGGATTGGAAACTCACTGCGCTACAACTGAGGGCAGCTCTGGGATACCTGACAGAGTCCAAGCTGAAGAGGAAGGCTAACTGGATGGGGCGACACCCCGAGGTCATACTCACCGTGCCTGGAAAGCTCGCCTCTTCCTTCCCTCCAAGGGAGAGCCATCAGAGATGGCCTGGAGGAACCACAGCGCCATCACCGAGTTCCTCCTCACCGGGCTCTCCGACGACCCCCAGATCGAGGCTCTGCTGTTCGTGCTGTTCCTGGGGATCTACCTCCTCACCATGACAGGGAACCTGACGATGCTGCTGGTGATCGGGGCCGACTCCCACCTCCACACCCCCATGTACTTCTTCTTAAGCAACCTGTCATTTATAAACCTCTGCTTCTCGTGTCACGGTCCCGAAGCTGCTGAGCGACCTCCTGTCTGCGCAGAAGAGCATCTCCGTGGAGGGCTGCCTGGCCCAGGTCTTCTTCGTGTTCATCACCGCGGGGACCGAAGCCTTTCTTCTTTCCATGATGGCCTACGACCGCTATGCCGCCGTGTGCCACCCGCTGCTCTACGGCCAGATAATGAGCAACGAACTCTGCCTGAAGCTGGTTCTGCTCTCGTGGGGCCTGGCCTCTCTCAGTTCCGTAGTCATTGTGCTCTTGGCTGTGAACCTGGACTTCTGTGAGGCCTACACCATCCATCACTACACGTGTGAGCTGCCCTCTCTCTTCCCTCTCTCTTGCTCTGATATCTCCGTCCATGTTGACATCTTGATCTGCTCCACCTTGCTACACGGGCTGGGGACCTTCCTCCCCATCTTCTTCTCTTACGCCCGCATCGTCTCCACCGTCCTGAGCATGAGATCCACCTCGGGGCGGAGCAAGGCGTTTAATACTTGCTCTTCGCACCTCATAGCTGTGGTCCTGTTCTTTGGGTCCGGTTTGGTTCGCTATCTCATGCCCACGTCTGGTTCTTCCCTGGGTTTGCTATCCTCCTTGCAGTACAGCGCGGTCACGCCCATGCTGAACCCCCTCATCTACAGCCTGAAGAACCAGGAGGTGAAGGCGGCTGTGAAGAGGACGGTAGAGAAATGCCTGCGTTACCTGGAGTGACCACAGGAACCGTGTTGTCAAGAACGTGAACTTAAGGTAGCCTGTGGACCACTGACTTAAAGCAGGGGGGGCTCTCTGGCTATGCTAACAATGAAAGTATATAAAGCTGTTTAGATAATGTTTATATCTAGGCCATAGGACCTGTCTTGTCTTTGTGCAGGATCCCTAACGTGTCTGCCATAACTTTCTTCCTAGGTTACACAGTTAAGCATCACAACCCCTGAACCGATATCTTATTTTTATAATATTTCTACTCCCTCTGAGAAGTTCGTACAATGTTTTCTGATCACATTTATCCCTTAGCTTCTTCAACACCCATCCCTACCTTCCCCATCTCATCCCCAACTTCATGTCCTCTGTTTTTTTATTTTAATTTAAAGAATTTCATACTGGCCAGCCCTCAGGAGGCAGAGGCAGGCGGATCTCTGTGAGTTCAGGCCAGCCTGGACTACAGAGTGAGTTCCAGGACAGCCAGGGCAACAACAGAGAAACCCTGACCTGAAAAAAATTTTTTTTCACGCTGAACCTTTATCATTTCCATCCATCCTCTCTCCCTTCAACTCCTCCCATGCCCACATCTAAACGCATCTAAAGTTCATGACCTTGTCTCCTATGGTTGGTTACTTTTGTTGCCTGTGTGTGTGTGTCGTGGGGGTAGGGGGGACTTGTTATACATTATAAAGCCTTCTAAAGTCTATTTAGTGTTACTCATGTGTGCATGCGTTTAGGGCTAACCCCTTATCAGGGGGCTCATCCCTGGAAAAAACCTGATTCTCAGCAGCCATTGATTGCCTATAGCTCTTCATCTAAGGATCGAGCCTTGTGAAATGTGCCCCGTACGTGTTAGCACATTAATTGGTGCTGTCATTACTCGGTCTTGTTTAAGCGACCCTATTGTTGATCTCACGAGTGCAGCAACCCTGTCCTGTCTGGAAGACCCTATTTCACATGAGGCATCTGGCTCTTGCAAGTTTTTCTCTCCCTCTGCCATGATATTCCCTGAACCTTGGGTGTAGGGGTCGCACTGTGGACGTAATTGTTTGGGGTCTGTCCAGTATTCTCTGCTTTCTGAGTTTGGATTACTACAGCCTGCATGGCTTAGGGATTGAAATTGGGGTGGTGAGGGAATGTAGGAACCACAAACCCAAGATACATTGTGCTGGCTAGTCTATGTCGACTTGACACAAACTATCTGAAGTAAGGAACCCCAATTGAGATGACTCTGTTAGGAGTAAGGCATTTTCTAAATTAATGATTGATGGGGAGGGCCCAGCCCATTGTGGATGGGGCCATCCCTGAGCTGGTGGTCCTGGGTTCTATAAGAAAGCAGGCTGAGCAAGCCTTGGGGAGCAAGCCAGTAAATAGCACTCCTCCAGGGCCTTTGCATCAGCTCCTGCCTCCAGGTTCCTACCCTCGTGGAGTTCCTGGCCTGACTTCCCTCAGTGAGGGACTGTTACCTGGAAATATAAGCTGAAAACAAACCCTTTCATCCCAAAACTTGTTTGGTCATGGTGCTTCATCCCAGCAACAGTGATTGTAACAGAGACAGAATTTGGCAGAGTGTAGGGGGTATTGCTGCGAAATATCTGACCGCGTTGTTCTGGAGAAAGTTGTGGTAGGACTTTTTGGAACTTTGGGCTAGCAAAGCCAGTGAGTGTCGAGAGCTCGGTGAGCGGTTCTGCAGGAGCTTGCAGATAATGCTGACAGCAGTGCGGAGGACGTTGGGCTACCCGTGAGGTTTCAGAGGGGAGCAAAGATTCTACCGGGCCATTCGTGTGAATCTGTGGTGTCTGGTCAGCTGGGGCTGAAGAATCGGCTCTGGTTAAGAAGTGACCAGCATCATTGAGGTGAAATCTTCTGGAAGTGTTTCCTGAGAGTCAGCACACAGAGGCTGTGTTCCAGGAGCTGCCAAGGTTATACTTCATGCTGTCAGCCAAATTTGTACTACAAGCATCACCCAGGAAGTCCTGGTTTTGAAGGCATGAAGGAGCCATGGAGAACAGCTGAGGCTTGACACTCTGAGAGACCAGGATAGGCCATTGGTGAAGGTGCAGCCTCGGTGGCAATTGAAGGCCCAGATTGAAGGGGTTATGGGGATAACCTGAGGCTTGGCACCATGAAAAAAGCCAGGAGAGGCTATCGGTGAAAGTGCAGCCCAGCTCTAGCAGGAGATCCCAGTGTTTTGGAAATGCCAGTACCATGGGACGACCACCAAGAACAGCAGCAGCAGTGGAGTGGAGCCAGCCAGAGCCTGGAGGACAAGCTGTGTGTGCTGCAGAGGGAGGAGCCAGAGAAGTGATCCTAACCCCTTGGAAGAGCCAAAAAGGATTGTGGATGAATTCCAGTCAACTGAACATTGAATTACGTACACCTTTGGAGTTTGGATTTGCTCTGTTCGGACAGTGCCTATAGCCTGGTTCTTCCCTCTTGAAGCAAAAAAGTATTTTTTTTTTAATTTTACAAGAGCCCACAGTTGAGAAACTTTGGATTTTAAAAGACTTTGGATTTTAAAGTCTTGGATTTTTTATTGTTTAAATTTTTAAAGACTGTGAGACTGTTAAAATTTGGAATGTTTATATAGTGACGTTGATGTTAATATGTGATCTTGGGAAAGAAGAAGAAAGAAAAAGTTGCAGCTTAACAATGATGTGTTTGTGTGTCAGGCTGACAAAGACTCAAGTGTGCTGGCTACTTCGTGTCAACTTGACACAAGCTGGAGTTTTCTAAAAGGGGGAAACATTCATTGAGACAATGCGCCCATTAGATCCAGCTGTAGGGCATTTTCTTAATTACTGATTGATGAGGTTGGGCCCAGCCCATTGTGGGTCTGGTGGCCCTGGGTTCTCTAAGAAAGCAGGCTGAGCAGGCCAGTAAGCAGCACCCCTCCATGACCTCTGCATCAGCTCCTGCCTCCAGGTTCCTGCCCTGTTTGAGTTCCTGTCCTGACATCCCTCAGTGAAGGGCTGTTATTGGAAGTATAAGCTGAAATAAACCCTTTCTCCCAGAGTTTCTTCGGCCATGATGTTTTATCCCAGTAATAGTAACCCTAAGTAGAATACACACATGCAGGTGACTGGGATCAGGTGGCAATTTTGATGGGGATCTAGCAGCAGCGGCAGCAGCCTGGAAACTTAATGACTTTATTTTATACAGCTGAATCAAGAAGCCAGCTTATTGTATACAGCTGAACAAGGAGGCAGGCTGAGTTAACCTCCATAGGAGCTCTCTATAGGGAGCAGTCTCAGGCTGTAAACAGAAGGAAGAAACTATGGTTGATGGTTTCTTTATACACTAGTTTTAGCTAAAGGGCAATGCGTCATAGCATCCATACTTGGGCCAGAGGGAGGCTTTGCCCTTTCTCTGACCCTCAGCTGGGGAAGACTGTGCCATTTTCATGGGTCTGAGACGCCGGGGTCCTAACATGTCCATGACCCCTTCACCTGCTCCTCATAGTGAATTTCTGTAATTGACTCCATCTCCTGAAAAAAGACATTTCTTTGATGAGGGATGAGAGTTCCATGTGTCTTGGTATAATGATAAATATTTAGAAATTCTATTGGCCTAGAAAAATGGCAGGAGGAGTTTCTCCCCTGGGGGCCGTGATTTATCCGACCATGGTAGCACATACACACACAGTTTCAGATCAACTCCTCCGAGTCCTCTGTCCAAAGTGTGTGATGTCTTGAACAATAAGGTCTTACCTTCAAGCTCTGAGAGGCAAACATGATCAATAGCAATAGCCTATTGTTTGAGAGATCTCTTGGAACTCCCTACCTAACAACTGGAAGGGGGGTTTCCCATGTCAGCCACTGGGGGTTTTGTCAGACAATCTATAGTTCTCTCAAAAAACATTATCACCCATGTGGCATAATTCCATTTAAACTGTGTTTACAAATGTTTGTATGTACACACACACACTAACACACACACACACACACACACACACACACACAAAGTTACATATGTATTTAAAATAAGCTTATGAAATAGTGTTTCCCTATGGGTTTCTGAAACAAACTCAGTATAATTTATTTCATCTTCTTTGTTCTACCTCTATACTAACCCTCCCTTAAAACTCCTTTAATACTAATATGAAAACACAAAATCGCTGGGTATTTGAAGAAATCCTGAAGGGAAAAGGCTGGGGGTATCACCATTCCTGATTTCAGCCTATACTACAGAGTCATAGTGATGAACACTGTATGAAACTGGCAGAGAAAAAGATCAGTGAAATAGAAAAAAGACCCAAGCATAACCTCATACAGGTGCAGCCTCCTATTTTTTTACAAAGATGCCAGAAATACATATTGGATAGAAGACAGCATCTCAGACGAATGATGCTGAGGGAATCAGGTATCCCTATGCAGAAGAATGAACCTAGATTTACATATCTCACCCTCCACAAGCATAAACTCCAAATGGACAAAGAACTCGTGCAATTCCTGAGACAGGACTGGGAGATAGTTTGCTTGGTAAAGCATGAAGACATGAGTTGACTCCCCAGCACCCACAGAAAAGGCCTAGTGTGATAATCCATTCTTGTAATCCCAGAGCCTGGAAGGCAACAACCAGTGGGTCCCTGGGGCTCCCTGCACAAGCAGCCTGACTTCATTAGCAAGCCCCAAGTCCTAGTGAGAAAGCCTCTTTCACAACACCAAGGTGAATGCAGCCTGGGAATGACCTTTAAGATTGTCTGGTGAGTAATGTGCACACTCACGCTCACACACACACACACACACACACACACACGAGATCTGAAACGTAAAGAGAAAATATTCTTCCAAATATAAGCACAGACTTTCTGAAAAGGACTCCCGTCACTCAGGAAATAAGGCAACAACTGACTTGTAGACCTCAGAACACTGAAAGGTTTGCTGTGCAGAAGGGAAACCGCCAACTTGAATAAAGAGCCTGCAGATGGGGAAAATCCTTGATAGCTCTTCAACTGATGTATGATTAATATCTACAGTGCACAAAGAACTCAAGAAAGCTAAACAAGTCATCAAACTACCCAACCAATAAATAGGCTGATAAAATAACAGTTCCAAAAGACGAAATGCAAAGAGACAATAAACATGAAAAACGCTCACCCTCGCTAACCACCAGATGAATCAAACCAAGGCTGTGAGGAGACCCCATCTTACTCCAGTCAGGGTATCAGTCCTTAAGAAAACACATAGCAGTTGTGGGTGGTAACACACATCTATAGCCCAGCACTAGGGAGACAGAGGCAGGCAGATCTCTGTGAGTTCAAGGCCAGCCTGGTCTGCAGGGTGAGTGTCAGGGCAGCCAGGGCTACATAGTGAGACCTTGTCTCAAAAAAAGAAAGAAAGGAAGGAAAAAAGGAAGGAACAGAGAGAGAGAGTGAGAGAGAGAGAGAGAGAGAGAGAGAGAGGGGCATGGAGGGAGGAAGGAAGGAAGGGAATTAAGAAGACAAGGAGGAGGAAGAAGAAAACAAATAACACACACTGACCCGGTTGTGGGAAAAGAAGCTGGTAGAATGTGAACGAATCCGGACACTATGGAAGCCAGTATGGAAGCTTTTCTGCCATACTACATACAACACTTAGATAAATAAATGATTCTAACTGACCGAGAGGGGGTGAGGGGACTTGGTACCAGAGTGCACCGGCGCAGGCACATCTCTATTTATGAGTGCTTTGTGCTCAGTTTAAAAAATGGGCTGTGGCAAATATACACAGACAAAAGTAAAACCTGAAGAATCTTCTTGCTCATTCTAAGACCTACATTTGTGCTTCCCAGGGACATGAAGCCGTGAAGAAAAATGGTATCCCCTCTCTCCTAGCTTCTGGATGCTGGAGGATCCTGACTTCAGGAAGATCATCACTCCAAGTTGCAAAAAGAAGAGGTTTGGTTTTTCCTTTGGGCAAGGCCAGTTGACAAACACTGCCACCCAGTGGAGTGACCCAGGGAATCATAAGGGATGTTGCCAAATTCTCTTCCTTAAGAACCACTTACTGTTTATCACGAATACATACATAGAATGAGTCCTAACTGCTTGGCTAATGTGGGTTCTTGGCCAGGCTGAAAGCACCAGGCGTGAGTTTTGTCCTATTATGTGGGCCTGAAACCCAATCAGAAAGTAGCTAGCTCCCTCCACAACACCCATGCGCTGTTGCACCTGTGGGCATATCTTTCCATGCATGTGTCATGAGAGTTTGCAGGATCCACACGTCAGCCTTCTACTCCACAGCACAGAGCTGCTAGAGCCTCACATGTTTCGAGACAGGAGCATCTGTCATTGTTCACCGCCAATCCCCCGTGTGCTCTACAATGTAGTCTGGAGGCCCTAAGCAGCTTCAGGATGAGAACCCGTCATCAGAGAGACCCAATGCGTGATGAGAGGGCGGGTCTGAAGATGAGGCCTCACAAACTCTTGAGTATCGGTGGCCTACCAGATTCAATGGGTAAACCATATTGCTGAAGACAGCACAAGCTTTGGTCTCAGGACTCAGAAAATCAAGCAGGTGCACTGACTGGGAGATTCCTCCTAGAAGCTAGCATTGGTTAGCACCAGAAGAAGCTATACAAGATGCTGGGGATAGGAGATATTAGCACCGGCACCCAGCTGTGCATCCTGCAAACTCAATTACCACCTGGCATGAGAAGATATGCACACAGGTGTTGTGGAGGTGGCTAGCCTCATAGTCAGCATTCCCATGTTGATGGGGTGAGGTTACATGAGCCCCCACCCCTAGCTGAGCAGCATGACAATTGATGACTCCTGGGGAAGAGAGTCAGTTCTCCTTAAGGGTGTGGTGGGTTGACCTCCATGTTGATGGGTAAGAAACCCGAAGTGGGGCCATCACACACGTACCCAGATGCACAGGAAGCCAAATTCTAGTTGGGTGGGTTAAGGCTGCTGAGTTGCTCAAGTTTCCTTTAAAGTCTTTTCTGTTTTTGTTTTGTGAGAGAGGGTTTCTCTGTTGTAACCTTGTCTGTCCTGGAACTCACTCTGTAGACCAGGCTGGTCTCAAACTCAAGGAGATCCCCCTGCCTCTACCTTCTAAGTTCTGGGATTAAAGGCATGCGCCACCACCGCCAGGCTCCTTTAGAATCCTTAAAGCTCTTCTGTAGCACACACTGAAGACTGTCACGCACAGGCACATGGCATTTCACGACCAAATACAACCATATCTTCTTACTTTCTTTCAGTAATTGTTTGGTACTTTTATTTTATTTTATGTTATTCAGAGAGCTTCCAGGTTGGTGAACACAGTGAGAAACAGGAGAACTCCCACTAATGGATGTGAAATCCCCGTGCAGGCAAACGGTCACCAGCCATACAAACCCTTCAAAAGCGTTATGTCCTAGACGCTGAGCTGACTGACCACTTCCTGACTGATGAGCTAGAATGTCCTTTCCAAGCCAGGCATGGAGTATGTTCCTCGTGGCTCAGTGAGACAGCCATGCGTCCTGAGTCCTGACATTCCTGTCATGGGTCTCGACTTCGAATATTTCTGAGGGAAACAGAAGGACTTTTTTCTGGGAGCAAATTTTAAACCCACCTTCAAGTAATGAGTAGTAATAAATAATGAAGAATAATAATAAATAATAAAAACTACATAACAAAAAATAAAATAATAAAAATAATAAGTAGTCATGGATAATGCTGACTAGTCTGAGAAGTATAGAAATCCAAACTGTAAGTATTGTGCTTTTACCAAGGGCCATAAGATGTCACTCTGGACTCAGAGTATTCTAGACAAACTAAAAGGACTGAGACACAAGGTGTGTGTGCACGGGGAGCAATTAGGAAAGAGAAGCAGCTCCAAGAGGTGCAATTCCAGCTGTGAGAGCATCATTTCCAATTGCTCACCAGCTCCAGATGAGCAGTTCTGCCACAGACACCAGGGTGGCCACTTACAAATGAGAAAAGCAGAGAATCAGTTACTCAGTGAATGGGCCTCATGACTGGGGTGCTTGGCCGCAGAACCAATAGGGGGCCGGGTGGTGCATGCCTTTAATCTTTGCACTGGGGAGGCAGAGGCAGGGGGATCTCTGTGAGTCGGAGGCCAGCCTGGTCTACAGAGGGAGTTCCAGGACAGCCAGTTGTTAGCTCTGTGTTTCTGTGAGACTCCTAAGAGTGGGAGAGGGGATGTGTCTGACCCTGTGACTTCTCTTGGGACCCTCTTCCTCCTACTGGATGCTCATCTAGCCTTGACATGTTTGTGTCTAGTCTTGTTGCATCTTGTTTTGCCGTGTTTGGCTGATACTCCTGGGAGGCCTGCTCTCTTCTGAAGGGAAACGGAGGAGGATTGGATGTGGGGACAGGGGAGGTTGGGGATGGGTGACAGGGAGGATCGGAGGGAGGGAAAATTGCTCTCAGGGATGTATTATATGAGAGAAGAATGAAAAAAAATCATTGAAAGAAAAAAAGAATCAAACCAGGAATAGGGGAAGTTCACCATAGTCCCAGTGGTCTCAGGGAGATGGTCGCTAGTGTATGGGAAAAGATTCAACACAGGAACAGTCAAGTTCTCCACACAGGGAGCAGTGTGTGGGGTGTGCACAGGGCTTCCATGGTCCTCTGTGTGAGTGTCCTGCCCTGCACCTCATTGTGTTCACCAAGCCTGAAGTTCAAGAGTCTTTTTTTTTCTTTTTAAACGAACATATATTTTAATTTATTTTTTGAGAACTTTATACGTGCATACAATGCATTTAGATCACATTTATCCTCTCCCAGCTCCTTACTACCCCTGGATTCCCTCCTCCAAGTCTCTCTCCCCACTTCATGTCCTGTTTTTAAAATCCAATCAGTGCTGCCCACATGTTCATGGGTGTGCGGTTATCCCAGGGAGCATGACCGACCTACCACACTCCTGATGAGAACTGACTCTCTCTCCCCAGGAGTCATCAACTGTCAGGCTGCTGAGCAGGGGGAGGGTGCGGGGTGGGGGGGCTCATGTGCCTCTCTCCCAGCTGGAATGCTGACTGGGTTGACCTCGTGCAGGTCTTCTGTAGCCTACCACAGCTGCTGTGCCTGCAGGAAATAGCAGTCCTGCCATGTCTGAGGCTGTTCTGCACGGGTCCTCACACACTGCTGGCTCTTCCAGTCTCCTCTTCTGCATAGGTGTTCTCTGGGTCTGTGAAGGAGGGTCTGATGCAGATGTCCCCTTGGTGGCTGAGAACCCCACGCTCTCTTATTTTCTCCATGTTGACCAGTGAAGTTTTGTGTTAACAACTACAGGGGTGCTTCTCCACTGAGGACTAGAACTGCTTCCTCTGCAGCTATAGAGATGTGTCTTTAAAAGACAGTATGACATTCTGTCCAACTTGCAAAACAATAGTAATAGGTTCACATCTAGGACCTAGGGACTCCCCAGAGATGTGTTCTTGGCTAGATTTAAAGTACCAGGCATGAGTTTCCTCCTGTGTGTGGGTCTTAGAACCAATCAGGAAGTGGCTAGCCACCTCCACAACATCTGTACAACCACTGCATCTGTGTGCATATCTTCTCATGCCACAGGGAAATAGAGTTTGCAGGATGCACAGCTGGGTGAGGGTGCTGATGTCTCCTATCCCCAGCATCTTGTGTAGCTTCTTCTGGTGCTAACCAATGCTAGCTTCTAGGGAGGAAGCTCCCAGGTCAGTGCACCTGCTTGATTCTCTGAGTCCTGAGTCTAAAGCCTGTGCTGTCTTCAGCAATATGGTTTTCCCATTGAATTATGATAGGCAACCGATACTCAAGAGTTTGTGAGGTCTCACCTTCAGACCCGCCCTCTCATCACTCATTGGGTCTTTCTGATGACTTGTTCTCATCCTGAAGGTGCTTCAGGACTCTAGACTACATTGTAGAGCACACGGGGGATTGGCAGTGAGCAATGACAGGTGCTCCTGTCAGGAAACTTGTGAGGCTCTAGCAGCTCTGTGCTGTGGAGTAGAAGGCTGACGTGTGGATCCTGCAAACTCTCATGACACATGCATGGAAAGATATGCCCATAGGTGCAACAGCGCATGGGTGTTGTGGAGGGAGCTAGCCTCTTTCTGATCCGTTTTCAGGCCCACATAATAGGACGAAACTCCTGCTGGTGCTTTCAGCCTGTCCAAGATCCCACATTAGCTTAGCAGTTTGGACTCATTTTATGTATGTATTTGTGATAAACAGTAAGTGGTTCTTAAGTAAGAGAATTTGGCAACATCCCTTATTATTCCCTGGGTCACTCCACTGGGTGGCAGTGTTTGTTAACTGTCTGTGCCGAAAGGAAAAACTAAACCTCTGTTATTTGCAACTTGGAGTGATGATCTTCCTGAAGTCAGGATCCTCCAGCATCCAGAAGCTCCGAGAGAGGGGATACCATTTTTCTTCATGACTACAGTTCCCTGGAAAGCACAAATGTAGGTCTTAGAATGGGAAAGAAGATTCTTCAGGATTTACTTTTGTCTGTGTATATTTGCCAAAGCCCATTTTTTAAACTGAGCACAAAGCACTCTGAAATAGAGATGTGCCTGCGCCGGTGCACTCTGGTACCAAGTCCCTTCACTCCCTCTTGGTCGGTTAGAATCATTTATTTAATTGTTGTATGTAGTATGGCAGAAAAGCTTCCAACTGAGTTCCATAGTGTCCGGATTAGTTCACATTCTACCAGCTTTTTTTCCCACAACCGGGTCAGTGTGTGTTATTTGTTTTCTTCCTCCTTGTCTTCTTAATTCCCTTCCTTTCTTCCTACCTTCCTTCCTTCTTTCCTTCCTTCCCCCCTGCCACTCTCCCTCCCTCCTTCCTACTCTATCTCTCTCTCTGTTCCTTCCTTTCTTTCTTTTTTTGAGACAAATTCTCACTATGTAGCCCTGGCTGCCCTGATACTCACCCTGCAGACCAGGCTGGCCTGAACTCACAGAGATCTGCCTATTTCTGTCTCTTGGGCTAAAGATGTGTGCCACCACAAGCAACTGCTATGTTTTTCCTTAACAACTGACACCCTGACTGGAGTAAGATGGGGTCTCCACATAGCGTTGGTTTGATTTTGCTGATGGCTAGCGAGGGTTAGGGTTTTTCATGTTTATTGTCTCTTTCCATTTCAGCTTTTGGAACTGTTCATTTTATCAGCCTATTATTGGTTGGGTGGTTTGATGTCTTGTGTAGCTTTCTTGAGTTCTTTGTGTATTGTAGATATTAATCGTATGTCAAATGAATAGCTATCAAGGATTTTCCCCATCTGCAGGCTCTTTATTCAAGTTGGCGGTTTCCCTTCTGCACAGCAAACCTTTCAGTGTTCTGAGGTCTACAAGTCAGTTGTTGCCTTATTTCCTGAGTGACGGGAGTCCTTTTCAGAAAGTCTGTGCTTATATTTGGAAGTATATTTTCTCTTTATGTTTCAGATCTCGTGTTTGTGTGTGTGTGTGTGTGTGTGTGTGTGTGTGTGTGAGCGTGAGTGTGCACATTACTCACCAGAGAATCTTAAAGGTCATTCCCAGGCTGCGTTCACCTTGGTGTTGTGAAAGAGGCTTTCTCACTAGGACTTGGGGCTTGCTAATGAAGTCAGGCTGCTTGTGCAGGGAGCCCCAGGGACCCACTAGTTGTTGCCTTCCCGGCCCTGGGATTATGAGGTTGGACTCCTCTTGTCATCTCCTCCCGACACCATTAGCACTTGTCTTTCCTTGTATCTGACCGCTAATCTTGGATAGAGTCTCTAAAACAAAACTCATCCAAAGGTCCATTCTTAAATTGCTCTTTGGGGACATTCTTGTGTGACAGTTCTTCAGGTGGGAGGTTCCCTGATGGAAGGTTGATGTTCAGGTTTTACTTTACCTGGTCAGTTCTTAGCCTGAAAGAAAGACCTTGCTATCTGCACACATCTTTATAGACCTGCATTTTCTGGTTATCTATCTATCTATCTATCTATCTATCTATCTATCTATCTATCTATCTATCTATTTATTTATTTATTATTTAGTTAACTCTATCCCATTTAGAAGTCCTTGCCACCTGTCTCAGAATGTCTGTATTTCTCATCTTCACTCTGACCTCTCCCTGAGGATGAAGCCAAATGGAGCTTTTTGTTGAGACACTGGTAACCACCAGCATAGGGGAGAGAGGAGCCTGAATGTGTGTGTGTGTGTGTGTGTGTGTGTACCTGTGTGTGACAGAAAGAGAGAGAGAGAGAGAGAAAGAGAGAGAGAGAGAGAATGAAAGTTGTAACTGAGCACTGTACAATGATACGCATGTATGAAAATGTCTCAATGGAACCCATTTTCTGGTAGTAAGTAAAGGAGATAGTGCACCCAGCCTACTCATTCTGTGTGTTTCCCATGGTCAGGAAGTCCCATAAGTTGCTCTGCTCGGATAATCTGGAACAGTGGCGCTGAGATCAGCCTTGAGCCCTGAGGTCCTCGCCTCCGCTCCGGAAGAGCTCTGGAAGCCTCTTACCTAAGGCTAAGTCAGCGTGGATCTCTTGATCACCATGAGGATGGTCTGTTCTGTGCCTTGTTCCCTGTAGCAGTGCCCTGGATGCCTGAGCAGTGTTCTCCATGGGTGTGTGCCTTTTCTGTTTCAATTTATTGATCATCTCGTGTGTTTGAGGAACTTCTGGGGATCCAAACTTGTTAAGGGGGTTCATCCTGTGGAGACTAGTAGGGGAGAGAATAGAAATCATTTTGAATCAAGGGATGGTGTCACCAGAATGACCAGAGGCTAGAAATACATCCTGCAAATTTTTAAAAATTAAAAAAATCACGTATTTTACATTTTACATGCCCTGGTGTGTGGGCTCCATGTGTATGTGAAGGTCAGATACCCTTGAACTGGAGCTACAGACAGTTGTGAGATGCCATGTTGGTGCTGGGAATTGAACCCAGGTTCTCTGGAAGAACAGCCAGTGCTCTCCTGCCCCTAACTTTCAGTTTTTAGGTCTGGGGTGGCTTGGTTAGGATGGATACCATGGGAAATGTAGGAAATGGTACGTATTACTGGGATAAAGATGGACTGGCCAGGAGGAGGGAGGATCACCATCACACAGACTGGCGTAGTCCATGCCAGCAAGTTACAGGAATTACTCAAAACTGGCACCTGAGCCTCACCTGCTCAGGGGAGATGACGTCATTGCTGACCCAGAGAACTGTTTCAGAGACGTCTGTGACTGGGACCACCATCTTCCTAATTGTCTGTGTCCAACCCTGGGGCTATGTTCCCAAGAATTATTTTATTATGAAATTAGCCGTGGACTGACATACTGTCTTAACCTCTGTGCAGCAGTGTTTGCTTATGGCTGCTGTGGTTGGGTGGGGATCCTGAGAGTGAGTCACAGGAGAGCTAGGTATTGTCCTCCAGAGGATTCTCAGGGTCCAGGTTGCATCAGATTCTAATGCTCTCGTCCCCGGGCTCCATCCCTTTTCTGAGGCCGTATGCTGTGAGCTGCCATAACATGGGCTCCTCCTGGGCTGTGTTTGATGGCTACGTTGGCCACAGAAATGCCCACAGTGACCCCAGGAAGTCCCACATCCACTTTCCACATTCTGTGTGTGTTTGGGGTACGAATGAAGTAGGCTATGAACCTGACAGTGCTTTCTAATTGCAAAGAGCTTCTTGGTCACATCTGGGACTGTGTGCTCTTTCCATTCGGTGATGGGAACTTTCTGTAAGCCTCACGTATTCAAAGTACCTTCCAATACTACTCTCTGGGTAGGGGGAGGTAAGCTTTTATAAATGGAGCATTGGGGGGGATAGCTTATTTATTTTCCTATTTCTGTGATATGATATCATGACCGTTAAAGAATTATAGTAGAACTTTATAAGAAGTTTACAGAAGAAATCATAGAAGAAAACAGAGGTGCTGTAGTCCACAAACTCAGAGAGACTGTGCAGCAAGGAGGGTCCAGTAGGGTCACAGGGATCTTCTTGTTTAAAAGGGAAATAGAACAGAAGATGCAAGAGATGCAGGGAATGATGGGAATGGGAAGAGAAGGGGCCAGAAAGGCAGAGAGGGAAGGAGAAAGAATATATGGAGAGATGACTGGACCTGGAGGACATTTAAGGGGGAAGCTGGAGACATAAGGCAGTAGAAACTCCCTGGAATCCACGAGAAGACCCTAGTGCAGACCTCTGGCAGGGGTGGGGGACAGGCATCAGGGAGTCTAAACAGGCCGTCTCCTGTGCTGAGGCAAGGCTGCCAGTGGTGGGACTGGGATCTCATCCCAGCCACAGAGATGTCACTCTGTTCCCTATCCACCCTGCAGGAAGCATTGGGACTATGGAAGGGCAGAACCCCATGGTAAAGGAGGGACCCATGCCCAATCCACCAGGGTAGGGCAGGAACTGGAGTCTGGACCATCAGGAGAGGACTCCTAATGTTATCCTGCTCTCCTCATAGATTTGTGCCTAGCCCAATCCTAAACAGAGAGGATCCCATGGCAGTTGGAGACAGCAGATGCAGAGGCCCAGGACCAAACAAAATGCAGAGCTCAGGAACTCCACAGAAGAAGTGGAGGGGGGATTGCTGAGAACACCAGGAGAACAAACCCTGTGGAGTCAACTGACCAGCACTCTTAGGGGCTCACAGTGTCTGGAGCAGCAGACATGGAACCTGCTGGGTCCCCCAAATATGACTTGAGTTTGCCTGGCCTGGTGCTCTTGAGGAACTCATACAGAGTGGAATAGGGGTGTGTATCCCTGAACCTCTTGCACATCCTTCAGTATCTTCCTCCCCCCACACACTGGGTTGTCTAGTCCAACATTGAAGTAGGAAATTGTACCTGACCTGTTCCTTCTTGTTGTGCCATGTTTGAGTAGTAATCCTGGGAAGACTGCTATTCTTGGGGAGAGGTTTGGGTGGGAGTGGGAGATTGGGAGGTAGGTCTGGGGCAGAGAGGATATGGGGAGCTGGGAGGAGTGATGGGAGGGGAGGAAGGGTGTTGGGATACAATATATGAGAGAAGAAAAATTCTAATTATAACTATATTTGAGCCAGGTGGTGGTGGTGCACACCTGTAATCTTAGCACTCAGGAGGCAGAGGCAGGGGGATCTCTGAGTTCAAGGCCAGCCTGGTCTACAGAGTGAGTTCCAGGACAGCCAGAGTTACAACAGAGAAACGCTGTCTCAAAAAACAACGAACCAAACATATATATATATATATATATATATATATATATATATATATATATATATATATATGAAAAAAAAAGACGAGCCTTGGTCTGTGCATATACCGTGAGATGACCGCCACAGTTCATCTCTACGCTGTCATCTCGCATGGTGTTGGAGTGAGAAGGGTGCTGGGTTGTTTTCCTATATCTGTGTTCTCCTTCTGAGCTACATTTTGTCTTCTGATGGAAGTTTCTTGATAAATGCAGACCTCTTGGCTTCTGGGAAAAAGCAAGATAAGAAACCATGGCTGTGTCTGGGACGGGTTCTTGTGAGCACAGACCGGGAGGCCGGCCTGGAGCGAACTTTCTTCTGCTTTCTCCAGCTCCTCTTTCCTCTGGGTCTGGAACAAGGATCTGACCCTGAAGCGGTTCCCCTTTGGGCGGGAGGAGGGAAGGCTTGGAGGGGGACTGCCTTACAGGATTCACGGAGCTCACAGAAGGACTCAGGGTAGTGCTCAACAATATGGGGTCTCCTTCTCTCCTCTTCCCATTTGTCCTCTGGGACACTTTTCTCTGACTCATTTCTTGTGCAGACGATGTTCCTTTTCACGCTCTCTCTCTTCCCTTCTGTCATCATTCACTAAGTTCTCTCATTTACCTAATGTAACTGTGAAGTAACAGGATGTGCTGGACTGTGGGGACACAGGTGGTGATGGTCTCCCTCCCAACGTCCTCAGAGCATGCAGAGACGGACATCTTCAGATGGAGTCGCAGCTTCTTCACTCACCCCTTAAGTCGCCCACAAGTAGCTACTGTCGATTTTGAGACCCTGCTTTTTAAATTATTATTCTTATTATTTTTTGGTTTTTGAGACAGGGTCTTTCTGTGTAGCCCTGGCTGTCCTGGAACTCACTCTGTGGATGCCGGTGGCCTTGAACTCAGAGACATCCCTCTGCCTCTGCTTCCCTAAAGCTGGGATTAAAGGCGTGTGCCACCACTGGCCAGCTGGTGGGCTCTACGGTTATGAATGAAGGCAGGACTCCAGAGACACACTTTATTTGTTTCTTTTTCAGTTACCATGGGGATTTATTTAGATCTCACAAGGGATCCTTTGGGATGGAGACAACTGGAGAGTTGTGTCTCCCTCTGCTGAGATGTTGCTTTCCCTGGAGGTGGCGTGACCGCACTGGGGGTCTCACAGGTTGATTTGTACTTTGTGCTCAGGCAAAAAAAAAGACCAGGGGAGGGAATAGTTTAAAAAAAACCAATAGACATGGAACTGGCTAGTGAATTCCTGAGGGTTTTCTAATGTACTAAGTATCTCTGATCGGTCAGGTGTTCAAGCTTGCATTCTTGCTTTCCTTCTTTCATTTTTTCTTTCTTTCTGAAGGTTTCCTAATATCCCTCAGCTATGGGCAGGGCAGTGGAGGAAGAGAAATTATTCCTCTGTTGTGGTTACACAGAGATGGCTGAGTGGTAAGATGTCTTCTAGCACCCACCCCACCCGATGGAGCCGAGAGTCTGCTACAAGGGCAGCCTGGACTTCCTGGTCAGCATCCTCCTCAGAGCTGCCTTTACATCCTTGTTTTTCAGGCTGTAGATGATGGGGTTTAGCAGCGGGGTCACCACACTGTACTGCAAAGATAACACTTGCTCCAGGGCTGAGCCAGATGCGGGAGCCATGTACCTTGGAGGGAATTACACAAAGGAACAAGTTGAACTCAGGATGTGAATCTCAGAGCCTCTGACAGCTAAGGTCCATCCCCTGCTGCTGAGTGCTCAGAGGGTACCTCAGGGTCGAGTGGAGCCTCACCAGGGGCTACATCACTTCTGTCCCAAATGCCTCTGAGCATGAGTGTTCTCGCAGAAAGGAATTCTCTTGTGATCACGTGCTCTGTGCACTAAGGGTTCAGGTAAGGGCAGGACTAATGCCTGTCCACAGCACTTCTCACTCTGCAAAGCCTCTTGGCCGGTAGTCATGGTAACAATGTTACCCTTTCTCTGTATTCGCAACAGTTCCGACACACTGTGGTCTCATTTAGTGATGAGTGTTTCTTGCGAAACTACGTGTCTAGTTCATAGCATTGCCATTGCTTCCCACATGAATGGCTCTGAGGATTAATTTCACAACCATAGCACATTATTATTATTACTAGTTTGATGTGTATGAGTGCTTGTGTGCATGTGTGTATGTGCACCATGTGTATGTATGCCTGATACCCAGGGAGGTCAGAAGAGGGTTTCTGCCCCCCTGGAACTTGAAGTGTTGTAAACCTCCTGGCAGTGCTGGGAACTGAACCCGGGTCCTCTGCAAGTGCTCTAACCACTGAGCCCCTCTCCAGCCCCGGCACACTATTTTATAATGCATGGTGGAACACTCTTTTTTAGTTGAATTTTTCTTTGGCTTGGAAAAGGAGCCAAAATTATTGGTGAATAAAATGAGACATAAAAACATATTAGGGAAAACATATGATTAAAAATAATAAGATGAAATTATTGGGTATATTTTAAGTATACCTAGGGGATTTCCCAAAGAAACATTATTATGTTTTCAAGGGCATTATCTTCATTGGGGCAAGTGTATGACATATCAAGAATGATCCTTATGGACTCTGCTGTGCTTGATTTAAAAAGGTATCCAGGGGCTGGGGAGATGGCTCAGAGGGTTTGGGTACTGCGGCTTCTGTGGAGGACTGTAGTTCAGTTCCAGTGTGTGTGTGTGTGTGTGTGTGTGTGTGTGTGTGTGTTTGCGTGAATCTTTAAGAAAATGTGTTCGTCTAACTATAATTTTTAATATCTATTTTTCTAATGTTTCTGTGAAATAAGTAGGAGAAATCTCCTTGCCGCTTTATGGCATTTGAGGGAACTGAGGTGAAGGAGGCGATGCTGGGCTCAGCTCAGGTGAGCTCTCTGCAGCGATTCCTCACCACCCACTTCAGGCCTATTGTGATTCTTCCAGGCACAGAAATGGAGAAGAGCACTGGGCAGGGGACTCAAGTCCCTGTCCAGGTCATGAACAGAAGCCCTGGCATTATTTACTCTGACTCTGGGTAGAGAAGGGCTCTGGGGCTAGAGATGCTTATGTTTGAGCAAAGCAGGTAGGGAAGAGCATGGGCTATGCTTAACTGGGGCCATAGCCACCTGGTTCTGGGATTCCCTCCCTCCCTCCATTGTACCCTCCCTGGGTCTGTCTGTCCCTACCTCTGTCCCTCTCTCCTCTTTTGAAAACCACACAGCTAGTCCACAGAAGAGCTGGGACAGGAGCTGAAGCCTTAGGAATCCCAGGATGGAATCCTGGACGTTATTTTCTGCTAAAGTGCAGTGCTCTCTGGTCTGCAGATCCAGGGCAGTTATGAGAGGAACACGTGGCCTTAGGACTAGGAAGTACTGGTCACATACCTGAATAGGCCCGAACCATAAAAGATGGTCACTACGAGGAAGTGAGAAGAACACGTGGAGAAGATCTTGCTCCAACCCGTGGCCGACTTGACGCTCAGGGCTGTCCTGATGATACGGCTGTAGGAACCCAGCAGTAGGGCCAGAGAACCAAAACCTAAGACCACCAAGGTGGTCAGAATGGAGGCGACAGTAGTGTGAAGGTCAGAACAGACAAGTAAGATCACTGGGGGATACTCACAGGCGAAACTGTGGATAATGTTGGGGCCACAGAAGTTCTCCCGAGCTAGCAGGAGGGTGTTGGTCAGGCTAGCAGTCATTCCTACTGTCCAGGATATAACCACCAGCCTAGAACATACCTTTCCATTCATAGTGACCACATACATCAGCGGGTGGCACACAGCTTGAAAGCGGTCATAGGCCATGGCAGACAGGAGGCAGGCTTCGGTGGCCCCAGAAAATAAGACCAGGGCGATCTGAATGAAGCACCCTAGGGAGGATATAGTCTTCCACTCAGAACTAAGGTTTGTCAGTAGCTTAGGCACAATGACAGAGGAATAGAGAGCATCCAGAAAGGAGAGGTGTCTCAGGAAGAAGTACATGGGGGTCCGAAGGTGGCAGTCCAAGCTTATCACCAGCAGCAGCAGCAGGTTCCCCATGAGGGTCAAGATGTAAATCACCAAGAAGAGCAGGAACAGCAGCACCCGGGCCCGAGGGTCGCCGGTTAGTCCCAGGAGCACAAACTCAGTGACATTGCCAACTTCCATGGAGCATTCTAGTGTCCCATGCGAGGGCTGAGAAGTGAGAATGTTCAGATAGGCTATGCACACCGGGAAAGGTGAATTAGCCTCTGGGTTGGTTCAGGGATCCTTGGCAGTGGCAGCCTGCTGTGTCAGGTCCTCAGCATGGTCTACTTAGAGCAGTGACCTCCTGGCCAAACTGGGGAAGGGGAGTGGAAGCAGGTAAAGGATGAGACCCAGAAATGGAGGGTATTAGTATCCTGGAGAGGGAAGGGAAAGGATCCAAGTCAAACCCCAGGACACTGAGACTCAGGAGGCTCTGGTTCCAAAGGCAATCAGGCTCAACCTGCAGGAGGACTGACAGGCAAGGTGAATCAACAGTGAACGCCTTGGCTGGTCACTTAGATGACAGACCATAATGATTTCTGAAAGATTGATAGAGGTACTGTGATACCCTATAACGGTGCAAATCCTTTCTCTGCCCTTATACATTTGTCAATCACTTGAATTTTTCCTTAAAAAATCATTAGGGCCGGGTGGTGGTAGAGCACACGTGAGGCAGAGGCAGGAGCATATCTGTGAGTTCAAGGCCAGCCCGGTCTACAGAGTGGGTTCCAGGACAGCCAGCGATACATCAAGAAACCCCTCTTGACAACTAAAACAAACAAAGCAAAACAAAACGAAAAGTCACTAGGGTAGGTGAAATGGCTTCATGGGTAAAGAGGATTGCCACCAAGGCTGGAGATCTGAGTTCCAGCCCTGGGACTAGAACTCTTTCCCCCTGTGTGGGCCCAAAGTGGAAAGAGAGTGATGACTCCTCTGAGTATTTCTCTGAGCTCCACACACATGAACCTCCCCCAATAAATATAAGAAAAAAATCTGCAAAACTAGATTGTCTCCAAGGTCCAACCCACTTTAGACATTCTATGATGAAGTGATTTTTTTGGGGGGGTATGTATTTGTTACGGAATAGTAACCTTTCTCCCCTTGCAAGCTTGAACAATCAGAAGTAGCACACAGTTTCATGGAAGCTAGAAGGGGGACACCCTCAGAATGGGTGAGAGGGCTTTGCATATCCATCCCTCCAAAGCCTTCCAATGTGAGGGCTCTCTGAATCTACGGAACACT
Organism: Cricetomys ansorgei; assembly: GCA_026225945.1. Lineage (NCBI taxonomy): Eukaryota > Metazoa > Chordata > Mammalia > Rodentia > Nesomyidae > Cricetomys > Cricetomys ansorgei. Next base: position 7,031 of record JAMJFZ010000461.1, on the reverse strand, counting down.
GCTTCTACCGAACGCTCAGGATTTAGCCCTGGAGTGCACAGAGTCTCGGGATTCTCTGAACTGGATACGGATACAGCCACATCGAACTTAGACCACTCAGTGTCTGGACATCACATCATCTCTCCCAAAGGAGGAGAGCTAACGTTTACTTGGTAGAATGGACAGTTACAAGGTTTATAGAGCAGAGGAAGGTAAAGATGTTGCCTCTCTTTTTCTGAAAGGACACCTAGAAGGTTCATAAATAGGATCTGATCTCTACTCACGACGACCCCCCTCGTGGGTTCCCAGAGTGGGCAGTTTCAGGAGAAGATGGATTTGAGTAAGAAGAGTTATCTTTACCTGGATGAACTCAGAGGAGGCTGCCTGGAGAACACCCTTCCCAGCCCTGCACAAGGCCACAGGTACTGTGCTTTCTGTGGGCTTCCTTTGACTTAGTTCTGGGGAATACAAAGCAAGGGACTTCTGAGAACTGAGCTCTTCAAGTTTTGGCTCAGGCTTTGGCCCTTAATGGCTGAACTGTCTCTCTAGCCCACAGGAGACTTCTCAAGAAGGATCCATCTCCAGAGTCTTTGTGTACAAGGGGAATGAAGGATAGTTTTCCAATTCCGTGCTTTACAAATAACAGTGACCAGAGGGACTTCAAGTCATCTTTAGACCTTAGAGGATAAAGGGAGTCCCTGGGGAGAGGCTTCAGCACCTGCTCTGATCTGAGTGGCTTCTCCAAGACGACTTGTCCTTTGTGTTACTCTTGTTTCAGTGGGTTACATCACACAAGAGGGCCCCATGGTGGCCAATAATCGTCTCTAGTTCTATTATTGTGTAGAAACGTCTCCGACATATGAGCAGGTTACAGGTATATTCATGGTCTACACGCACACAGTTCTGAAAATCAAGCACACAGCCCTTCTCTCGCCGGTATTATTTTCCAGCTCTGCTTCCAAATCTTTCCCACCTCCTTCCCTAGGCTCCTTCCCCGCAGTGCATGTTTACTAACTGTGATGTCTTCATTTGTTCAGAGATCTCCACAAACCTGATGAAGTGTTTAGCTGTCAACAAACCCTCTGAGAAATTCTTTACAGTTTTTTTGTTTTTTTTTTCCCAGACAGGGTTTCCCTGTTGTATCTCTGGCTGTCCTGGAACTCACTGCAGACCAGGCTGGCCTGGAACTCACAGAGGTCCGCCTGCCTCTGCCTCCGGAGTGCTGGGATCAAAGGCGTGCTCTACCACCGCCTGGCCTTTACAGTAGTTTCGACTGAAACATTCTTTATACTGAGCAGATGTGCAAGTTAACACACTCAGATATGAAGTTTAAAAAGTCCAAATCCTGGCCTCTTATTCTTGGATTATTGTTGTCACACCTACACACACACATCCTTACCCTGCAGATATCATGATATTAGAGTTTCTAGTCAACTGAATTACACGTTGGTCAAATATTAGAAAATATCAGAATTCACATGGTACAGCTGTGATGCAGCTGTTCCTTAGAAGATGGAGGTCAGAGGCGCTTACAGCGGTTGGTTCTCTCCTCCCGTCATGTGGACCCCGGGAGCGGAGCTCAGGTCTTCAGGCTCGGGGGCAGGTGCCTTTGTCCAGCGAGCACGCAGTTACGAAATCACAGGTTTCTTCAGCAGCACTAGCAGCAGAATTCACCATTTCCTACAGAATCCCGTACCATCAATGCTAGATGATTCGGGCTGGTTTTAGATAGCCATGTGGTTTCAAACGCATGACATAATCGATTTATGAAGAGAAAAGTTTCATTTGATGCGTGGGATTGGACGGTCTGTCCGTGACGGATCGGTCCCGTTGCTCCTGGGTTTGTAGTGAAGCAGCGTACTGTGTGCCAGTGTGCACAGGGCACAACTGTTCAACTCATGCCTAGAGTGTGAAAGAAAACGGCGGAGGCTTCTTTCTATCCAGAGTCCCAAAGTCCTCTTCTCCCGTGACTTAAAGGCCTCTGGCAAGCCCTTCCTCCCAGCCTGTATCATTTCCAATAAGGCCATTGGGAGCCCCGTGTCAACTGCAGGAACCCCGGGGCACTTAAGGATAATGTTGTAGCATCTTCTGATTATATCTCAAAATCTCAGTAAGCATAGACTGATTCGTTTTCTGCAAGTTATTTTAAATATAAAAAGACTTTTCATACAAAAGGGGAGTCATTTTGATGGAGGTTAGGACTTCATTTTTTTAAGAAAATATTTTATTTATTTTTATCTTATGTACACTGGTGCTTTGCCTGCATGTATACCTGTGTGAGGGTGTCGGATCCCTCGAAATAAAGTTACAGACAGTTGTGAGCAACCACGTGGGTGCTGGGAATTGAACTGAGGTCCTCTAGAAGAGCAGACAGTGTTGTTAAACACTGAGTCATCTCTCCAGCCCATAATAATTAGGACTTCATTTTAATTTATTCATTTTAATAAAAGCTCAGCAAGCGTCAGTCAACTCCAGGCCCTCACCACCATCATTATCGCTATTTTTGAGACAGGGTCTTCCTTTGGCTCAGGAGGCCTGGAAATCACTAAACTTCCCAGGCTGGCTTTGAACTCATGGGAATCTTTTGTCCCTTAGTTTCTTGAGCACTGGAATTCTAGCCATGTGCCATTATGCTTGGTTTAAAGAGAAGCGTTTTTCTTTGAAAACTATAGTATTTTATTAATTCTTTGTGAAATATATACAATGTGTTTCGATCATATTCACCCCACACATAACCCAAAATCCTCCAAGATCAACCCCCCATCTCACCATGCCTCCAAATTTGTGTACTATTTGAAAAACACTTAGGCAATCCCTGGTACGCAATGAGAGCACCTTGGCATGGCCTGGCGCATAGTCAGGATTTGTTGAAAGTCAGGAAAGAGTCCCGAGTCACTGACGCCTCAAGCTACAGTAACTTTGTGTATAAAGAAGACTGGCGACTTAGCTGAGTTGTTGATACAAGAGAAATACTTAGGGGCAGGGAATCCATCTACAAGAGAACCGTGACCTTTCTCTTCTTCTTCATTTGAGATGAAAGACCAAGGAGGAAGACATTTGGTGAGCCTGAGTAAGAGATAAATAGAAGACGGAAACACAAATTTGTCAGCATAATAGACCAGGAGCAGAGAGATGGTTCAGTGGTTAGGAGCACTGCCACTGTTACAGAGGACCCAAGTCAGGTTCCTGGCTGCCATGTGAGGCAACCCATAATCACCTGGGACTCCAGTTCCCGGGGATCTGGGGTATCCGACGCCCTCTTCTGGTCTCCACTACCACTAACATGGCAAGCACTCACATGGACACACACACACACACACACACACACACACACAAAACACACGTATATATTCCTATTGTTAATATAACTATATGGTAAGAATTAGAAACGTAGCCTTTGGCTTGCTTTGACATTGGGCATTAAATCATGAAGGGTGGTGTGTGTTGAGGAGGAGAGAGCTCCGGGTGGACATATAAAATGTAGAAACTATGTAACAGGGCCCCCAGACATTAGTAGGCCGTGAGACCGTAGCACAACTGACTCCAGGACGGAAGCACCATTTAGATTATAAAACTTCGCACGTAACAGAACCGCCTACTAAAATGAAAAAAAAGACCCAATACATCAGAGATTGTTGTGGAAGTTTAATTATGTTTAAAACGTTGCTTTGTGGACTGTTTGGTGAGGGCTGTTTAGGGCTTGTGATTTGTATTGTCTGCAGGTGTTGGATTCCTGGGGGGGATGTTTGCTTGCTCATGATCTGCACCTGAGGAGTTCTGAATGAATAAAAACACCTGAGCTCAGATGCTTGGGGTTCCACTGTGATTATGGCCCTGGCCAGGACGGTGATTCTCTCTGCTGAGGTCTGGCAGGGTTTGCATCTATGAAATCGCCTCCTTGTCTTTCCTGCAGGCAACCCCATCACAGCTAACAATGACAAAAGTCCATATAGTTCTCAGACAGGTTTTAAATGTACTAAATGTACTTTTTGGCTTCTCTAGTTCTGCTTCTGATTACCGTTCTTGTTAATGACATGTGCCATCCAAGAACATGGTTTGTGTTGAAAAGCTCACCGTGAGAAAGGCTCCATGCTACACTGGGGCCCCAAACACCCAGTGTAGTCGCAGATCCTTCTCTGGCAGACACCCCACAACAATTGGCCCGGCTGCTGGGCTCCATCTGGATGCTGTCAGAGTCGCTTCCCCTCTGTGATGGTGGGTGGTGCTTTTCTCCTACCTGCTTTCTTTGGCCTATGGGGTGCTATGTGGTCCCAAGCCCTGGGCTGTGCTTACAGGTGGAGTCTCAGGTAGTGGTCCTACCTGCACAGGCTCCATCAGGTTCCAGTTGCAAATGGATTCCAACCCGGAGCAGCATTTCCTGCCGTCCTTCACACTGCCCTGAGTCTGTGTGACAATTCCCTCAAAGAATGTTTCTTTCCATCTAGCTTGCAGCTTACTGGATGCTGCGTGGCTCTGATTCACTGCTCCTTTACCGCCCCCGCACAGGTTCGGTTGGTCAGATCTCAGCGCACGGAGCCGCAACATTTGGTGTGTGTTCCCCACAGTGAGGTTCACAGAGGGTCTCCGGCGCCAAGCTACGGAAGGGGCAGAAATCTTTCTGAAATGGCATCTCACTTCTCCTTTAACTGTCAAGTGCTGAGTAACTAGTGCCAATGGGGGAGAGTTTGTTTTTGTTTTTTGTGTCTCCAGCTAATGCTGCCCTGCCAGGGCTACAGCACCCCACAGCTGTTTCGGGGGTCCACTATTCTTCTCAGCTGTTTTCTAGGTTTGTCCATACCATTCCCCAGAGACTCTTGCAGAGTTGACCTGAGTGTCAGCTGTTATGCCGAAGACCACAATTCCAATGACAATTTTAGCATCCGAATTGAGGTGAGCTATTTGCAAAGCATACACTTGATTTTTATGGCTTTGTATGATAAACAAGAATATAAAACACTCAAATTAAAAACGTAAACTATAGCTGGTCAGTGGTGGCACATGCCTTTAATTCCAGCACTTGGAAGGCAGAGACAGGCAGATCTCTTTGAGTTCAAGGCCAGCCTGGTCTACAGAGTGAGTTCCAGGACAGCCAGAGTTACAACAGAGAAAACCTGGCTAGAAAAAAAAAATCGTGGATTATACCTAAAATAATATTTTGGGTTATGTTGGATTAAATAAAATGATTCAATGTATTTTTACTTCTTAAAATATGACTATAGTAACATATATCTACACATACTTTTATACATTAAGGATCACAGGATGAGTCTTGAAACTCAGTAGAGATTTGAGCTTTCTCCAATCATTTCCCTTGGGATTACAGTTATAGACAGCAGTGAACCTCCATGTGGGTGCTGAGACTTGAACTCAGGACATCTGGAAGAGCAGCCATTGCTCTTAACTGCTGAGCTGCACTTCCTGCCCCTGTGTTTAAGATTCTAATCATGAGCTAGCTGAAAGGAATTTCTAAGACTATGAGGAGCCATAGAGCCTGCAAAGTTGTAGGGATTAACCTGAACTCTATTGAAAACTCCAAAGATAGAGCTGAATCCTGATGGGAGTCAGAGAAGGAGGTGCAATGTGTGGGTGGTAACAGACTCCTATGCTCTTTTTATGGCTTTGTAGATGAATTCCCCAAATTCCAAGGGAAGCAGGTACTAAAGGAAGTCATAGAACTAGCAAGCAATAGGATTATCTTGTTCTGAAGCTAGTCTTTCACAGTTATACCAGCACATATCCTGGAACTAAATTTTTACAGCTGGATACCCCGCTGGGTCACTGTGGTCATGGGTGGTAGGAGTTCCTCATGGTGCTCATGCCCTGGAAGAGAGCTGAGCTGTGGCCAGCAGAGCAGCTCAGCGGAAGAGCATGTCGGCTGTGGCCGCATGTCCAGGTTAGGTCTTCGATCAAAAGCTCTGAGAGCCACGGGAAGTACAGAATCCCTGGGACGCATGGCAGTGACTGCAACTCAGTTTACTGAGGAAATGTTGGTTACATTTACAGAGAAAGCGGAAGGGTCTCTGGCACCCAGGGGCATCAGGGAAGGCCATTGGTTTGGGCAGTGCAAGTATGACGGCATCATTTGCATGTGTGTGTGTGTGTGTGTGTGTGTGTGTGTGTGCATGTGTGTGTGTGTGAGTGTGTGTGGGTGGCTGGAGGGCTCATAAGCTAGATCTAGGTGGCCATATTGCCAGTGGCTGATCCCTAAATTTCTGGGAGCCTTTTTGCATAGATAGGGGACCAGAGTGAGAGGCCTTATATGGTCATGTATGGAGAAGGGGTCCCAGCCCTGGGGCCGCAGCATCAGGTAAACATCAGCCAGGTTGCAGACCTTTGAAGGAGTGGGGCCTTTGGAGAGGTGGTATGAAGTAGTTAAGTTGCTGAGACAGCTCACCAAGAGGAGCAAGTAGGCATTTCATAGGTGCAAACCCTGCCAGGCCTCAGCAGAGTGAACTACCGCCATGGCGAGTGCCAACCTCACGGTAGATCCCTGAGCATCTCTGCTCAGGTGTTTTGTTCCTTCAGAACTTCTCAGGTGTTCCACTGATACCACGTGTAGATCATAAGCAATTAAATAAGTAATCCACATAAATGCAACCCCTGCATAAAGCATAACTAGAAATAAACTTCCCCAACAGTGGTGCCATGCTGTGAAAGCAGGCACGTAGCTGTGGTTTGTCACAGTGGGGAGAGAGAGGGGCCTTCTGCTCTCAGAGCGAGAGGTCCAGGTTCAAAGCATGCTTCCACTCTATCTTTGGCTCTAGGAAAACTTGGGGTGTCATATACTGTCAGGTCCAAATGAAACTCAGGATGAATGTCTAACTGTGGGCTGCCGAGTAGCGAATGCTAGCCTCTAGGCTCCGGGCATTGCGGTATGTCTGTTACAGATGTCACACTGGCATCTGCCCCCTTACTTCTTCCACCACCCCTACCTTAAACATCCGCAGCACATGGACTTCCCTCCCTCTGGATTCTCAATTCTACAGAACTGCCATTTTGGCCATGTGCTCTCTTGGTTCTCTTGGCTCTCCTGGCTTCTCGGTTCCCTCTCT